>JAHWGI010000335.1:0-337500 GCA_029379305.1 Frankliniella fusca | reverse complement strand
TCCCCTTCGCCCTCCCTGTCCACCGTTCGCTCTCCGGCCCGGCTCTCTACAGTTTCCCGCCGCCGGTGTCAGCGTTAGAGCGCGCAGTGACATAAAGCACCTTGTTTGATCCCTCCGGGTGGAATTCTTTTCCGTTGTAACATTATTTTTCGTTGCGCGCCCCGGCCCGGTCGGCCCCCGCCCCCAGTGTGTCACCACTATACACTACAGTTTCTTGTGTGCGCTGCGCTGCTCTCTCCCCGGTCAGCCTTGACTCAGCTAAGGCTCCTAACGCGCCCTTTTCTCCTTACTTTTCTCTCTGACGACGCACACAAACTCTGATTGAAAACTGCTACGAAAATTGCAGCGTGATTTTTCCGGATTTTTTTCCTTCCCTTCCACGCCATGAGCCGAATAAAAACCTGCTGCTGTCTTCCTCTTTTTTCCGCCCACGCGTCCCGCCGTAACGCATTACGCGATGTAACGCCCGGAGCAAACATCGGACGTTCATTAATTTTTACACGCTGTGCTGCTCCCAATGTAAAGCGGTGGCGGCGGCCAATCCGCCCACCACCTGTCGGCAAACCACGCCCCGCCCCGCCCCGCCCCGCCCCGCCCCGCCCCGCCCCGCCTCGCCCCGCCCCGCCCCGTCCCGCCCCGCCACGCCACGCCCCGCCACGCCCCGCGCCGACACCACCCGCTGCTGAAACTCATTAACCAGTGCGCTGAGGCGGTCGCATTCGCTGTCACTCTGGAGGGCCGGGCTGCGCCTCACGCCCTGCGCTGTGGAAAAGGTGAAGGTGCGCCTCTCGGCGAGGAGTTGCCTTACACTATTTACATACTGCACACTAGAGGACGCGCGACTTGATAAGGCGGCGGAGCAGGCGGCATCCTCTCCCGAACGGGCCCCTCAGCCGCCCGCGGCCTCCGCCTCCGCCCCATACAATGGCTGAAAACTCAGGAACATTCACAAAATTTTACCCAAAATTCGAGTAAAAATTTACAAAAAATCTTTTAAAATTCAAAAAACACCAAAATTTAGAGTAGTCTCCCATCGCGCCTGATGGTCTCCGAGCTCCGAGACGTCCGAGCCTCCTCTGCCGGTCTCCTCGGGGTAGCGCAGCGACCGAGCGATGGGCTGACTTCCATCGACGGGACCCGTTGATACTCATTATAAATTGGGAAGGCTACTTTTGTGGACTTCATGACATTTTTTTTTAATGCTTGCCGCTAATATTCTGTCATCACTGCAAATGCGAGAGTGAGATATGTCATCAAAAAGGAGTGAGAGTTTAGGATGCTGCTCACTCTTTTTGAGAAAGAATTTACAACATCACTCAAATTAAGTGAGGTACAGGATAAAAATCCTCACTCAAAACCTCGCTCAAATAGGGCGAGACTTTTGAGACTATTTCTCTAATTGAGCGAGAAAACCAAACCTCGCTCTCAAAGAGTGAGAGAAAATTTCTCGCTCTCCTGAGGGCGAGAATCCTCGCTCTGGTATTTACAGTGAATCGCCACTAATATTCTGCCATATTGTGTGATACGGTGGAAATGACGCTGACGTGAAGCATGCCGATGTGAGAAGCAGCAGACCAGAGGGGAGCGCCCTCGCTGTTCCCGTCCCGCGCGCCCCGCTGCCATCGGCCTCTCGCGCAGCCTTGTAAGCAGGCAATGTTTTCTCTCCCCGGACATAAAAATGAATGTTTTTATGGGCTGCTCCGGGTGGGGCCGCTCGCCGCTCGCTGCTCCGCTCCGGGTGCGACCTCCGGGACCTCCGGGCGCGGCGGAAACTGCCGCCGGAATATCCATCTCTCTTAAGTAGGACGTGCGAGGCCATTGAAGGACAGGGACCATGACCGGGCGCACCCTGCTGCCGTCTGATTCAGAAGATCGCTCTCGTACCTCTGCCCCTGTCGCACCTATGGTGGTGCCTTACGTACGTCGGGGATGGCAGGGCCCCATGCGTGCGACAAGGACGGAAGCGCGAGAGCAATCTTTGAAATAGAAGTGATTATGTACACGCAAAGGTCGATCCTTTGAAATCAGACGGCTGACGGCCGCCCTGTACCGGCGCCACCGCGGGCCGCGGGCCACCGGGCCACCGACCGGGTCGCGAGCAGCCACCAGGGGGTCTCCCCAGTGGTGATTTCCTTAAAACTTTAAAGGCTATACGGTGTGGAAGAAACGAAGAGCGTCGTTCTTCTTGACATCTCGCTTTTCTTCTTTTTTTCGCATTAATTAAGCAATTTGAATGTAACCATAATTTAGCTTAAGGCTATACATCAAGATCCCAGAGTTCGGGTAACTGTGCTGGGCCCAAGCCGGAGGACTTGGGGATTTTTTTTAAGGACCGCGTATGGCCTGAAAATATTTAAATGCCATACGGTCCCCCCGATTCCGATTCTAGGCCATACGGCGTTATGGCCGCGTATGGCCCGGAAAACACCACTGGGTCTCCCTGTCGGGCCGTCGCGCCAACGGAGAGGTGGTGGTCCATGTGGCCTCCTCGCCCTCAGCGAAACGGGGGAGGATTATGCCATGCTCCGCTCCCCGACCCAAAACCGCTCTGCACCCATATCACACGCCCGGCACCGGCCCCGGCCCGCAGGGCCCGCAGTGCTCTCGCTCGCCTCAAACTTTTCCCCGAGGGGGTGCCTCCCTCCCCGGCCCGGCCGGGCTTGCCTGCATGTCCGTGTACTGTATTTGTTTCCAAGAAACACATTTTCCTCCCTCCCCGGACAAACTTTCACTTTGCCCTCCCTGGCCTGGGCGGCGCGCCTCCTCAGAGACCAGGCAGCAGCAGCTGCAGGGTGCGGGAAAGAGAGACCGACCTCCTGGTTGTCCCCAAAACCTAGCAGGAGCAGGAGCTCTGAATCCTACCTCTGCCGAACCCTCCCTTACCGCTACGACTACTAACCCCCCCCACCCCCCCCCACCCCCCGGTCACTGCGCGTTATGTGCTGTAGAGACGGACGGGGGAGAAACCGAGAGGGAGAGAGAAAGAAAGAAAGAAAGAGGGAGGGGAGAAGGGAATAGAGGACCTCTTTGCTGTGCTCTGCAATGTCTCCCAGACTGCAAACGCGGGAATTTTAGGTCTTGTTTCTCCACAGCCTTCTTCTTGCCACCACCCCTCTCTTCTTCCCCTCCCCCCTTTATCTGTCTGTCCCTCTTCCTCTCCGCAACAACTGTCTTCTTTTCGAGGAGATGGTCTGCTGCTTGTTTTTATTTCGGGAGAGAACTTCTTCTTCTCGCCTCCTCTCTGCTACTTCACGTCGACGTCGGTGCCCCCGCAAGGAATTGGGAGCGCGAGGAAACTGTTTGACAAAAACGGAGGGGAGACACTTAATTCGGGCTCAGAGAGGGACTTTTCATGTGAAATTCATACCGCACGAAAATGTTTTGTACATGCATTGACTGGAAAAGGCCTTTCCTGGGTCGCGTCGTAACGTAAGAAGTAGGAAGTGTGACAAGTCCCCGGCTTCAAGGAGATGGCGAAGTCTCGCACTGCTATTCGTTTCCGATAGTGTCTCCCTGTCCCGCGCAATTGCGGGGCGGCAGAAACTTTGGTCGAGCTCCCACGTTACGCTCTTTCCGTCGATACCCCGTGCGGACGAGACCCTCCGCCTCGGCAGAGCGCTGCCCTCTGCCGGCGCGGCGCGGAGGCGCTCCGCGGTGGTGGTGGGCTGGGGCGGGTGAGGGCGGGGGCAGGACGGGTGAGGGCGGGTGAGGGCGGGTGAGGGCGGGGGTGAGGGGGGGGCGAGGGCGGGGGCAGGACGGGCCAGGGCCGGGCCGAAAGGCCGCCGACGGGCCGGGCCGGGCCGGGCCGCAGAGCACCAGAGCAGACCGGCGCACGTCGCCCAGCGAGCCGCCAGCTAGCCCAACGCGGGTCTGCCGCCCCCGCTGCCGCCCCCGCTGCCGCCCCCGCTGCCGCCCCCGCTGCCGGCCCCGACAGTGGTCGCCGCGCCGCGCATATAGCGCGCCAGTCGGCCCCGCGCCTCTTTGCCTGCTCGCTCGTGCGTGCGCACGCGCTACGATTGTGTCCGTGCGAGCTCGTGCGTGCTCGTACGTGTGTGTGTGTGTGTGCGTGTGTGTGTGTGTGTGTGTGTGTGTGTGTGTGCGCACGTAGTGATATGACAGTCCGGGCGTGGCTCCGTGTTCGCGTCCCGGAGGCCCGCGCGTCCACGTGCCTGGCTGACTGCGCTGTCAGCGTCAGTGCTTCCCCGGAGCAGCCTCGGAGGGACCGTGCGGCGCAGGCCGCGCGCCCGATGTGCTGAGCTGCGTTTACTGCGGTTACTGTCGCCAGTACTTCTCCTGAGCCGCGGCGGCTTCACATGACAAAATAATGGTAAGGCGGAGAGATTACGATCGGTAGCGTGGTATCCCCCCCCCCTTTTTTTTTACAAAGTGTCATGTCTGCGGTAGAAAACTTGACAATTCTGATTGGCACATTTACGTTTATGCATAACTACTTAAGACTCGTTTCCCTGCTGCGTCACGTAATTCCAAGCGAAGTGGCCCCGTATCTATTTCCAACTCACCGCCGTCCATCCCACGGCGCCTTCACAGGCCTTCCAGGGGGGGCTTCGACCCGCCCCGATATTATTAGCGCACGAAAGGGAGGGAGTGAGAGCGGCGGGGAGACGGCGGCGCGGCGCAGGTCGGCCGTGAGCGCGAGGGAGATGGACGCACGCTCGCGGGCGGGGCCCGGCGGGGGCGGGGTCGGGTCTTGGGTCATACATACATCTCGTGCCGCTTAGACCGGATCGCCCTCTGAATTTCCCATGTCCAGCGGGAGGCTAGCCCCGCCCCGGGCCCCGGGGGCATTGCGCCACGGCGGCTGCCAGGTCGTGTCGGCGGGGAGGGGAGAGGGCCCCCCGAAAGGAGCGCGTCCCCTCCTCTCTGGGGCTCAAAACTGATGTCGTCCTTTCCACTCCCCGCCTCGACCTCCGCAGGCCATGCATGTAAGCCATATTTGGCAGGCTTGGAGGGTTTGTGGGGCAGTGGGCTCGCAGACTGCCCCATCCCCCCTTCTCTCTCTCTCTCTCTCTCTCTCTCTCTCTCTCTCTCTCTCTCTCTCTCTCTCTCTCTCCCCCTCCCTCCCTCCCTCTCTCTCTCTTTATCTCTTTCTCTCTTTCTCTCCTGCTCTCTCTTTCTCTGTCCTCAAGCTTCTCTCTCACACACACGTACCCACACTATGAACGTACGCGACGTCCTTGAGGAGAGACTCTTATAGCCTGAGGAAGACGAAGAGAGCGAAGCAGAGCGAGCAGGGTGGCGCAGGCAGTGCGGGAGCAAGAGTGTGACATGGAGGGATCGCGCGAGAGGGAAAGAGAAAGGATCTGCTGGGGCCTTTATAAGACAAAGTTGGTTGGCAGCGGGCGCGGAGCGGCGACAGAGCTGGGCTGGGCGGGGCGGGGCGGGGCGGGGCGAGTCGCCGCGGCTCTGAATTGGACAGCTGCACTCCTCGGAATGGAACGGCGGGCGGGCTCATGTCCCCGCCGCGGCGGCGCGGCGCCAGTGAAGCACGGCCGAGGCGAAAGACGAAGAAAATTAGAGAGAGGAAATGACGGCGAGGCTCAGAATCGCGCGAGGAAGATTCCGAGACATCACTGCCAAGAGACAAAAGTAGCTTCTCCAGTGACAGACGCAGCCCCGCTTTCTGTGTCCCCTCTCACTCTTTTTATCTTCCTCCCCCTCCCTCTCTCTCCGTCTCCCTCCCTCCCTCCCTCCCTCTCTCCCTCCCTCCCTCCCTCCCTCCCTCCCCCCCTCTCTCCCTCTCTCCCTCTCTTTCCCACTCACTTACTCCCGCGGCCGGAAGTGATCTGGCGGACGACGGGGCAGTAAAATGTAACGAAATCATCACGTCCTCCTCCACTCCACCCGTCCCCTCCCCTGTGCGGTGCGGTCCGACGGGTCCGACCGACCCGACCACTTCGCCCGACTGGGGAGAGGGGTTCCTTCGGTTCCCCCCCGGACCCCGCACCCTCTCCCCCGGGAGACGCGGTGATCCCCGCGCTCAAGGTGCCCCCCAGGGGGGCTGCTGGGCGTGGCGTGGGGCGTGGCGCGGGGCGGAGCACCCTACTTAGCAGGCATTACGGTGATAGTGGCAGAGCAATGAGGTGAGAAAGGTAGGGCCCCCTGAGGCGGGGCGGGGCGGGGCGGGGCGGGGCGGCCCACGGGCCACATGCCGGGCACGTCCCTCGGCTGAATACGACGGAGGCGCGGGGTGGGGCCGGGGCCCGGGCCCCGCTATAGCGCCTCGCTGCGTGCCGCCGCGCTGCCTCGCGCGCTGCGGTCCGTGGGGCCTCCGGGACGGGGAGGGAAGGGACGGCCACCACCATCACGGTCGCCGTGCTTTTGGGGCGCGCACTGTCCCGGGGCCCTTTCCTCCTCCTCCTTCCCCTCCCCCTCCTCCTCCCCCTCCTCCTCCCCTGCCCCCCTCCCGAAGCTTACAGTTTCGCCTCCTTATTGCGGTGAGCGCGTCTCCTATAGTGCGCGCGATCCGAGCTCAACTCCCACGGGGGTCCTTGTCCTTGAATTAATCCGCGCCGCGGGAGTGCGGGACGCGCGGCGAAACGTCCCCGTGTTCCCGTCGTATCGCTTTTCCACCTCCTCCTCCTCTCCCTCTCCGGTCCTTTGCATTCTCCATACAACCTCTTCCTCCCTCCCCCCCCCTCCCTCCCCTCTCTCCTCTCTCTCTCTCTCTCTCTCTCTCTCTCTCTCTCTCTCTCTCTCTCTCTCTCTCTCTCTCTCCCCCTCTCTCTCTCTCTCTCTCTCCCCCTCTCGAGCTGCCAAATAAGTAGATAAAAAATGCCCGCGATACACCTCGTGTGAAGCGCGAAGTAGCCCCAGACGAAACTGCCAACAGAATTATCACGTTGAGAAGACGTTGGGAACACGTTGGAGACCTGTACGGGCCGCTTTACGTGTTCTCAACGTAAAGAAGACGCGTCTCCAACAGAAAAAACATGCACGGGACCTGTTTGCCGTACAGCTCCTCAACGTAAAAGTATCAGTCGGCTCGTACAGTTCTCCAACGTAGCTCCAACGTAAAAGAACATGTTGGAGACGCGTATCCGATACGCGTCTCCAACATGAAAGGCACGGCGCACCTGGTGCGGGAACTTTGCAGCTCCCCAACGTAAAAGAACATGTTGGAGACCTGTATGCGACACGCGTCCCCAACGTGAAGGCACGGTGCAGCAGGCGAGGAAGTGTGCGGCTCCCCAACGTAAAAGAACATGTTGGAGACCTGTATGCGACACGCGTCCCCAACGTGAAGGCACGGCGCAGCCGATGCGGAAACTTTGCAGCTCCCCAACGTAAAAGAACACGTTGGAGACCTGTATCCGATACGCGTCTCCAACGGGAAGGCACCGTGCAGCAGGCGAGGAAGTGTGCGGCTCCCCAACGTAAAAGAACACGTTGGAGACCTGTATCCGTTACGCGTCTCCAACGTGAAGGGACGGCGCAGCCGGTGCGGAAACTTTGCAGCTCCCCAACGTAAAAGAACATGTTGGAGACCTGTATCCGATACGCGTCTCCAACGGGAAGGCACCGTGCAGCCGGTGCGGAAACTTTGCAGCTCCCCAACGTAAAAGAACATGTTGGAGACCTGTATCCGATACGCGTCTCCAACGGGAAGGCACCGTGCAGCAGGCGAGGAAGTGTGCGGCTCCCCAACGTAAAAGAACATGTTGGAGACCCGTGTCTAAAACACGTCTCCAACATGAAGGCTGAAAGCGCCGCGCAGCCTGCGTGAAAGTGAACAGGACGGGACCTGACTAGGTTTATTTTCGTAGGGCGAGTATCTCTACATTAGAAGTATGGCTTGTCTTGATACTTCAAATCTGTTCTTAGTGGTAAAATTTGATGATGACGAACTGGGGGAGTACTGGGCTGTACCCTTTTCGTCGGTGGATAATTGTTGTGTTTGGGTCGATATGTGGGAAAAAGTAGGTTATGTTCAAAGTATGGCATGCAATGTATGTGTCATATTTAATGGGATAAAGGATGTCCCGCTGGACCTCTCCAGGGATCCGTTGGGAAAGTTTAAGTGTCCTGAGTGCACCAGGAAACCGAAAAACTGTCTGCGTTCTGCGAAAGTGGTGTTCGGTCCAAGAGGTATGATTCTACTTGTCGCCCACATTTAATGATTGATTACCGATGTAGTAATTTAATTACTGTTCTGCATTTGCCTGTTACAGCAAATTTGTGCTGCGTGTTGGAGTCATATGAGATGCGAGTTTCTCAACACAATGCAGAGGGAGAGGTAAAGCAAGCGTACCAGGATTATGTTTGCAATGAATAATGTAGTAGTTTATAACTTTGTACTTGTTTACTCTATGTTTCAGACAGAAGTTACTGAGTACAACGATGTTGAAACGGCCGGTAAAATACATCAGTATGGAGCGATTAAAAAACATGAGGAAATTAAACCTACAGTAAGTTTCTTTTCTTATGGGGCCAAATCGATGCTATTTCATGATCAGTCTGTAATGTGAAGTTCAAATAGACAGTATTTTTAGAGATGAGGTGAAATTATTCTTTCTTGATGATGAAAACTGTTAAATCTATTAAGTGGTCTTACGCTTGAGCTGTCTAAAAAAGAATAACTGTATTTTGACTCTGAAAATACGGTCTTGGAAATTTGAAAATAATGGGGAGAGCTTCAGAAAACTTTTATGCGCAATGGATGAAATAGTAAAGTGATTTAAAATGTGACGCCTCTTGCCCTTGACATGTCATTTTCAAACTGTGTCTGACTTTCAAGTTTAATTTCATAACTTGAATTCAGACAAAATATTTAAAGGCTAGATTTAGTTTTTACAGTAGATGTTGGTGCATTTCTTTCCAAGCAAACAATATAGAATCATTTATGTATGTATTGTTTGCTATATGGGCATAAAGCACAACTTTTTAAACCGGATAACGTTTTTATTTCTTATAGACTTGCTCTGACTTAAGCTGTAACTTCCTACCAATATCACTTTTGTGATCATGTAAAATTAGTTGTTATGGTCATTACAGAAATGCAGATTGGACCCACAGCCAAAATTCCAAGTGGAAGGCATAAATCTGAACAAACTCTACATCATTGGCATCAATTGTAATGGCTCAGCTTTATCAAAAGTAAGATAACTCCCTACCAGTGTTTGCAATTGACTGCAGCCATGGCTATTGTAAGAGCACCTTTAAAGCCTAATCCCTGTAACTTAAAAACTCAACATTGGTGTTTCACCGTTCAGATATTTTCTGACTTAAAAGCGTTATGTGTTTTAAAGAAAATATAAATTGAATGTTATTGTGAGGACCATAAAGTACATGCCAACTTCGTCAAACAGTTAATTATTATTGAAATAATAGTATTTTCCTCGTAGAAAATTTATAAGTAGAACCAGAAAGAACAGGCAGCTTTCATTAG
Organism: Frankliniella fusca; assembly: GCA_029379305.1. Classification (NCBI taxonomy): domain Eukaryota; kingdom Metazoa; phylum Arthropoda; class Insecta; order Thysanoptera; family Thripidae; genus Frankliniella; species Frankliniella fusca. Next base: position 328,094 of record JAHWGI010000335.1, on the reverse strand, counting down.
TGTCACTAATATGAAATTTCTTTTGCAGAGGCAAAGCGACAGAAGAAGAAAAATTTAGAAGCTTTGTGAAAGCTATTCCATTTCACGGTTTGCAAGGTTCGATGAAGAGTATGAGAGTCTTCACTCTCTTAACAGTGATAGTGAATTAAGTGAGTAGTGGTAACATTCAAGTAGTATAAAAAAGCTATGTTCTAGTCTGTGCATTTGCCATGTCAGTGAAGTTCATATTAATTTGGTAATGTACCTTACAATTAAGTAAAAGGTGAGACAAATGTCTTTAATTCACACATATCTAACTATTTTGTATGCCTACTCCCCACACTTTGGTTGGGCAATGTAACATCCTAGACATATTATTTCAATGAAGTGTTTGCGACAATCTTTTTCTAAAGCTTCACTTCCATTTGAGGAATTCAATAAATTGATAGTAATGCAATGTTAATTGACTCATATTTTTATTTACACTTACTCTACTGTACATCCATAAGGAATGTGTGTTACACATTTTTCAATTGTTATTTACACTTACTCTACTGTACATCCATAAGGAATGTGTGTTACACATTTTTCAATTGTGATTTATGTTGTAAAGTTATCTACAGAACGCACTGGCGTCGCAGACATCTACAGAGCGCACTGGCATCGCAGACAAGTGAAGGCTATCGGTATGTTATTTACAACAATTTACACTTACTCTACTGTACATCCATAAGGAATGTGTGTTACACATTTTTCAGTTGCACTTATCCCAACACAGAAGGCAGGTTCACCTACATATTCAAGAGGTACTAAGAACATACTACATACATCTGATTGTATCACAGCCTTTACAGAGTCAAACTTAAAAATATCATTTCTTACAAGTGGAGCATTGCTAACAGGAACACTTTCTACATTCAAAAGCACCTTTTTGGCAACAGGCAATTTTATGATGGATATGATCTGGACACAGCGACCATCAACAAGAAACACATATGAATCATTATTTTTTTTTTGGTCTCCGTATGCAGCTGTTGTGTACCTTTTTCTGTTGTATAACATACGCTGATACAGAAAGAAATGATTTTCTGATAGAGTTTGACACAGCTGAGACAACCTTTCACGATCTTCACTAGACATAAATTGGCATTTAGGTTTACCAAGAAGAACGCAATTAGCAACACGATTAACATTTACCAATTTCTTATAGTTTAACACAGAGGAACTAAAGTTTAGAACATTTGAAGTAAGAACCATTTTGGAAGACAGTGATGTTAGGGACTGGAATGTGAGAAACTTACGAGCTATTTGAAGGCACAGAAAATGAGGACTTTTTGACAGCATCAGAATGTGGCGATTCTTTGACTCATACATGAAGCTATTGTGGCCAAAGATGGGTCCAAAATTAAAAACACCCTCAGTGATGTGAGTCAGAAGGTGAGTGTTGTATACCATATTCTCATCAAAAAAGTATTGATAAAATAGGCTTATGTACCTTTGAAATAATTCCATAACACAATGTAAATCAGAAGTTGTGATAGATTTTTGAAGCAGAATGAATGTGGCCTTACTTAACATGGAGAAATGCAAGAGATATTTGGGTTTTAAAAATCCCTTCAGACAAACAATTGAATAGAATAACAACCAAGACCTATACTCACTTGCTTTCCAAGAAGCCAAATCTTTTAAAGGTCTCAATTCCCTTATAACTGAAGTGGTGGACTGAATTTTTAAAATCCTTGCATCCACAGCAGCAATAATATCCTTCATGGAGAGCCGTACTAATGACGGCACCCAACACTTTTTAAATCTACTTTGCGTTATAAGCTCCATATGCTTTTTTACTACACCTAACAAAGCATGCATGTAATCTACCACACAACCTTCAGTAACACTAAAGTAATTTAAAATTATCTAACTGACATGATCCTTTTACTCCCCTATAATTACTAACATTTACATCTGGAAGACTGTGCAGCTTCTCAGCCTCAGCTACATCATGACGATGACTATCTTGAGACCGAATACAAGCAGGACTCTCAGTTAAGTAAGGAACATAACATTGACTCATTGCCTTACGTACATACACACTTTGTTGGTAACAGAAAGTACATCCATCTTTCGCATGGAAGGAGAGGCGGTTGAGCATCTGAAACCGTGCAACAGAATCAGCTACAAAACATAATGGTAATACTAAGCTAACTACACTCTCATCCTGATGACTCCATGAAAACCCTTTACTAGACAATTTGTTGGCCTGTTCGACAAATGGTTGTAAGAACCAGCTTTGATTTGGTTCTCTTGGTCCAGCATAAATGCCTGCCACAATCATGTACTTACTTCTTTCTTCATATGGTATCTCATTAATTGTTAGATATATTGGCCAAATAGTCTTTACAGAAGTTGACTTTCCATTAGCAACACCATCAGTAAAAAAAGTGTAGGAAAAATTGTATGGCGATGACAAAATACCATTATTTTCAAAGAGATTTTGATACACTTCACCATCATATATGTCACTAAATGTGCCGGGAATGGTATCCCTTGAAAATCTGTAACCTACTAAATTATTCACAAAACTTTCTTCCTCTAAAAATTTCCTAAGCTGAGACTCAATAGAGACACTGACAAATAAATTATTAGATAAATTAAGAGCTATTTTTTTCTCACACACATCACATTGCCTCTCATCAGCTTTCACTTTTTTTACCACTAATGGAATACTGCAAACATTACACACTACACAATCAGTGTCCTCATCCATTGGAAAAACCTTCTTACATTCTAAGCAATGATACTCACTGAAATCACGCTTCCCCAAATAGCTGTTGCAGTCATCACAAAACACATGATAATCAATATCTGATTCACTCACAGCACTTAACTTTTTAAAGTACGCATTTTTTGACAATGGAATTTTCTTATCTCCAAACACACACCTCATCATCTTCAGAATGTCAAGCTGGGCAGCCCATGTCAATCCATGTCTGAGCCCGAGAGTCAGAGTCATATATAGCAAATCATCCACAGTTGTTTCAGTACAGGGGCACAATGGTTCAGTAGACTTACTCCGCTCCTTAAAGCTATTATCACAGTCATCACTAAATTCGGCTTCTAAAATAACAGTGTCATGTTCAGATAACACTTCCCTTGCCGCACTTGAAGCAGGCTCGGCATTAATTGTCACAGTTTCTGCAGATGCGTCAGAGCAGATTTCCTCATCTGATGAAGGGAGCGAGTCATGGCTCTCTTCATTATGCAGCAATTTCCTGCCACGCTTACTGAACTTATGCCTCTTTGCTCGAACAACTTCTTCATCGTCCTGCAAAAAATAGGTGATGGAGTTATAATTTAACAGGTCTATGTTCCACATACCATGAAGAGAGAGATTATTTGCATACCTCAGTCCAGTTCTCATCAGTTTCTTCAACAGATTCCAGGCAGCGATGAACATGAGCATCAGTTGCTGCATCACTCCGCAGGTCCTGGTTTGGTTGATGCTCTGATGAGGCTTCTGCGACTGGCTACATTTTTAACATACACAAAAAAAAAGGACTGCAATGATGCACCACAGTACACAGAGTGAAATACTTGAAACATGCCTTCAACCATTCCTTATCACTTACAGGTTCAACAGGTTCCAGCAAGCGATCAATAGGTGAAACAACTGTTGAATCAGTAATCAACTCAGGGTCTGAATGCTCCTCTGCTGCGAGTTCCACGACTGGCTGCAATGGGCATACAAGGGAAATAAAGGAATTACATTAGTGCAATAGGAAATTTACTGAAGAGTTAAAAAACACTGGGTGACTATGTTGGAGTAAATATGTACAGTAACTGAAAATAATACATACCTTTAGAGCATTTCTTTGTTTCCGTGCATGGACAGTTTGACGAGGTGCCTTCTTGCCCGCCCGTTTCAGTATTCGAGAGTACTTAAGCATGGTAATGAGCTCTACATAAGGTGTTCTCCATCGAAGTCCAAGGTTAGGTGGGTCGCAACACTAGGCTTACGACGACAAACTGCAACAAAGCTTAACAACTACATTACTCGAGAGTACTTTATGAACATTCTCCTTCGCGGAATTAGTAAGAATAATGCTGACCAAATGTCTGAGAGCAACGCGTTGACACCAAAAAGAACTACGGACTGTTCTTTCGTGAACAACATGCTATGTACCCAACAAAGATACGCCGTTAGAACTCAAAGGAAAAAAAAACTCAATTACGCTGCTGTAAAGATCAGCTTCGTTGAAGACATATTCCAAAGGTAAGAGGCCATCCACTATGATCAATCGTGAAAAACGAACATGTTTACCACAGCATCGTTTCTTTGTTTACTTACTCGTCCGGAGGTTGGTGAGGAAAGAAAGAGAAAGAATACCGGCGTAGGTAGGTTAGCGGAGTTGCGGCTCGCGGTAGCTTCCTCTTTGTCTTCTTCGCGGGTGTGGGTGCGGGAGCTGTACCATGATCCCGTGCGTCTATTATTTTACCAACTTGTGCGTCTGATTGCTCTATTGAGAGTTCTACAACGGGCTACAATTCACATACACTAAGGTAAGCCACGGCTTAATGGCTTATCTTTATGCCGGAGGAATATTGCAAAAGAAAATCTAGTAGTAAACTGACCAGAAAAGACCACACTTCCCACAATGCCCAGCGCTGTGAGCCACGAACGAAACGCAGCTGCCTAACGCTACAGCTAGACCGCCAAAATTCACAAAAGACTGAAGACGCCAACTCCTGCAATATTTATTTTAAATCGTCTCAATATTAGTCACTTGAAATATGTCTGAATCTGAACCAAAGTTGTGGGCTAAAGTCAAGCTTGCAGATACTAAGTGGTGTAGTGCCGAGCCTTTCGTAGTAGATGTGAAAAACATTGTAAAGCGATCTGCAGGCTGCAGTCCCACCGGCCATCAGTTCTATGAGTCATTTACTCCTCAGCATCACAGGGATTTCGTTTCAACCACCTTGTACTTAATAAAACTGGATGAAAACCGAGCGGATGGCAAGCTAAATCCATACCACTGCCAAATTGGAGCTATCTCAGGTAAGTGTGAGAGGTTATGTTCTCCAATGTCTGCAAGCATGCTTGAAATCAACCTTCAAATATTCTGTTAATTTGAGATCTACCCACATTGCGTTCTGTTATCAGAAACTATTCTGAACTAAACATTGCTTATGAGTGCCAGGTAAATGTTTTCAATCTCTGATCCGTATCTCTGCATTTTTATTCAACTTTTAGAGCACAAAGAGGAGCTGGAGAGGAAGCGCATAAGTTGGCCAGTTATCAAGGAGGTCATAAATGAGCCTGATTCTTCTGCTGTTGAGGATGAAGTCCCGGTTGATGCTGTAACAGCAGTCAAACTCCAAAAAGTTAAGAGAGTGGGTATCAATTTTGTTGACACGTGTAAATGAAATGAGTAAATTTTTGTTTTCATTCCCTTTTTTTGTTACAGCTGGGTGCCTTCAAGCCACGCTCTGTGGTTCAATCAGGGGCCAGTAACATATCGAAAAAATATTTGTCTGCATCACGCTTGTCAAAAGCTTCAGCAGCTCCTCTGTCAACAAATGTAACTGGAGACAGTAATGTTTTGGAAGAACTCAAAAGACTGAAAGCGGAATTGGCTGAGACTAGAGAGAAAAATATGAGACTATTAAAAGAGAAAGAAGAAACTGAACAGCGGCTTGCTGAAGAGAGAAGACAGAAAAATTTGATACTCTTAAAAGAAAATGAAGATCAGCAACGCTTGACTGCAATTCAAGAAGCCACTATAAGAAAAGTACTTGCTGATGAAATGGCGAAGAGAGAGGAAGTCTCAGCCGCTCTGTGGAGGGACACTTTGATACGGGAAATGAGTGGATTCAAGAGAGAGATGCAAGAAATAACTGACAAAATTAATAATTCTATACGTGAGTACAATCCAAGCACAAGTTATGTGCTAGAGTGGGTCAACAGCATAGTTTAAGGATTGTGGAACATTGAGTTGCTATCTTTGTCATTTTTCACAGTCAGTTAACATCTAGTCCTTGTAAAGAATTTTATCTATTTGAAGTTTTAAAAATTTATGAGTGTTATGTTCAGTTTTCCAAATGTATTACAAATGCTGCTATCAGGTCATCTAATGTTCTTGATAGTTTATTATGTTGAACTGAGCATGTGTTTAATTACATGAAATGAATTGTTTACAATCTTAGATTGCTGATAAATATTATTGATAGTGTTTGTTACCACCAAGAGAATGCGGCACTGATTGGGAAATGCAAAATTGCAACTCTATTGTTCTCACTGCTTGACTCGGAGTTGGAAGAGAGGAGAAAGTTTAATCTCATTGGAGTTACCTATTGCTACTGTTATTAGATATTTATACTTTAAAAAAAAAGGAAGAAAATTATTATTAAATGAATGACTTGTCTTCAGAGGAAAATGGAGGATTATAAATTCAATATATTAACACTTTGCAATATCATATTTTAATTGGTGAACAGATGCAATATTATATTATAATTGGGAAACAGAGAATATCTATGCACGAAGTGGATAAGGTTGTGAGAATTGAGTTACCATGATACGCAATCTTTCTAGTCATTCTATGAAGTGCAGTCTCGGTCACTTTAAAGAACAATACTAGTTTAATTTTTTACTTTAGTTATATTTTACACTAAGTGTTACAAGTTCTCAAATTTTACTTACTTCTATTTCCTTTTTTGTTTTTTGTTATGTCTGCATCCAAGGTGCTGGGCAGTGTGGTTTGTTATGAAAGGACGTGGTCTCTCTTACCTTCAATTTCAAATGCAATTTTGGACCATATTTTCCTTGAAACGTACTATTTTTTTGTTTATTCTGAACGTACTACTTTTGTCCCTTCTGAACGTACTATTTTTGTTTCTTTTAAGCATACTCTTTTTTGTTAGAAATATTTTGTTTTACCACTAAGTCAATCATAATTCAAGTACCTCAGAGGCAGAACTTCTGGTGCCTGAACAACATTTGGCAGTGACTGAAGGATTACATATCATGGTCTTGAATTCAGTATAAATCTGTTGAAATAGAGAAGTGGAAGGAGAGGAAAGTGATGTTTGTGTGGTGGTGGTGGTGGTGGTGGTGGTGATGTTGTTTTTATTTATGTGATTATTTTAAATCTTATTTAAAGCAGCTCTTAGCTATATATATGGTGGTGGTGGTGTTGTTGTTATTTATGTGATTATTTTAAATCCTTTTTAAAGAAGCTCTGACTTATGTATATTAATATCTAAATATACATTTTAAAAAATCAGTATCTCTGCTGTTTGTCTTAAAATATGCTCAAATTCGAGCTTTTATGAAGTACATTACTTGTGATTTTGTGACTGAAAACTGAAGTCCTGTAGTAAATAGAGAAAAAAAAAAAATCTGTCACATCCTCATCCTTATGTTTAAGGTGAGATTTCATATTGCTTTGTGAAATCGGCTTTAGGACATTAATTCCTATACATGGTTTCTGTTCATGAGAATCTAAACAATTGTTTTGTTGCGTTTAATTTCAGATGATGGTAGTATTGTCAGCAGCTCGAGGTCTTCACTACAGCCCGATGAAGCTGAACCCACCGTCGAGGTAAGGACTTGTATTAGGTTCTACTTATTATTACACCCTTTAATTTTGTCAAGATGTTCGGCTGATAACTTAGACCTAATTAAATATTTTTATCTTTTTTAGGTGCCTGGTGGGCTCCGATTAAAAGAGTCCACAAGAAAGGCCCTCGACAGCTGCGAAGAAGAGAGTGACTTCCTCGCTACTCTCCTGGTGGGGTGCTTTGGCAAGGAGGCCAAACACATGCGCCTCCACAAACGGGAGAAGAGCAAGGAAGTCAAGCTTTTCGATCCGTTATTCCTGTTCCAGGCGCAGAGTAAGTAAAATTACTGATTTTCTTTACATTATTGAAAATGCACTGTTTGATTTTCGGGTAACTTTGTTTTAACTGAACTGTAATTTTTTCCAGTGTATTTCCAGCACTGGCTTGGAACAGTGAAAAGAAAGGACGGCACTAAGTATACGGTGGTCGAAATTTCGAAGCGGGTGAAGCGCTTCCCGGCCAGCCTGTCGAGCCGGGCGGCGGCATTGAACCCGCGCGGGGAAAACGCCGTGGCCCAGGCGGCACGCGACGCCGGGGAGAACGTGGCGGAGGCCGTCACAAAGTATCGCGAGGAGCGGAGGTTGCGGGTTGAGGCGGGTCTGACGCCTCCTCCCAAGGCAAGGAAGAGGACGTCCAGGGCGTCACTTTCTGCCAACGTCCATTCCCCCCCTCCTTTCGCGGCGGCGCCCACAGGGGTGGAGGCGCCCTCAGCAGCGCCCCTCATCAGCGCCCACAGCAGCGCCCACAGCAGCGCCCACAGCAGCGCCCACAGCAGCGCCCACAGCAGCACCCACAGCAGCGCCCACAGCATCGCCCACAGCAGCGCCCACAGTAGCGCCCACAGCAGCCCTTCTCAGCAGCGCCTCTCAGCAGCGCCCACAGCAGCACCTCTCATCAGCGCCCACAGCAGCGCCCACAGCAGCGCCCACTGCAGCCCTTCTCAGCAGCGCCTCTCAGCAGCGCCTCTCAGCAGCGCCCACAGCAGCGCCCACAGCAGCGCCCCCAGCAGCCCTTCTCAGCAGCGCCCACAGCAGCGCCTCTCAGCAGCGCCCACAGCAGCGCCTCTCAGCAGCGCCCACAGCAGCGCCCACAGCAGCGCCCACAGCAGCGCCCCCAGCAGCCCTTCTCAGCAGCGCCTCTCAGCAGCGCCTCTCAGCAGCGCCCACAGTAGCGCCCACAGCAGCGCCCCCAGCAGCGCGTCTCAGCAGCGCCCACAGCAGCGCCTCTCAGCAGCGCCCACAGCAGCGCCCACACCAGTGCCGATATGGGCACCCTCATTGGGGTCCACAGAGGCCATCGACGAAGAATTCATGGCCAACTCTTGGATTGATGGAGAGAATGGGGGGGTGAGGACGTACCGTGTACTGAAGATAAATTAAATAAATTATGTAATTTTCATAGTTATTTGTATGTTATTTACGGATTGTCCCCGAAATATGCTGAATCATAGTTTAAGGACGCGCCCCATGAGCGATACAGGTCTCGTACACTTCCCCAACACGTTCCCAACGTCTTCTGGCCGGTTCCCCAACGCATACTATACGGCTTGCCACGCGGAGCAATGCAGGTCCCGTACACTTCCCCAACGTTTTCTGGCCTGTTCCCCAACGCATACTATACGGCTTGCCACGTGGAGCGATGCAGGTCCCGTACACTTCCCCAACGTTTTCTGGCCTGTTCCCCAACGCATACTATACGGCTCGCTACGCGGAGCGATGCAGAGCTCGTGCACCTCCCCAACATGTTCCCAACGTCTTCTGGTCGGTTCCCCAACGCATGCTAGGCGGCTCGCTACGCCGAGCAATGCAGGTCCCGTACACTTCCCCAACACGTTCCCAACGTCTCCTGGTCAGTTCCCCAACGTATATTAGGCGGCTCGCTGCGCGGAGCAATGCAGTCCCGTACACTTCCTCAACACTTCTCCAACACGTTCCCAACGTCTTCTGGGCGGTTCCCCAACGCATTTTTTCCCTGCAGCCGTACGGGTCCCCAACCGATTCTGTACTGTTTCCCAACGGATCCCCAACGTAAACGATGTCCGCATTTGCGTGTTCTCAACAAATTACAGACGTTGGAGACCTGTATGGCGTGCAGCTCCCCAACGTAAAAGAACACGTTGGGGAACCGTATATCTTCTGCGCAGAAAACCGTCTGGGCGACGCCTGCCTACTAGGCGAAAATGAACTAATGAAGTAACTAATTCGCCTCGTTGGCGAGAGGTTGATACCACCCGCTTCACGCATGTATGTATATCGTAGGCAATTTTTCCCAGTTTATGAAGCCACGGTGCTCTTTGTCACTGTCTCTTTCTACCTCCACCTGCGCTCTCTCTATAGCCCGCCCGCGCCGCGCGGCGGGGAGCGCCCAGCCGCGTAGGCAACACCTGTTGGCGGCGCGCGCGGCTGACCACCGGGTTGCCTACCCTCGCACCGACAGGCGCTCCCCCCCGGTGGGTGGCGCCGCAGCAGGTGCCTGCGGGCCAGAGGCTGTCTCCTGGCGCGAAGCACACTATTTAAAAATAAGGCTACTTCGTGCCTAAAAAACAGTTTTGGATACGGAGCTTGTCACGGCGTTCCGTACCCCACTTTTCGGAAAGGGAGTACGAAAATTTACCGTACCTGGCCACTGTACCAACCATTTTAACATGGGCTAGCATAGGGAAAGGGGTACGGAACACCGTTCTCACACTGTTGGAAAATACCACGGTAAATCCCTACGGTACGCACCGTAAATTTGTTACCTGGTCCCGGACCGTAATTTTTGACTACGGTCTGAATCTTACGGTACACACTGTAGCCTGCAAATATGTTGGGGAAGTTCAATGGAGCACATTCCATCCACAATGAAGTACAGTTCTTACCGTAAGGATACGTTACGGTCTGACCGTACACGAAAACTACGGTGCGGACCGTAGGCATACCGTAATTCCCTACGGTATTTTTAACAGTGCAGTCCGTACCCAAAACGGAAACCGGCGGAGAAAAATTAGCGGTAACTTTTCCGTACCTTGGCACCGTACTCAAAAAAATATTACATGGGCTCTTATGGAAAGAGGATACGGAACAGAATGTATCGAGACCGTAATCTAAATAAACGGTATATTTCCGTATACGAGACCGTGATGTTTTTTTACAGTGCACCTGCCTCCTCCCCACAACCCGCCGCGCCCCGCTGCCGGTGAACATGATGTGCCGTGAATAAATCATGAGGGGCTTCAGAATTACTTTATGTGGATGTAGATAATATTGTTCTCATAATAACAAAAGCGACCGGCCCAGTGCGGCGCGGTGCGGCATGGCTGTCAAACACAAACACAGCGTTCCAGCGCGGCGCCGAGCGCTGCTGCGACTACTGCCCTCCGGAGGACCATAACCGGGGCCGGGGGCGCGGGGGGGGGGGGAGGGGTTGCACTGAGGAGACTAATTGTGGGAATGTGAAGCAGAGCAGGGGGAAGGGGGGATGCGTGGGCGCGAGTGTAAGTGGAGCAGCTCTCCGCGTGTGCTTCATGTCAGCTTCCGGCCGGCCGCTCGTGCCCTGCCCTGCCCCGCCCAGCTCTGCCCTGCCCCGCCCTGCCCTGCCCCGCCCTGCCCCGCCCTGCCCTGCCCCGCCCTGCCCTGCCCTGCCCTGCCCTGCCCTGCCCTGCCCTGCCCTGCCCTGCCCTGCCCTGCCCTGCCCTGCCCTGCCCTGCTCTGCCCTGCCCTGCCCTGCCCTGCCTTGCCCTGCCCTGCCCTGACCTGACCTGCCCTGCCCAGAAAAATTAACGGGGCTTTTTTTTTCTTCAAATCACGATAACACATCTACCCTCCCTGTGTACCCAAAGGTAGAGATAAATCTTTGCAGCCTCTGCCACCAAAAGGTTAACGAAAAAGTTTCCCTAAAAAGCATTTTGTGTTTTCTGATGAGTAAACGGCGACGTGGGAACTACTATCGTCAATTGATGAACGTTTCGTAAATTGACGAGCAAATAGTTTCGTAAATCTCTGAACATTTTCGTAAATTTACGAATAATTTTCTCTATTTCAAAAAAAAAAACGATGATGTTCGGACCTTTTTTTTGTTTTCGTGAAATTACGAAACCCATTAACAGCAGTGAAGGCGAGAGTCTCTACATGCTGCCCATAATTGTCTGAATTGAGCGGACGTGCGAGTGAATCTGTATTGACCGTCGACTGTTTTAGCACAGGAATGGGGTTTAAACGATATTTCCGTGTGCACTAAATTATTGAAAGCGACACATTATTTACACACTTGAAGGAAGCGTTTAAGGGCTCTCCGATTCAGTGCCTCTTTATTCTTTTATATAGACCTCCTGGTCGTCAAGTGTATAAATTAACGCCTGATCGTGGCGGCAAAAATGCAGTATTCAGTCCTGCTGGTATGTGAGGGAGAGAGAAAGGCCAATACACTCCGGCCGACCACCGCAAACTGGGGGCCGCAGCGCAGCGCCTGGATGTCTGTTTCTCTAGCGCCGGCCCGGCCGGGGCCGGGGCCCCCTCCCCTCGCCATTCCATCCACCACAATGCCAGAGAATGGCGAATTGACTAGTGCATTATGGACGACCCCTGTGCATGGGTGGGCTGCCGGGCCGGGCCTGGCGGGGCGGGGCGGAGCAGGCCTGTGCCCTTCTGGCCTTGCAGGCGAATGCGCTGCTTGTGGTCAAGGGCGGAGGGGGCATATCGCTCGTGAATTAAAGCAAACGACCTCTCTCCCTCCACGTCCGTCTGTCTGTCTGTCTGTCTGTCTGTCTGTCTGTCTGTCTGTCTGTCTGTCCGTCTGTCTGTCTGTCTGTCTGTCTGTCTGTCTGTCTGTCTGTCTGTCTGTCTGTCTGTCTGTCTGTCTGTCTGTCTGTCTGTCTGTCCGGGCCGTGGGCTGTGCGTAGGCTGGTGCTATGCCGCTTGCCGCTCCCACTTCCGTTTTTGCCGGGGACAAGCAGAGCCCACGCGTGGCCTAACCACTGTCTCCCTGCACCCCTCCTGGCCCCCTCCACTCCATCCTACCCGAGGGACCAGGGACCAGGCCGACCGACCCTGCTGGAGAAGGAGAAGGAAATTGGGCAAATTGTAGTTGATGTATCTCCTCGATTGTGGAGCGAGAGAGAGAGAAGGGGGGGAGGAGGGAGGGAGAGCGCAGGCGAGGAGAAAGAGCAGTTGAGTCAGAGAGGAGGAACAGTGTCCGAAAAAAGAGAAAAAAGCACGGTAAATAGTATGGTAATTATACTGGTATAGACATTTGACATTTTACCTTTGTCAATCTGTACCTCCTTCAGTACAGTACAGTCCTCTACATACTATATAAATATAGCCGTACGGAGTGCGGTGTCGTCCAACATAGGCTATACAGGAACCACGCTAAGAAGGGGCGTTATCCTCTACCCACTCCACGGCTTTCCGTACCTTCGTTGTCTAATATTCATTTGAACGTAAATCGAGGCTGGATGACGAGTGGCCCAGTCTATTCACTTTAAAACGGTTGTGATACTGTATTCCCACTGTAGTGCCCGATTTACATTCAAACTAATGTTACGTTGTCTTACCTGAAGTACAGAGCGAAAAGGCAGAGGCTTAAGCCAAATTGTCAAATTTGACAATGGCTGCGTCGTTGTAAATGAATATAGAGGGACATTTTACGATTTTCTCTTGAAAATTGGATGAAAGCCGTCTAAAAGCACACACGTGAAAACAGTGAACTTTGCCAAAACGATCACGCAGGATTCGGCATTAAAATTTACATTTTCTGTGGATTTTCTGACGTCTCCAAAGGACTTCTTCTGCAGGCTAGCTCTAGCTCCTCCGCGACACTGACGACATGAATTTGGCGCACGCTAGCGGCGGAGAACGATCAAAAAATTGCCAATAATTTTATGGCGTTCCCCCCCTCGTAAAAGGAAGTAAAGTAGTATTAGTATGTGATGGTAGTGGGCCGCGCGCCTGTGTGCGTGTGCGGGAGGCATGTTCCTGCGGGAGGCGCACGCACATTGGTATGGTAATGCGGACCCAACGGCAGCCGTGTCATTGGGACCCGCAGTGATTCATATTCACATTCCCATAAATGCGGCATAAATGTGGCGCGGAGAAATGTATGTGCGGTAAAGCTTTCCTTCTACCACTGCGCGACCACTTCCAACAGGAATATCAATGTGCGCAGTGTACACCCGGTGTTTTCCCTCTCGAAGCGACACATGTGATTCCATCTGGTTCGTGTCACGTCCACCCTTCTTCCGTAGTGTCTTTGCACGGCGCGACATCAGAGTGGCGAGACATCCAGTTGACTCCGCCCCCGCCTCCCGCTCCCCCGGCACACACTGACTCTCTCTCTCTCTCTCTCCGGTCCTATATACAGCTGTGTCTCTCTCTCTCTCTCTCGCACAAAAACCTCGCGCTTTGCTAGCCGAGCCTCATTAGGACCCAAGTGGCAGTGCTGCCCCTCGGTCCGCTGTGAGGAGGAGCAGCAGGGGAGAGCAGGGCCGGCAGAGCGAGGCGGGGCAGTGGTGACCTACTTGTCGCAAAGCATCCCCTCCGTTTTCATTCATTTAAGCCTCCTCCCCACCCCTGGCTCGCTCACCTCGCTCCCACTGGGTACACCTACCTCCTCCCGCTCCGTCTGGGTGGGGCAGGGACCGTCCGTAAGCCCGCTCGCGGCGTGGGACCGGTGCCAGGCTAGCGTCCAGGCCGGGCCGCGCAGTGCTGTGCGGCTCAGTTTGACCTTACTACTCCGCCCTTTAATTTCCCCCGCCCCGTACCCCCTCCTCTTCCTCCCTCCTCGCCGCGTAGGGGAAGGTATGGCTGCGGCGCGTCTAAGGGCGGCTGGGGTTGGAGTGGGGGGAGAATGTCCTCATCCTCCCTTCTGCTGTCCCCTAGCAGCCCTGAGGAGCAGAGCGCCCGGCGCGCGCGTCCCCCGGCCCGTGGCGTGGGGGAGGCGGGCTGGAATACTTTAATAGTATTACAGACAGTCGGGGGTGAGGCGGAGGGCTTATCTCTGCTGGGAGAGGGGGGTGGGGCGGAGTGGGGCGGGGGGAGGCGGGGCGGGGCCGGGGGGGGGGGAGGGGGTAGCTGAGCGATTGGCCGCGATGCCGAGAGTGACAGTCGTGACGGGCGCTGCGGCCGGGCCGGGCCGGGCCGCGGTCAGGACGATCTTTCCCCATTGTGGCGTGGCAGCCGACTGGATCAATGAAACCCCGCGGCAAGCACGCGCGCTGCTTCCAGATATTATGTATATATAATAATAATAATGTTTTCTCTTACTTTTTTTTTTTAGCCAGTGGATGCTTATAGAATCTCGGCGAAAATGATGATGCCGGCACGATTGAATGAGTTAATGCCTCGCTCGGTGTGGCGGGCCGAGGGAGGGGGGCTCTGCTGCTACTGCTGCTGCTCCCGGAATCATGTTGTCACGTTTTCAATATCCCGCTGCCAGTCTCGCCCCGCCTCTTTGCGCTCGGGGGTGTGGAATAGCCGGCCCCGGCGCGGCGCGGCGGCAGGCAGTACCGCCAGCGAACACCGGCGACGCTCGGGGAAAAGGGAGATTTTCCGCTCAACTGAGAATCGGACAATCATTTTATTTTCTCTCTCTTTCACTTCCCTCTTGCTTGCTCTTTTCTCCCCTCTACCCTATTTTCGGTCCGTTTCTCTCACTCATTTGCACTCGCGCGCTTGCGCCTTTTATTCACGTCGCTGCTGTTTTATACGTTGTGCAGCACCAACCGTCAATTTCCGAGTTACTTCGTCAACGTTCGAGTCGGACTGCGCTTTGAGGGATGTGGCTGTGTGTATTGGGCGGGCGGTCGGGCGGAGTCGAGAGGGAAGGAGCGAGTGCGTGAGAGTGGATAGACATGGGATAGAGGGATTGAACGTTGAACGTAGGGTGTGAGAGAGAGAGGAGAGAGGGAAGGAGCGAGTGCGCGTGAGAGTGGATAGACAGGGGATAGAGGGATTGAACGTAGGGTGTGAGAGAGAGGAGAGGGGGGAGGAGCGAGTGCGTGAGAGTGGATAGACAGGGGATAGAGGGATTGAACGTAGGGTGTGAGAGAGAGGAGAGAGGGAAGGAGAGAGTGCGTGAGAGTGGATAGACAGGGGATAGAGGGATTGAACGCAGGGTGTGAGAGAGAGGAGAGAGGGAAGGAGCGAGTGCGTGAGAGTGGATAGACAAGGGATAGAGGGATTGAACGTAGGGTGTGAGAGAGAGGAGAGAGGGAAGGAGAGAGTGCGTGAGAGTGGATAGACAGGGGATAGAGGGATTGAACGTAGGGTGTGAGAGAGAGGAGAGAGGGGAGGAGCGAGTGCGTGAGAGTGGATAGACAGGGGATAGAGGGATTGAACGTAGGGTGTGAGAGAGAGGAGAGAGGGAAGGAGCGAGTGCGTGAGAGTGGATAGACAGGGGATAGAGGGATTGAACGTAGGGTGTGAGAGAGAGGAGAGAGGGAAGGAGCGAGTGCGTGAGAGTGGATAGACAGGGGATAGAGGGATTGAACGTAGGGTGTGAGAGAGAGGAGAGAGGGAAGGAGCGAGTGCGTGAGAGAGGATAGACAGGGGATAGAGGGATTGAACGTAGGGTGTGAGAGAGAGGAGAGAGGGGGGGGAGGAGTGTGTGTGAAAATATGATGGAAGCCATGGTGGGACTGCTGCACGAATATAAGAGGAAGAACGCCAGAACTGTGGGGAGGAGTGAGGGCTGCAGTTATGTGTGTGGAAGAGAGAGAAAGAGAGAGAGAGGAGAGGAGAAATTGGTTGGCTCTGACATTATTGACATGATGGGTGGCGCACAACCTGCCCAGGACGAGCCTGGCCCAACCCAGCGAGGCCCTAGCCGAGCCTCGACTATGAATTGGGATCGACAGGAAAAACAAAAATTTCGGACAGGGAATGTGGATGGTCTGCTGTTGGTGTGCCGCCGTTACTGCGCAGAGATATAGGCCTTTTTCATTTTTACGATCGCAAGACGGTCGGAAGACGACAACGAATGAGGGGGAAGAGGGGGGGACAAGGGGGAGAGAGCGATAATTGCAGAAAATTGTACCGTTGGGGAAGAAGTGGGAAGAAGTGGCTGACGCGGCAAAATTTTTCGTGAGAAATGTCGTACTGTCAAGATATCAAATTGCACTGTTATTCAATTCCTGTGACGTCACGTTCTTTTTCATGTGAAAAGTGTCACATTGTTTAAAATGCAGTGTCACATTCTTTTCAATGTGAATCGGCCAAAATATGCGGGCTAAATTTTATTGTCACATTCAAAAGAATGTGACATTAATATTAAAAGGAATGTGACAGTTTTCACATGAAAAAGAATGTGACGTCACAGTAATTGAATAACAGTGTGTAAAATAATAAAGTTGAAAACGAAACTTGCTGGAGACTTGTCATTCTTAAACAAACACAAACAGGCTCTCGTATAAAATTACGATGCCGATCGTAAACTTCCATCATCATTTGTAAATCACAATTGACGAAGATATTTTTTGAAAGTGAAGGGGTGCGAGTGGTTTTGCGCGGTGAGTCATGGACGTTCGCGCGTGACCATGAGACGCGGAGAACAAAAAAGATTCAGCTCCAGAGCTTATTCCTCTTTCTAGGCGAGTTTTGCGTTGGGGAGAAGCCGACCGACGCTGCGTCCGCTGAGAATATAGCAAGAGAGTCGGGGTGGCGGTGCCGTGCCGGCCGCCCAACCTGACGTGAGGGGTGTCCGGTGACCGGGGTGGGGCGGGGCGGGGCGCGGCGGGTCATAGTGCGTGACTGGTCATGGGAGAGAAACACAAGGGGGATGAGGGCGTTCGCCGTTAACCTCGGAAAATGACTCGCTTTCTTCTTCATTTTGTTGTTGTGGTTTTCGTCGAGCACGGCATTACTAATAGATGATAACACCGCAAGACCTCTGTTTTCCTCCCCCTTCTTTCTGAACGCCATAGTTGCGAAACCAATCTCTGTAACTCCAAGTTGTTGTTGTAGTTGTGGGGGGGGGGAGGGGATAGTTTTACGCCCTTGTGGGCCCGCTCAGCGACCCCTGCTGGCCGTGTCCCTGCAGTCTCAGCTCTCATCAAGTAGTACGAGCGGGCTGCCGGGCCGCCTCCACCCTGGCCCTGGCCTGGCAGGGTGAGTAGTGCTGGCCGCACTGTCGGGTCGGGTGTGCCATCGATCAGGTGGGTGCAGTGGTGCAGCTGAGCCCGTCCCCGCCCTGCGCGCCGCTCCGCCGGGGCTTCCGTGGGAAGGCGAGAAGGCCGCCTTGCTCGAGAGTTCACCGCACGAAAATGCAAGTGTGCCCATTTTTTAGCTGTATAGGCACAGGTAATTTTTAAGCTACCATGCTTATTTTCTAACTGCCCTGCAATTTACTCTTCCGCTGTATTAAGCGTTTACGCGTAGTGGCAATTTTTCACATGTAACTCTAGTAAAGCGATTCTTTTTATTTCTGGCTCACCAGCATGGTCTATATACGGCAACGCAAATTGCGAGCTAGAAAGGGTTATCGGTAATTAATGACATATTTCGTAATTTACGAAATAAATCGTAAATCTACAAAGATATTTTTCACAGTGACAACAAGTCGATAATACGTTACGTTACAATATTGTAATTTTACAATTTGATTTCGTAACTTTATGACATCGCTCCCGTGAGCTCAACAAACATTTCGCACAGTGAATGCATAAATAAAAAATAAAAATAAAATCCGAGATTAAGATTGAAACCATTACGGCTGAGTTAATTTACGCGCTCTTTCTCTACCTTGTGTGTCTCGTGTCTCGTGTGTCATCGCGACGCCCACGAGCAACGCATGTTGCACAGCCCCGCCGATACGGGGCACCCTGCTGCGCCAGGCTTAAGGGCCTCGAAGACGTCACCGCGTCTCCTCCGTAAGCGCCCCGCCCCGCCCCGCCCCGCCCGTCCCTCCCAGCCCTGTACCGCCTACGCTCGCAGTACTTACCGGCGAAAGGGATAACCTTCCTTCCTCCCATCCCATCTGCCTCACTTCTCCTCAGCCCACGCGGCGTCTTCTACCGTCTCTCTCTCTCTCTCTCTCTCTCTCTCTCTCTCTCTCTCTCTCTCTCTCTCTCTCTCTCTCTCTCTCTCTCTCTCTCTCTCTCTCTCTCTCTCTCTCTCTCTCTCGTCCTGCTCATGAGGGCCACCAGGGGGAATCGATCTCTCTCGCTCGCCCACCCCCCAGGGCCTAATGATTTTCATGGCGTTCCTATGGCTCGGGCGGCAACATCGCATGCCAGCGGCGCCAGCGGCCACGGCCCGCGCGCGCGCGTGTCGCTGCACAACGGACGCCCCGCCGCACCGCGACAGAGGCTTATTGTATTTCCATGTACTCCATGGCCACGCGCAGGAGCCGCCGCTGAAAGCGCGGCGCGGCGTGGCGTGGCGTGGCACGGCGGCTGGAGAGGGGTAAAGCCTCGCGGCTTCGACAAGGGGTGTGGTGAGGCGTGGCGGCGCGTGGCGTGGCGCGGCGGGGCGGGGCGCGGCGGGGCGGGGCGGGGCGGGGCGGGGCGGGGCGGGCGGAGAGGGTTATGGCCGGGGTTTAAGAGCTCTTTGACACCCTGCAAACTGTGGAGTGGTGTGGTAGGGCGCTGTGGGCGGCGGGGTGGGGGTTGGGGTGGGCTGGCGGCGGCGAAGGGCTTTGCGTGAGGAAGGTGTATGGAGGAGGGTTTGGGGGGAAGCTTGCTGCTGTGCAGGGGCGGGGAGAGGTAGAACGGGGCGGGGCGGGGTGGGGCGGGGCGGGGCGGGGCGGGGTGGGGCGGGGCGCTCCTCTACCCTCCTGTGAGTGAGCGCCACTGCGGCTCCATAACCGTACGTAAGGACTTGTCGCCCGGTCATTCCCTTGCCGCGCCGCACAGGTGAGAAACTCGGCCGGAGGAAATATGGCGCCGCACGGAAGCACCGTCCCACCCTCTGCGCCGCGCAAGTACGTACACAGAGCGACTTTTAAGGGTGGTAATATCTCGGCGAGTAGAGAGAGAGAGAGAGAGAGAGAGAGAGAGAGAGAGAGAGAGAGAGAGAGAGAGAGAGAGAGAGAGAGAGAGAGAGATGTGCTAAAGTTTTGTCAGTCACATGGGAGGGAGAAGGAGGTGCAACTGGAGAAAACGAATAATGCTCACCATAGACTTGGTCCACCCACAACCAGCCCAGCTCACAGCGCGCTGCAGTAGCGGTCTCAGAGGTAGTATCTTGATGTGTTGTCGGCAGGGTAGACTCCCCGCTGCCCTGCTCCCCGCCGGCTCTCAGCCAGCCCAGCAGTGGTATTCTGTCCAAGATCTGTATTCCTGGATCCGGATCTCGGATTCGAATTCGTTTGACATGCAAATCCGAGTCGTCGCTGAGTGAGGCGGCCCAGCGAATGCGAGCTCAAACCACGCGCCGCTCTCCCCGGAGCCGGGGGCCGGGGCCCCGCCGGCCCCGCCCCGAGAGTCTTACACTCCCCCTCTACATACCTCCCCATCACCCTGTAACGACCACGGAGAGCACTCCCCCTCTCTGAATATCAATACAACGTCTCTTGTTTGCGATACAAATGTGTTACTGTTCCTATCTCGCGTGTAACGTTAGTGGTGTGTTTCCGTGTGTTGCAGGCGTCCGCGATGCGTTTGAAGCACTCGGTTGGCCAGCTGGCTGCTGTGGAGTCTAGGCTCAACTAGTAAGTATTAAAAAGTAGAACAGCTCTTGAAATATTGTGTAAAGAGTGGCACGAGATTCTCTTGCTTGTTGTTTCTACAAGCTGGCGTGCAAAGCACATGGGATGACATGAATCTCGTGGTAAGATTGCGTGTCAGCAGAAATTCCCCAGCCAGCAACGCTGCTGACGCTCACTGTCTCTAAAACTAGCGTGAAAAATGTCTTCTTCTCCCCTCTGGCACCCTTGCCGCTTCGCCCCCCTGCGTCCCCGCTACTCCACGGCTCACATGCGCCCCAATTAGCAGACGAGTTGGAGGCGCTCAGCGCCTTGGCCCCGCCCCGCCCCGCCCCGCCCCACCCCGCCACGCCACGCCTGCTGCGGTTCTCTCTGCCTTTCGCTCCCTTTTCCTCTGCTCTTTTTGAGGCCGGCCATCTTCCGGGAAATCGTCCATCACAGCAGTTGCGGTGCGCGGGGTTCGAGGGAGTGAGGGGGGCGCCTCTCTAGTTCCGGAACGCCCCTAGCTGCTGCTGCTCCTCCCCTAACTTTGTTAATCTGCACCTCCACCGGCGGCGGGTCGGGGTGGGGTGGGGGGGTGGGGTGGGGGGGGTGGGGTGGGGCGGGACGTGGCGGGGCGAGGCGAGGCGAGCGTTCGGCGTTGCACCGCCGCCAGCGTTAACGACCCCCTGCGATGGGAGCGCTGCAAGAGGCCGCCGCCTCAAGCGCTAGCCTCTCGGCAGCCTGTGGGGAGAGCGGGCGGGGCGGGGCGGGGCGGGGCGGGGCGGAGCGGGGCGGGGCGGGGCGCGGCGGCGGGTGTAGTTTGGAGAGGGTGAAAAACTGCGCAGCGTTACGGCATGGCGCGAGGGTAAGCGTTGGCGCTAATGAGAGTGAATGGTCACACACGGGGCGGGGCGGACAGCGCGGCCGGGAACCCCCCCCCGGTGAAAAACAGCCCTGTTGAGCGAGCGCTGAGAACAAAAAAAAATCTAACTTCTGTCGCGTTTATTGCTGTTTCAGCTGCAACAACGCCAACCTCACGGATAGCAACAGCAACGAGGCGAATTTCAGTGACCGGTAAGGCGCGCGCTCCCATCAAGATCGGCAAACGACGACGCTATGCATGGGGGGGGGGGGGGTCACACTGTCGTTCATATGTCTTCCTCTCTCCCTGTCCCGCAGCGCAATATGGGACACAATCCGTCCAGCCTCGATCCTCGAGGGAAACGTCACGAAATGTCCGGGCCGGCAGTGCGGGGCTCAGACAGGCCGTCTGGACAACCGCAGGCTCAGCGGATCCGGACGAACAGTGAACATCAGGCCGGCAACCACCGGCAACCGTAACGAGCTCCCTCGGGGTAAGATCCGTGCCGAGCGCCGAGCTGCTCTTCTGCCGCTGTGTCTGCGTGCGTTGACGAAGAATGAGGTGTGTCAGGATTTTGCCGATTCATTCATTGCCTTGCTCCGCTTCCCCCGCAGACTCGAACCTCACCGAGGACGACCTCGCGGGCGGCGACGACGCTCCCGGCCTGACGGACAACGGCCGGCTACCGGCGTCCTCGTCCTCGTCCGCCTCCTCGGCGAGCAGCAGCGGCTCGGCGTCGTCCTCGGCCTCGCCGCTCGCCTCGCCGGCGTCGCCCATCGAGGGCGGCATCGTCAACCCCAACTACCCCGGCTTCGAGCACCTCGCCGCCAAGCTGCTGAAGCTGGCGGCCGGCTCGGACTGCGAGGACCAGGACGACGACGACGACGACGACGACGACAGCAATAACAACAATATTATCAGTGCCGACCTCTGCGGCAAGCAGTCCGCGCACCGCCTCCACCGGCGTGATGTGGATGACTGCAAGAGGATCGACCCGGTGAACCGCGACCACGCTGACGGCGGCAAGGCTCTGCTCTACGCCAAGCCGAAGCTCGCCGCCACCATGGCCGACGCCTTCCTGTCCTCCGCCAAGGAGGAGCTGTCCGTGAGCAGGGACTTCCAGAAGCAGGCCAAGCTGCACAAGATGTCGGCGCACAACGGGCCGCCACTCGGCCCGCTCGGCGCCCTGGCTGCACACCGCTTCAAGAAGGACTCGAACCGCGCGCTCGAGGAGCGTGACGAGGAGGAGGTAGGAGTTGCGGAGGCCGCCGCCGCGGGGTCCTGGCCACGCGCGCCAACAACGCCTCGCTCTGTGTTCCAGGAGGAGAAGTACAACAGGGAGGCGACGGAGAAGGAGCTGCACCACCAGGACGTCGTCGTGCCCCGGAAGAAGGAGAAGATGGCGATGAACCAGCAAGTGCGCAAGGCGCGCGCCGGGCCGCCGGGCCTCGGCGCCCTGGAGCGCGCCGAGCGCGCCGAGAAGAGGTTCGCGTCGCACGCGCACGCCGCGGCCTCGCGCCGAGAGAAGCGCTCCTCGCTGGAGCTGCTCGGTAGGTCTCGTCTCATCGCGGCACCTGCAGCAAACACGACGGCTCGTCTCCAGAGTTTTCAAAATTTATTCGGTGCAATTGAAATCTTGAGTTACATTCATCCTCCTCACGCGTATGAATCCATACCAAGGGTCTACCACTTTGAAAAATCGCGTACGAGGATTATAATCAGTCACGATCATGGTGATTATTTGATTATGAATTATTATTTGAGTTTATCTTTAACATATTTACTGATAATTGGCCAGGAATCACGCAACTTTTGTTCAAATTTGATAGTATTTCTCCAAATTTGTCGAAATTTGTCAATATTTGGAAATTTTACATGATTATGATTACGTGACTATCAATAATCATCTAGAGGGGTGTACAAGGAATATGGAAAGGTACGGCACTTGCACGGGTACCGGAGGGCTGCATACTTACTGAAAAAC
Source organism: Frankliniella fusca (assembly GCA_029379305.1). NCBI lineage: Eukaryota > Metazoa > Arthropoda > Insecta > Thysanoptera > Thripidae > Frankliniella > Frankliniella fusca. The sequence goes on along the minus strand of JAHWGI010000335.1, from coordinate 305,052 downwards.
CACCGGAGTGTGTTTCTCTAGCATTCGTTCCGTGACTGTCCCCATGTTTTCATGTGTGTTTTGGTGTATTCCACTCCCCAGGCGGATTCGATGTCTACAACATCGAGACCGCGATGCCCAGGATCGACTTGGACCTCATCGAGTCGCACCTCCGGGCGGCCAAGGAAGAGGAGAGGCGGGTGAGTACGAGTGTGAGGACCGGATGAGCGGACGGGTTCCTGCGGCCCCCGCGGGGGGCGACACTCGCAGGGACGCGCGGGGATGCAGACCGACCTAAAAATAACTCCGATGAACGTGGTTCATTTAGACAGCTCGGCTAGCACAGGCGCCAGACAGACACCAGACACAGACCCTTGGCGCTGGCCGAGTACGCCTCGCCTCGGCGACGACGGCTTCCTGGAGAAGTAGTCCGAGCTTCAGGGCAGGCGGGGCCGGGCGGGGACGGGGCGTGATATCGACCGGAAGAGACATGTGCGATGCGCCACAGGCCAGGGCCAGGCCAGGGGGGCTTTGTTGGGTCGTGCTTGTGCCCCCCCCCGCTGCCCCACCGACCATGAGGCGACCAGGTGGGCGCCGCGCGGCGCGGCCGGGCCGAATTTACCTTTTCTTTCCTTTGGTTCGTCGAGGTGGTGTGGGTGTGAGGAGGAAGAAAGCAGGCTGGTGCGAAAGGGTGGTGGGGATGCCGGGACCGGAAAACGATGTTTCGTTTATAATTCATCGGCTCTGCCTTTCGCGCGCATTATGGCACCTCGAGGAGTAAGTGCACAGACCCCGGGACCCCGTTCGAGGCCAGGGTGGCTCTCTGCCTCCCCTCCCCGCCCGCTTGGGAATCTGGAAGGCCTGCCTTATTCCTCCTGCCTTCGTTCTTATTTTCTTCTTCCCTCACCCCTCCTCCCTCCCCCGCTACCACCGGGGTTTCATCAACTCTCCCTGCACCCCGTGTCTCTGCCCTTTGCCCTGCGGTGTGATTCAGGAAGAGCGCTGCTCTCCTCGTTGTGTCTCTCTCGCACCGTTTCGGTGCGCCCCCCTGAGTGCGAGAAAGAGAGAAAGCGAGGACAGCTCTCTTCTGAATCAGTCTGCTGAGGAAGGTTAGGGCGAGCAGGGCTCACGGCGACACGACAGGGGCCGGGCCGGCCCGCAGCCAAGCACAGTACTGTGCCTGGCCTCGCCCCTGCCTGCCCTTTTGGACTAGGGGAACAGACGACCGGTTGAAGTGACGCTACCCTCGGTGAAAGGAAAAAAAAGAGAGAGAGAGACAGAGACAAAGCAGGAAATAAAACGGATACGAGGCGGAAGCGATTACTAGGTACGTCAGCTCAGCGCAGTCAGAGTTGAGGGGAGGAGGGGGCGGATTGGGGATTGGCTAACCTAGAAAATATTCGCGGGTGCTACACCCCCTGCCTCCCGTCCGCTGAACTGCCTCCTCCTCCCCCGCGCCCCCGCACAGCCCGCGCGAGGAACGCGAGTCGAAATCTCAACGAGGTGTTGGCGTCCGCGCGGGGCAGGGGTGGGGAGAAAGGAGGGGCCCAATAATCCTCGCCTCGCCTGACGCGCACCGATTCCTCAGCAGCCAGCCCCACTCGCTTCGTATTCGGCCTCTGTCTGCAATCCTGCAATCCCTATCCCAATCAGACCGCTACCAACGAACATCTCCCCCTCCTTCCCTCCCACCCCACCCGCTCCACTCTGGTGTCGGCTGGGTTGCCTACCCACCCGGCCGCAGGCGCGTCCGCCGGCGCTACTCTCTGTCTCGCGGCCTGGGGCTCGCCGTGCCGCGCCGGCCCGGTCCCACGGGGAGTATCGCCACGCGGATGCCGCACCAGTTTGGCGAGAGTGATTATTATACGGGCTGGGGTGGAGAGACGTCGTTGTCATCCCCCGTGTCCCGGTGCCCCCCGCGGGCGCTGAGCCGAGCCGAACAGCTGGCCCTGCCTGCCTCTCCCCCTTCGCCGTGCACCCCTCCCCCCCCCCAAGACCCCTGCCCTACCCGGCCCGGCCGCTGGGGGTGAGCATGCATCTTTCATGCGGCGGCTCCTGGACACTCGGGGGCCGGGCAGGGCCGGGCAGGGCCTCTCCGCTCCGGAGGGACTTTGTGGACAAAGAGCGCATGTCACGAGCGTGTGAGCGCGCGTGCAAGTGTGTGGGTGTCGTGTGCGTGTGTGTGTGTGTGTGTTTGAATAGTACCACCTCCCTAGACGGAGTGCGGAAGTGAGGAGACAAAACAGGAAGTAGAGGGCCGAGGGGCGACGTTGAGTTTGGAGAGTGGCCGACGGTCGGACGGGTCCAAGTCCCACGGTTTCTTCTTCTTCTGCTGTTTGGTTTCGATTTTATCTCCCGCACTCTAACGCTCGTGGAGGAGGGATCTAGATCCATCGCACGCGGATGGACTAGATGCGCGTCTTCGCTATATGGGGCCACCGTCAGTGCGCGCGCGGGCGTGCGCGGGCGAGGCGACGCGACGGCGGCGGACGGCGTGGAGATCGGCATGCGGGGGAGGAGCAGCGGTATCGGCAGCGGGCCGACGGAGCAGGCGAGTAGCAGGAGCAGCAGGGGGAGGGAAGTCCGAGGGGGAAACCACTGAGGTAATCCGGCAGGGTGTAATCCGGGGAAAGTTGAAGTAATCCCGAGGGGGAAACGACTGTCAATTTTCGTGTAAGCTGGATTACGGATTATTCCCTATTACCTCGGATTACCTCTGGAGTGTCATCCGGATAACGGTGCTTTTTCCCTCAGATTACCTTAAAATTTATCCTCGGATTACACCGGATTTCTTCGAATTTTTCCGGATTACTCCCTGCCGGATTACCTAACGGCTGTCAGCCGGATTACCTTAGTCGTTTCCCCCTCGAGTAATCCGGAGTTATCCGAGGAAATTTTAGGGTAATCCGGGATAATCCGAAGAAAAATCACCGTTATCCGGAGGACACTCCAGAGGTAATCCGAGGTAATCCGGGGTCATCCTTAATCCGGCTGACACGAGAATTGACAGTCGTTTCCCCCTTGGGGGAGTCCCTGCCGGACGTGCAGGCAGCAGGATGCCGACGACCTGCGCATTCGAGCGAGTGATGACAAGCACGTGGAGCTTGAAGTGCTGGATGAAGAGAGCAGCGGCAGCAGCCGGCAGGCGCACCACGGGCTACGCGGGCCGCGGTCGGCGACCAGCAGACTGGACGCGCACTGTGGGGGGTGGGGCCGCCGCGCGCCCTGGCCCCCCTGGCCCCTAGCGGAGGCACCTCGGGTGGCAGCACACCGACGCGACGCCACCGTCTCATTTGCAAGGGAAATGCCCTCGCAAAAACACCAGTATATCAGCTGACACTCTGACAAGCAAAGAAGCCGGTCTTTACGTCCGTCCCGTCTCGTCGCGCGTCCGTCTGCCTACCTTGCACACGTCTTTTTGCCGTTTGTCCGTCTGTCTGTCTGTTTTCTCGCGTCCGTGTCCCAGCAGGCCGCGCGCTGCGTGTCTGTCCCTGGTCCCTCCTCCCCACTCTATCGCTATCACAACTGCTCCCCGCCCTGCCCCGCCCTGCCCCGCCCTGCCCCGCCCTGCCCCGCCCTGCCCCGCCCCGCCCTGCCCCGCCCGGCGATGCGCCTCTCTGCAGTCAGCAGCGGGATCAGGCGTATCGTTACGCTATCAGTCATTTAGCCTGGCTCGGGTGCGGTGCGACGGGGTAAGGCGGGGTGGGGCGAGGTGGGGCGGGGTGGGGTGGGGCGTGGCGTTAGCCGACTCGACGCGCGCCGTTTACAGATTAGCCAGGCGAGCACGATAGTAGAGTGAGTGCCAGCGGGCCGGGCGGAAGGGAAGGCGGGTGCGCGGTGGTGGGCGGGTCGGGTATGTGAGGATCGTCGGGCGTGGCCGGCGTGGCGTGGCGTGGTGTGGCGTGGCGTGGCGTAGCTTGGCGTGGCACAGACGGGTTGCCCTCCTCTCCTACCCCTGGGCAGCGAGTGGCGTACACAGGACAGGCCGGCGACGCAGTCGCACGCCGAGCCGAGGTGGAGGCGAGAGGTTAGCCCAGTGCACCGGGGCGCCCACCCGGGCCGGTCCAGAGCGCTGTGCAGGAGGGCTATTACGGAGCAAGAGCGTTCGGCTTCCACCCGGGCGGAGTGTGGACGGAGCGGGAGCGTCCGGCTTCCCGTCCAGACGGGTTGCGAAGCTCGCTCGTCCCTCCGGGTCGGGCGCGGTCGCTTGCGTTCGCTCCGGACGCACCGGCCCGCCTCCCTAGCTATTCTAATGGGAGGGGGTCAGTCCGCTCGGGAGCGAACGCAAGCGACCGCGCCCGACCCGGAGGGACGAGCGAGCTTCGCAACCCGTCCGGACGGGAAGCCGGACGCTCCCGCTCCGTCCACACTCCGCCCGGGTGGAAGCCGAACGCTCTTGCTCCGTAATAGCCCTCCAGCAGGGGCAGCTGTTGGTTTCCGAAAATCACTGCTCTCGCGCCTCTGTCCTTGTCGCACGCATGGGGGCCCTGGCATACCTAGCATAGGACCCAGCTATAGGTGCGGCAAGGACTGAGGTACAAGAGCGATCTTCTGAATCGGACGGGAGTTGAGCGCCCTCGACCGGACCGGAAGGGGGCAGGGAGGCTTATAGCCAGACCCTTGCGCCCGCGCTGGACCTAAGGGTTGGACACGCGGCCCGCGCCCCGCGGATATCAGGCTTCGCGTGACCGCCATCGTGTCGACGGGAGTGGGTCAGTGAGCGGCACTGGCGGCAGCGCAGGTGTTGTCCGCCAGTTGACCAGCGCGCGTGTACATCCCGCCCGCACTGACCTTCGGCACCTGCGCTGCGCTGCGCCGCGCCACTGCAGCGGCAGTGGGACTGTACCGCCACGCCGCGGGCTGGTCCGCCGGGCCGGGCTGGGCCGGGCCCCCGCGAGCTCGTTGTTAGCACGTTGCCGTCATGACATTGGCAGCCGAGTGACACAGGAAGTCGGTATAGCGTGCGGGATACCCGAGCCTCGCGCCCCGCGGGCCCGCCCGCGCTGCAGCAGCGAGTATAGCAGCAGCGCGCCAGTCGGGACTTCCCTGCCCTCCAGCCCGCCCGCGTGTGCCTCGTCTCGTCTCGTCTCGCGCCCCGCCGGGCCGATGCGGCTCGCGGTCGCCCCCGCCCCGGGTGGGCCCCGGCCCCGGCCCCGGCGCCCCTCCCGGGACCCTGGCCGATGATGCACGAGCTGGACGCCCGCCTGGTGCGCCGCGACCCCGCGCTGCGCCGCCTCCTCGGGGCGCCCATGCTGCCCGACGTGGTGCGGAGCGTGGCGCACCGCCACGCCCAGAGGAAGGTTAGTCGGCTTGTCGTTGCGGCTGCGGCTACGGCCCGGGTTCCACTCCCGGCGCCGCCGTCTTTTTTTTTTTTACGATCTCTTTCGCCGGAGCAGCTCGGCCACGCTCGGTACGCTCTGTGGAGTGCCTGAAGCTCGGCGCGGCCGCGCGCCTCACACCATGCGCCTCTACCATGCGCTCATATTGCGTGCGGTGTATGAGCATGAGCGGTGGGAGTGGGTGCGTTTCATCCAAAGTCATTTCATTTAAGGCATATGACTAAGTTCATCTTACACTTTTCAACTATAACGTAAGTCTTTTCATTGAAAAAGATATTCTTCAAAATTAATTGTAATTAAGTGTGAATATAAACAAATGTCTCTGTTCCGACTCCGATGCACCCCGACTGATTCTCAAAGAACTGGTCGACAGCGCTTGATTTTTCATATTATGCTGCTCCCCAGGCTTTAAAACGCCTTCTATAGTACTATAGTAGTAAGTCTTCCAAACATAATTTTTTTTTTCGGGCTGACACTTAAAAAAAAATCCGTGATCTAAAAACATATTGCAATATGCTTTAGATGAAATGTGCTGGTGAGAATTGGAGCCATCTCGCACATACACGTTACTCCGGCCCGCCTCACACGGCTCCCTTCCCTAAACTCTTCGCGCCGCTGCATTTCCCCTGCTGCCCGCCGCCTATCCCTTCCCTCTCTCTTCCCTTCACCTCACCCGACTGCCCCCTCCTTCTTCCTTCTCATCCTGACGGGGGCCGCCGGTCGTGCTTTCTCCGCCTCGGCCTCACTCGGTGGCCACGCCGCGACGCTGCCCCTTAACGTGACGGACCACCACCCTTTTCTCCCCCAAGGCACCGCCACCCCTATCCTGCACATGATGCGGTATGATGACGCCCGCCCGCGCCTCGCGACACCCCGCGGACGCCCCACGGACACCGCGGGGCGGCCGCGGTTCTCTATAGCAGTTGTAGGCCCATGCACTCCGAGGCTCCGCCCTCGTCTGCCTCAGACGCTGCTCAGCGTTCACCCCCTCCCCCAGTGTAACCCCCCCCCCCCCGGTCCGTCACCTGTCATTCTCAGCGGGCGCGTCGTCGCGCCTCCCCCCCCCCCCCCTGCCCGCTCTGCACTGTAAGAAAAAAGTACAGCTAATCCAGTTAATTCTGATGACAGCCTTTACCGTACTTAATTTTACTGGATTTACTGTACTTTCTAACATGATTCGCTGTGCTTCTAAATACAGTGTACGGTAAACGCTGTACACTGCCTCGGAAACTACAGCAAATCCTGTCAGGAAGTAAGGCAAATCCAGTAAAAAAAAATACGATTTCACGAAATCCTGGTAGACAACGGAGTTTCTATAACTAAAATAAAATATTGTGAGTGTATAATAAGACTGTAAGAAAACCGACTGGTTTTGTTTAGTTTACGATAGTCAAGATAGTGGCTACATAATTTTAAGTTCGAATTGATAGGGCGGGTTTCAAGTAATGAATATTCTCCGACAGTTCGGCCGACATTTAATCGACAGGAGTAGGAGAGAAGAGAGCTCTCCTTCAGACGACAAAAATTGGGCGGCGAGGCCACGGCCGAAGGGGAACGTCAACAATACTGTTCCCTCCACCGAGCGCACGGAAGGGGCGAACCGGGGCCCGAACTAATACCGCTGGTACGCCCAGGACCAGCGGGCAAGCGCGCCGCGGCCGCGACGGGGGGTGCGCTCTATTGGGAAAACGCGGAGTTAAGGCGTTGTTTACACAAAATGGTACACGTAAATGTACATCATTTCAAGAATTCTGCTCACCAGATCGAAGTCAAACTTACCAAATCGTTTTCCGCAGGTTTAAAACTACTGTTTATGAATTCAGTTCGCCTTGTCAACGTTTCGATAACTTTAAAAAATGATTTAAAGTCGCGAGGTGGGCACATCAGCCACCGGCAATGGCGGACATGCTTGGCCTGCTTTCGCGTTGTTGACACAACATGCCAACCAAATAAAATGAAAAAAATTACTGCTCTCATAACGTTACGATTGGAACTCATTCTTTGAGGCACACATTTAGTTGGCAGAACCGGGGCAAGTTTCAGTAAAACTGAAGTAGTTTTAAAGAAGGCAGTACGGTGGTCACGTGCGAATTTCAGTAGTGTTATCTCATTCTTGCGCTCGAAACTAAAGGCTGGCTTTGTTTGAACGCAGACTTTAGAGGTTTCTCTTTCGCTCCGTGTTGGCTCGCCTCGGCCTACCCCCTCCACGAAAAAATATCCCCTTCCCCTGTTCATTTTGCCTGACGAGTCGAGCATTACCATAGAAACTCGAATTTCAATTCAAATTTACAAAATTTCTGCAATACAGATTTTAACTAGACTTCAGAATCGAATGTACTAGATTACATTCTAAATGTATGCTTAATATTATCGAATTCCCTTCAGCAGATTTTTTTCTGTCGTAAGGGGCCATATGAAACAAAACACGCACGTTTTCCAGCGATTTTAGAAGGCAACTCCGTTGCCTAAAAAAACTACAGTTAAGGCTGGCATAAAAATGAACTGGACTTGCTGTAGTTTTTTTTCTACAGTGTGCCTGTGAGTTGGTGTGGTCCATGGAGTATGGCAGACAATGGGAGTGGCGCACAAAGCGGGTTACCGACATATCGCGGCCGACCAGCACCTGAGGCGAGGACCTGGAAACGACAGGGGCCTGTGCGCGGCTGTGAGTGAGAAGGAAGGCCGCGGGAGCTGTCCTTCCCCGCCTCAAGATGGAACAGCAGCGCGGTCCAGTATTTTACTCGGCCGGGCTGATGATTAAGCTGCTAGCCTCCCCCTCCCGGGGCGGGGCGGGGCGGGGCGGGGCGAGGCGGGGCGGGGCGGGGCGGGGCGGGGCGGTGCGGGGCGGGGTCTTCCCTTGTTAGTACACCACGCCCGGCCCGCAGCGGCTGTGACGTGGTGCCGGCGTTGCTCGGCGTGGCGCGGCGTGGCGTGACGGCGGGGCGCGCTCGTCTGTGACGAGGACTCCGGGAGGCGGCGCGGCGGGGCCCCGGAGCGCTCCGCGGCGCCGCGGCCGCAGTGCACGCCACATCGCGGTCCTGGCTGGACGCGCCGCGGCGTTCCCCCCGCGTGTCGGCGTTCTCGAGCAGCTGGTGGCCCCCGTGGCCGGCGCTCGTGTGCTCCCATGGTGCCCGCTCGTGGAGGACGCCGTCGTTGACAGATCCTGCGTGCTTGGCGCTGCTGCAGCCCCGCGGGAGGCCATCGCGCGACCGAAAACCTTCTTCTCCTAACGCACAGATCGTGCGGCCCGGACCGGACGGGACGGGCGGCCGGCTCCGCCCGGCTCAGCCAGCTGGCAGCAGGTGCCGTGCGCACCACGTCCACATCTGCGCCCCTCTGCGCCCTTGCGCGCCTCGCCTCTCGCCGGGCGGACGGAGAAAACTGCGCGAAAATCGACTGGAAAGGAATCCTCGAATTGCCTCGCCTGCTCCTTGCACAACGTTCCCGTTCCGGCTCGGGCCGCTGCCCTGCCCTGCCCTCCCCTCCCCTCCTCGCTGCGCCTCGGGTGTTGCTGCTTTAGCGCTGCGCCGCAACGGCCGCAACCCGCCGCGGCAATTCGCCATGGCTCCAGCTGTGTTCCGCGGCCCGCGCGGGGCGGCCGTCGTGTCGCTGGAGCCCCAGCCCGCTGCCGCTGCCCGCCTGGCACGCTGACACACTGTCGAGCGCTCCCCGCCCCGCTTCTGTGACAGGACAGTGTCACTCTGTCGCGCTCTCCGCGCCGGGCCTCTGTGACGGTCGTGTTACTCGGTCGCGCTCCCTGCCACGCCCCGCTTCTGTGACAGGACAGTGTCACTCTGTCGCGCTCTCCGCGCCGGGCCTCTGTGACAATCGCGTCACTCGGTCGCGCTCCCCGCCCCGCCCCGCTTCTGTGACAGGACGGTGTCACTCTGTCGCGCTCCCCGCCGGGCCTCTGTGACGGTCGTGTCACTCGGTCGCGCTCCCTGCCCCGCCCCGCTTCTGTGACAGGACGGTGTCACTCTGTCGCGCTCTCCGCGCCGGGCCTCTGTGACGGTCGTGTCACTCGGTCGCGCTCCTCACGTCACTGACGGCGACGCTGCCTCCACATTCAGAAGGTTCTGCAGTGCCCTCTCACTCACTCCTCGTGGCCGAGGTCCATGCATGTGACAAGGAAGGAGATACGAAAGCGCTCTTCTGAATGTGACGGCTGGCTGCCGGAATGGGCATGACGGCCGCGGACGGCGCGACGGGCTTCATGGTGGAGGCAATGTGCTCGGACCGCCTCGGCCTCGGCCTCGGCCACGGGCCCACCAGCCTGCCCGCGTTCCCGTCCGCTCGCGCCGAGACGCGGCCGCGGCCGCACCTCCGCCGCCACTACAAGAAGGACACGCGGTTCCTGCTCGACCTCTACCACCTCACCTACGACGACCACGAGAGCCTGGACACATTGGATGACCTCAGCACTGTGGGTTCATACTGGTTCATATGAGCACTGAGTGTGGGGTGTCTTGCGGTGTCGGTCCTTGTCCTTCTTGACTCTCACTCTTTGGGAAGAGAGTCTCACCGGCTGTAACTTCGTGTGCTGCGACAGCGTTTAAGCTACGCGCCTTCAGAGCAGCGGGACGGGGCGGGGGGTGGGAGGTCGTGTTGTGTAGACTGTCCGTTGTCAGTCAGTATGTTTATGTTTGTGTCTGGGGGTCATGTCCGCCAGGGGATATTTCGTTCTCTTAGCAATTCTTGAATGTATTCAAGCTTACATTCATTCCTGACATATAAAATTCCACCTGTGACCTGCTATTTAAGACTGAAATATTTACTGCTGTGCCATACAGAACGTTGTCTGTTTCTGTTCTATAAGACGTGTGTGACTCTTAACCTCATATTATTTTTGCACTTTTTATGTGTTTATCGAACATATCACTGTCATTTTTGTGCCACTTTAAATCTTTTGAAATAATTTCTCTTGTTGCCATGCTCGAGAATATATTTACTAATATCAAATCTCAATCTGCCAAAATGAGCACCTCTCTCTCTATTGATAACTTGAAAGAGCACACAGCCCGTCTTGCAGAGTCCATTGATGTTCTTAAATCTAGGGTCCAGTTAAGTTCGAGCCGGGTGGGAGCTTACCTTCTCTCTCAAAAAGATATTGATGTGGAGCCTGTTAGATCTGTAGAAAGCTATGTTCATCTAGAAGATGTGAAAGATCCACAAATGACTCGTTGGTTGTCTCCCGGACCTGTAGAGGAGGATGAGGACAATATTGTGGATCGATTCATTCGGGTTATAACTATTGATGATGATGAAAATACCAGTTTGCTATCTAATAATCATCCCCCAGTCCATCACAGACGAAGAGTGAGATCTATGAGTTTAATCATAGTTTTGAGCTATGACTGTAAAAGGGTTTGAATTTCCAGTGTAATGAATGTTTTGGTTTGTTTTTCAGAGGCGCAATGATAGAGAGGAAATTCGACGTCGCCTGGCTATGGGGTCAGAGGACGCCGATTACTATACCAATGACCAACGTCCTGGAAAGAAACCAAGTCTACAGGCACGGCTTCAAAGTGGTTAGTTTCAAGCATCTGAAACAAACTGAGAGTGTCTGGTGAAAATATCCATTTTTACTTATGTCTGCTTAAAACTTTTTATTTTTTTTATTTTTATTAACAGGGATGAATCTACAAATCTGTTTCATGAATGAGACATTGTCTGACACAGAGTCTCCAGGTTCTGAGAGTGAAATACCCTCCTCAGGTCTCTCTGGTCACACTGCTGCTGCAAAGGCCTTCACTCCCAAAACGGAAGTCTCTTCTGAGAGAATGCCAGGGGGAAGTGCTTCTTCAAAGGTGCAAATAAAATAGCTAATTAATTGTATTGATAGTTTTTGGGGGTACCTAAACAATAGTTCTATATTGTACTTTTATGTAAATGTTTCCAGCCTGCAAGACCTCTTTCATTGCCTCTTCGTCTTGATGCTAATCATGAGTGGAGGGAGCATTCATCATTGATGACAGAAGCAGACTTTTTGGCTAGACAAGCTCAACTCCAAACTGAAGCTCGCATGGCCTTGGCTCAAGCAAAAGATATGGCACACATGCAAATGGAAATTGAACGACAGCGTCAAAATGCCTCTCCAATTACAGAGATGGTGCGCCATACTCTGCAGAAGGTATAAAGACAATTAATCAATTGATTCCTATTAATTAGATTGATTCCATGCTACAAAATATTCTTCAAAACCGAGGGGTAGTTTTTGTGTTAATGCCTTATTTTAAATATCAGGTTGGTGTTTCATTCCCTGAAGACAGGAGGAGACTGAGCCGTCAAATTCTGACAGAGATGAATGTTGCACAGCTCCAAGTTATTGTTAATGATCTCCATACCCAAATTGAATGTAAGTACGGTTGAGAATCTTCAGTCTCTTATTTTAATTTGATGAACAGCATTCTTACTCTTCCCTATTTTAAAACATAAACAGATTTGAATGAGAGCTTAGTTCGATTTCTTATGGAACGTGATGATCTTCACATGGAGCAAGATTCCATGCTCGTTGACATTGAAGACCTTACAAGATATCTGTAAGTTTGTTACAAGAAATATGTGGTACAATAGCTTTGAACCAAACAGTATGTGGACATTTTATGTCATCTCTCTTTGCTTTTTTGCAGTGGCGCCAAGGAACAGTCTAGCAAAGCAGGGCCAAATCTTAACAACAATCTCATTAAATCCAATGGAAGTAGTGGAGGAGGCAGAATGAACAGTAAAAAGTGATGTCTCTCTATAAATATTTGTGCCATGATATATTGATACAAAAGAGCTCATTCTCAGATCAGTTATCTGCTAAGTGTTGTAAGGTGCTTGTGATATATACACCTGCACTAGTGATCCAAAACAAACTTTTCAACAATGTTACTTTATGAGGCGTACTTATGCTTAGGTCATGCACATGAGCAGATTTTTTTAAAAATACATTTTTATGTAGTTTTTGAAAATGCCATAGCTTTGAGAAAAAATAAGAAACGTTTTGTTTAGGTGAGTTGGACTTGAAGTTTTACTCATTTGTATATGATTCCTGCCATGTGTTTGTTGCAAAGGTTATATCTTGTGGCTTTTGTACCGAGATGCGCTTGTGCAATTTTCATTTTTTAGGGCATTGACGGAGCATATTTAATGTATGACACTGTTTATCATGAAGTTCTACTTCTGTAGAATGATGAATATTTTATTTCTCAAATGTTATATTGATTAGAATAGTAAATTATGTTGAGAAAATGCTCTTGGCTCTATAAGCCTATCCTCAACAATACTTTTTGAAAAACTAATTATAAAGAAAGAAAAAAAAAGCTAGGAGAAAATGTTTTGACCAACTATAGACTTTTCATTGCAAATGGTATATGAACTTTTGAACTGATATATTTGTTATGTGCTGATTGTAGGCCAGAAAGCTTCAGGATGATTTCCTCTGATAATCCACTACATATATGTCACTCTTTGAAAGGATATTGATACAACTGTTTTATCTCTAGCAGACAATAACAGTACTGGAATTTACCTGAATGATAATCAAGTGATGTGGTTTTAGAGTATTATAACAGGCAGAACACACTCCCGATCATAAAACATTTTAGGTCTGAAGCTAGGAATTGAATGTAATATATTATAGATATTTGAGTTATATTGTCACAAAATTTTCAAAAAAAAAAGTCAAAGCCTACAGTTCCTTTATTCATTTTTGAACATGTATACATGCTTCTATTTTCTTAACAAAACTCCTTGCAATTTTATGCAGCTTAATGTGATTTAAAATAAATTTTTGAAAACAATTAGATGCAAAAAGAGAATGATATCTGTCTAATAGTACTTCTTTCAAAATTTTATTAGTTTGTCAGTCCCCCTTTTAACCCTCTGTACATGTCTGCAAGCACACCAGATCTTTTGTGTTAGTTTTGAACAACATGACAACTCATCTGTCATCTTTAACTACTGTACCCTTTGTGATATTTTTTATTTCTATTCTATTGAATTTAAGAGGTATGTTGGAGTTGTTTAGTAAGTATTAGTCAATGCTTTCTAATATTAACACATTTGTGATCATCTACGAGTATACAGGACTTTATTTTGTTTTGTGTGTTCCTATTATAGCAGCCCTTTTTATGATTACTCTTCAATACACCTTAATTTACCAGGTTTAGTGTATGATAATTACAAGCCCTGTGTTGCACTGTATCTAAAATAGAGAAATCCATTGATTCTTTGTTTTCAACCGCAACCAACTTTGTGCTGACGTTCACTTCTCAAAGGGTTTGGTAGTAATCAATCAATCAAGTTTCCAAAACTTACTGTATCTGTTGAGAACTTATTTTTTTGGCATGGGAAATCAAATAAAGGAAGAAATTATTATGGTTTCGATTTCTGCACTCTTTTTCTCCTGCAAGTTATGAGAATTGTTTTAAAGCAATAGCAGAAATAAACTCAATTGTCGCCATACTGTTTGCTATGCATGTGGTCTTATAATAATGTCTGACAATCATGGGTAAAACTACTTAAATGTGAATGATCTGCTCAGTTGTAATTTCTTTCTGATATAATTGTGCTAGGTTCCTCTTGCCGATTTCAATTATTTAAACATTTCTGGTTAGTTTTCTTTTAGAAAAGTGTAATTTTTTGTTGAATACTGCAGCTTAGATCACATTTCACTTAAAAAGAAATCCATCTATTGATGCTATATCCAACTACTTGAAACTTTCTGAACAAAGTGTAAGTGTTATGGAGTTTTACTCTTCGAAAGTTAATTGTCTGTGTTTACCTGTGAGAAGCATGTTGCAGTTCCTCGCTGGTCTGTTCTCCTTTTGTTTTTGTGCAGTTTCTCTAAATAAACAGCGGCACAGCTTGTCATAAGAACTGATTCATGATTCCTCATCCTTCGTTGAAAGCTTGTTCTTTTTCCTTTTTTCCTTTTTTTTTCTTTTTTTTCCCCTTTCTTTTTTTTTCTCTCTCAATATTTCTAGGGAGACCAGGTAAATAGAATTTGATTTAGTATCTTGCACTCAGGCACCTCCTGGTTTGTAATTAAGAATGCATTGTTATGGTATCATTAAGGAGAGACCCTTGTTGATTATTCCTTTAAATTATATTTAGAACATATGTACAATTCATCAATTTATAAATTATATGAACATGTTGACTTACTTACAAGCAAGAGGTGACTTTCTATTCATTAATGTTTAGCAACTAGAGGTTCTATTGCAAAAATCATGTGATGCATCAAGTTGGTTCCAAACATATTATATTTGTAATATCACTTATTTTTGCAAGCCATTAAGTTAAAATACAATCTATTACACTGAGCTTCAGCTTAGGCATTCAACCATAGATTAAACTTGATCTCTTTACAAACTAAAATCTAACATAAGTTCAAATGCCTGAACAGCTATTGAAGCTTTCAGTGCTAAAATTATCACACAACTCTGAATACTTAAAAATTTTTCTTTTTCCCATTCATAACAAGATTCACTATTGTTTCTATAAATTATTTGCATCTTTAATATCACATAAAAGTTGTCATTATAGAGAGGATGGATCTAGTTGAAAACCCTGCATTTTGGGCACTCATTCTTAAAGAACAAACTTTTCTGATTGACACTAGCGTCAATCTTCAGCTGGTCATTCCCTTATTAGTGACTCAGTGCTTAAAGGTCCCTAGAGGTCCCCAGTCCTTTCTATCATCTCTAATACTGGTTCCAGCCAGCATAGTTTCTTGTTGATTTCTTTTTCCTAAAAGTAATCAGAAACCTGACAACGCATTCATTCATCACAAATTCGCAAACTATCGTACGGAGGTACAATTAGTTTTCCCATCCCATGTGTTTCAACAGGCTTTGAATCGAGCGTGACGATGACCGATTTTCCAACTTCGGCTCCGCATCGTTCGATGAGGCTGGCAGTCCGGGAGCCACCTCCGTCAACGTCACGATGACACAAGTTGTCACTCTACATCACCACATGAGCACAGCACAGCCCAATTAATTTTCATTTCTCTAGAAGTCCTCGAACAGTTTTCTCTCTGTCTCCCCCACGACGGGGGCGTTCTTCCAGTCCGCCTCGGGATACTCGTCGAAGTTGCGTGTATCGCCGTCGTAGCTCACCCGCGGGACGATGGGCGGCTGTGGACACGACATGGACAGAGGTCAGCGTTAATGGAGCCGATGGAGCCGGGGCCCACGCCACGGCCCACCCCTCTCCGCCGCGCCCTGCCCCTCCCCTGCCCCGCCCGACCCGGCCGGTACAGACACGGGTCACAGGTACAGGGCAGGGCACCCTCTGGTACAGGGGCAGGCGCCGCCGGCAGCAGCAGAGATGAGATCAGTGACCGCGTACCCGCGCACTCACCTTGAGTTTTCCGTGAAAGACGTCCACCCAGTCGATGCCCTTGAACCACCTGTGCCTCTTGACGTCCTCCGCGCCGTTCTGCAAGACACGAGGCAGAATTACACCGGGTCGGACGCCTCACATACGTGAAGCAGACAGGGTTCTCAGCGCACGGGTGTCTCCAGGCTCGCAGCGTCGTCGCTATGCCTGCCTACCTTCATGTTGCCGAGGCGCTTGGTCCTGTCCTGGACCAGCAGCTTCTTGACCAGGTCCTTGGCCACCGGGTCCAGCTGGCGCGGCCACTCGATCTTGCCGGCCAAAATCTTCTCGTAGATGCCGAACGGGTTGTCGTCGAAGAAGGGCGGGTAGCCGGCCAGCATCTCGTACACTAGGACACCTGCAACGGGCGAGCACGGTACCAGTCAGTTACGCGAGCGCGCCTGGTCGGTAGGCAACTTCTCTGACACCTGCCGGCTGGCGCCCCCCCCCCCCTGCCGCGCCCCCACGGCCTGGCCGGCCCCGGCGGCCCCGGCCCACTCACCTAGCGCCCACCAGTCCACAGCCTTGTTGTGGCCCTTGGATTGGATGATTTCCGGGGCGAGGTACTCGGGCGTGCCGCACAGCGTCCACGTCCTGCAACGAGACACGACGAAAAAAGGAAATAAGGTAAGCGAGACACAGTAACACGAAATGGGAGAAAAAATTTAGCACTCAGGCGTTTGCTAAAGAGACTTCACTTTGTCATGCCGAAGCGGTGCCGTTACCTGTCGGTAAGTTTTTTGGCGAAGCCAAAGTCGGTGATTTTGAGGTGGCCGTCCCTGTCCAGAAGGAGGTTCTCTGGTTTCAGGTCTCTGTACACGACGTTTTGCTGGTGGAGGTACTCCAGCGCCAGCACGATTTCAGCAGTGTAAAAATTGCCTATGAAAAATAAAAATAAAATTTTAAACATTTTTTTTTGGTCTTTACTGGAAGAAATTCGAGCAATCCGCGTACTTACCTGTACTATTACTAAATCTCCCCGCGTTCCTCAGGTAACTGAAGAGCTCTCCTCCGCAAACGTAGTCGAAGAGCATGTATAAGTAGCTCTGGTCGTGCCAGTGCCACCGGCTGCAAACATGAGAACGAAAAGGTAAGCACAAGCAAGAGAGCAGCCTCAAATAATACTTTTGTCTAAAAGAAGCTTCTTCTACTCCACTGCCTTAATCTCTGTTCGTTTAGCCCCCCCCCCCCCCCAGAAGATGAGATCCCCGAACTTATTTGCCTAAATAAAGTTGGTGTGAAAAGTCGGTAGGTAGATAGCCTGTGTAATTTTGGACACAACTTTGCGTACCCTTGTGGCCCTTGTGCCCTGCATCACTTTGAAAGCCAGCGGCCCGGGCGGGCCCGGATGGGCCCCCCGGTCAGGCCTAAGGTGTATTACACCTTAAGTCAGGCCCGGTGCGACTTGCGGCGACTGGGCCGAGCCCGAGTCGAGCCGTGCCGTGCCGAGCTGGTGAGCCGAGCCGAGTCCGAGACTTAAGAGTGAAGCAGCCGAGGCGGGTTGCGAGTAGCTAGCGAGTAGAGCCGAGCCAACGGCCAGTCAAGACGTGTCGCGCCGCACGTGTTGCGTTGCGCGTCAACGCAAACAGATAGACAGACAGACCAAGAGCCGGTTCTCCTCACGCCTGCCTGGCCTCAGACAGACAGACAGACAACGGCAGCAGCAGATCAGAGCCATCAGAGCTCCACTGCGTTCTCTTCTCTTAACGCTTCAGTCCTGCCCGCCCAGCACCCTTGCTCTTTGGACGTTTCAGACTGCAATACTTTTGACGCAGAAGGAGGCGACCGATGACTCGTTCACAACCAGGTTATGATCCATCATTTGTACTTTGTACGTTTTGCTCGTTCTGAAATGTGATTGAGGAACTGGGACTCGCCCGTGCATCCAATGCAGAGCAGCTTCCTAACCTAGAAACCCCGCAAACAGCCCCCCACTACCCCCAGAGAGCCGAAGTTTATTCTGCGTCCAGACCAGAAACTTTGATTTTAAAACTAATGTAGGGCAAGAAAAAACACCTCAGACCGTCTTGGCCCGCTGCATCCAGCAGCCTTTCTCAAACGACCCTCGCCACATTGCCCATTATGCACTCACAGGTTGACGATGAAGGGGTGCCTGATCTCGGCCAGGATGTTCTTCTCGTTCTTGACGTGCTCCACCTGCTTGAGCCTGATGACGTCGCCGATGGCCAGGATCTTCATGGCGCCGTACTCGAGCGTCGACTTGTCCCGGCAGAGGCAGACGCGTCCGAAGGTGCCGGTTCCTGTTGCAGAACACGGAGGCGGAGGGTGAGTAGTGTAAAACAGCCCTTTTCTATCCTGTAACTAGAGCAGTCTGTCCGGACTGGGCCGGGCCGGCGGCGCCGCGCCGGTGACCGCACGACCAGCACGACGCTCAGGATGACAGTTTTATCCCCCAAACGTCGAGCACCCCTTCCCCCCCCTCCCCCCCCGGTCCCCGCAGGCCGCTTCTGGCGCAAGAGTGCACGCAGGAACAGAAAAAGACGCCCCCTCCCCGCCCCCCCCCCCCCCGTCGCCCCCGTGTCGCAGGCCCTAACCCCGGCCAACTCACGCTTCGTTTCTTTGGCGGGAAAATATGAAAGAAGTCTCTCTCCGCTGTTCTGCCCCCCCCCCCCCCCCACGCCACGACGCCTCGCCACTCGCCACGCTGTGACACCCACCCGCGTCCCCAGCCGACTGATTCAGAAGATCGCTCTCGTATCCCCTTCCTTCTCGCACTCATGAGGCCATTGCCACCCCCAACATGGGGCACCGCCATGAGTGCGACAAGGACTGGGGGAAGAGAGCGATCTTCTGAATCAGTCGGCTGGGCCGCCGGCCGGCGTGAGGCGTCGCGGCGCGGCAGTAGTCGCGGTGGTGATGCTTGTCGTCGACGTCGTCGTATTTCGGGAAGGCGTCGCTTTGGCGTTGCGGGGAAAACCCTCCCTCCTGCGCTTCGGGCGTCGCATGGGCGTCGCGGCGGCGGCGGCAGCGGCACAGGGGGCTTTTCCTCAATCAGCGGAACAGGCGCTCGTTTATATATGCCGCCCCCGGACTACGCGCCCCACCCCCGCCCTGCGCACCCCTCCCTCTGCCCCCCCGCCGCCGCCTTGTGCCCCCTACCCCCTTGCGCCGTGCTCCCCGCCCCCCCCCCCCGCCCCCGCCGAATTTAGAGACCGATGCGGGACCGGGGTGTGTTGGCACGTCGTCCGAAACGAGATGATGTGTGGAAAAAAGAACCAGAGAGGTTGCGAGGTGGGGCGGGCTGGCCGCTGGTGACGTCGGCGGCGAACTCGTTGGGGCGGAAGAGACCAGTTGCGGTGGCGGCGGCGGCAACACCAGCGTGCTGCTTACTGCCAATAAACCGAGCGCTACGAGAAATAGTATGGGGTTGGGGGGGATGAGCTACCCCGCAGGCAGGCTGCCGCTCCCGATCCGCGCACTAATTACCTGTCAATTTCGATTGAAAATCGCAAGATTTTTAATTTTTCTTCTTTTTTTTCTGGTAGGCCACTGCATCGACGTACCAGTGATCTTTACAACCTATTAGACAGAGACGAATTCACTGCGATACGCGATTTGATACCAAATAAATTTTTTCAATAGAGCGCCGAGAGGAAGTAAGAGGAACCAAACCGGATGGAGAGAGCGGCGGTGGGTGAGGGCCAAGGGTAGTGGTTGCGGGCGAGCGAAGAGCAGGGCGCCGCAACGTAACGAAACGGAATAACAAAGCAGGTTTTGGGCATCCTGGGGCATACAGATCTGCTCCCTGAATTTCTCTGAATTTTTCAGAATTTTTTTGGAATTTTCCTGAATTTTCGGGGATGCCCCAGAAAATACACGCACATCTGATCCAAATTATTCTCTCAATTACATGATTAAATAGGATTTTTAGTAAATTATTTTGAATGATTTCTATTTATTCCAAATCATTGAAAATTAACTTGCAACTGCGCAAAATAATCACAATTATTTCAATTATTTTTTAAAAAAAATCAGAAGCAAATTTTGCTCTGCAATTGAAAGGGTGGCGTGAAAACATGGAAAATTTTTGCGGCAGTAAACCTCCCGAAGGAGGTTGCGGTTCCCGCCA
The DNA here is from genome assembly GCA_029379305.1 of Frankliniella fusca. Taxonomy (NCBI): domain Eukaryota; kingdom Metazoa; phylum Arthropoda; class Insecta; order Thysanoptera; family Thripidae; genus Frankliniella; species Frankliniella fusca. The sequence goes on along the minus strand of JAHWGI010000335.1, from coordinate 285,276 downwards.
GGCACAGGGCTTTAACCCCCTGTGGCAGCCAACTGCTTCGGTGTTCCATGGGAACCGGCGCTTTGCTGACTGCGATCCTATCGCGCAATTCGACAGATTTGATCCCCGTACCACCATTGGCCTACCCCTAGAGGTACGAGCGGTGTCAAGGGCGTTAGACTTCCTGATCCCAGTTTCAGAGGCCTTACCTCAGAGGGGTACGCGGGATTCGAACCCACAACCCCGAGTGCCGACACATAGCCAGAACGGGAAGCGACCCAACGCCCAAAGCCACCGAGCCAACGGCGGTGAGACGTGTTTTACTTCTATTTGACCTGCCATCCAGCAGCGGCCAAAGGCAATGCCAAGCGCGAAAAACACTTTCCCGAGTGGGAGTCGAACTTCGGACCACTCGGTTCAGTGTTGCGCGCTCTACCAACTGAGCCACGACGTCTGAATGATTGTCCAGTGCGACGGGTTCGCGTCGTATTTGCCCTATCCCCCAGCCTCCAGCCAGGAGGACAGGGCAAATACGACGCGAACCCGTCGCACTAGTCAGTCATCGAGACGTCGTGGCTCAGTTGGTAGAGCGCGTATCTCCGAACCGAGTGGTCGCAATAAGTTCGACTCCCACTCGGGAAAGTGTTTTTCGCGCTTGGCATTGCCTTTGGCCGCTGCTGGATGGCAGGTCAAATAGAAGTAAAACACGTCTCACCGCCGTTGGCTCGGTGGCTCTGGGCGTTGGGTCGCTTCCCGTTCTGGCTATGTGTCGGCACTCGGGGTTGTGGGTTCGAATCCCGCGTACCCCTCTGAGGTAAGGCCTCTGAAACTGGGATCAGGAAGTCTAACGCCCTTGACACCGCTCGTACCTCTAGGGGTAGGCCAATGGTGGTACGGGGATCAAATCTGTCGAATTGCGCGATAGGATCGCAGTCAGCAAAGCGCCGGTTCCCATGGAACACCGAAGCAGTTGGCTGCCACAGGGGGTTAAAGCCCTGTGCCTGGCGGGAACCGCAACCTCCTTCGGGAGGTTTACTGCCGCAAAAATTTTCCATGTTTTCACGCCCTTTCAATTGCAGAGCAAAATTTGCTTCTGATTTTTTAAAAAAATTAATTGAAATAATTGTGATTATTTTGCGCAGTTGCAAGTTAATTTCCAATAATTTGGAATAAATAAAAATCATTCACAATAATTTACTAAAAATCCTATTTAATCATGTAATTGAAAGAATAATTTGGATCAGATGTGCGTGTATTTTCTGAGGTCATCCCGAATTTTCCTGATCTTTAAAAAAAATTCTGAATTACGAGGTGTGCAAAAATTCAGAGTTGTTTCCACCTCGGTTTTCCGCCTTCTTTCGCCGCGCGCTACTAATGCCGGAGGCAGGGAGCAGATCTGCATGCCCCAGGACGCCCAAAACCCGCCAAAACCTGCTTTGTTAAGATCCCACAAGATAGGCCCAACTTTGCTGCGCTGTGGCTCCTGAACGGTTTGTCCTAAAAATATGAGCTAAAGCTCATTGGCTTCCATGCCTCTTTTTCTACTAGCAGGTGTTAAGGAAATGTCAAAATTCCGAAAAAAAGTTCAAATACCCAAGATTTGGGTATTTTGTGGCAAATTTAGACGTTTTTTGCCTAAAATATCGACTTTATTCGTCGTGCACGACCGATGGGTCGAATCTGTGGCCATATTCTTGTTTCTTGGCCAATTTTACATGGGGAAACCAAGTTTTAACCACATCGGACTAAAAACCAGGACGTTATACAAAATACCCAAAATGAAGGGTAAAAAAATGTAAATTGCCTACAGCTCAGTCAGTAAATTTTTTTTCGATCTAAAATTTTGGTTGGAGACTCCCACCTAGGTACGCGACCTGCCCACCAAATATCGTCAGAATCCGAGATGGTCGATGTCAGGTCCTTTCGTTTCTAAATAAATTTGCTCTCTATTAAAATACCCTATTGGGGCCCTGCGGGGTGAGATGAGGTGTAGGAAGAGCTGAGCCGGACCTCTCCTCTCGGGGCGCGGGGTGGCAGAGCGGATCACAGGGGACTTGACTGCTCTCAGGTTACTGGGGTGGGGACATCCTCCATGCTGCGGGTATGGGACGGCGGCAGAGCAGAGCGGGCCGGGCGCGGCGCCGCGCCGTCTGTAGCCACCGCCACCCGCCGCCACCACCCGGCGCCCCGCCCCGCCCCGCCCCGCCCCGCCCCGCCCCGCCCCGCCCCGCCCCGCCCCGCCCCGCCCCGCCCCGCCCCGGCCGGGCTGCGGGTACTATTTCAGCAGCCGTAAATCGCTTCCACAGTGTCCCGTCCCACGGCAGCAGCAGCTCTGGTTATAACAGCCCCCCAAACCCTCCCCGCTCCCGCTCTCTGCCCCTCACTTGCGTCGACGACCCCAGCGATGCCAGCGCACAGCGTTTAAGTATAGTGTCCTCTCGCTCGCTCGCTATGGCCGTGTCACGTCAGTGCGACGAGGATAGAGACGCGAAACCACCGGTGCGGAATCACCCTGCAGAGCGATGCGCCACGCCGGCGGCCGGCGGGCCGATGTGGCGCGTAGCGTGCGAATAACGTGGGTTTCGCCGCTATTCAGAGTGGCGAGGTCTGCTAGGCGTCGCGAGCGGGTCGGCCGGCGTGGTGCTCCCCCGCGTCACAACACGGACCCTTCCCCCCCCCCCCCCCTCCGTGCAACCCCATCCCATCACACTTGACCCCGCCCCACCCCGCCCTCGCCCCGCCCCGCCCCACCCCGCCCCGCCCCGCCACGCCTCGCCTTCCCCTCCGCTGCACTCGCGCCCCGTTTGTCACATGTCTGATTGAGTCTAAATGCGCGCCCAGCCCTGGCTGGCCGGGGGTCACGCCGGCCACTTACGAACTTTGAACACGCATCGCCGGCGACGCACAGTGGCGGGGTGCTCGGCTGGGCCGGTGGCCGGTGCGAGGGTGTACCCGGCGGCGGGCTGTAATGGCGCGGGTGTTAACGGACGACCCACAGGTGTCGGCTCGCGCGGGTCGAGCAGCGTGGCCTGCCTGCCTGCCTGCCTGCCTGCCTGCCTGCCTGCGCGTTTTGAGAGGCGTGATGCATTATTGTAAAACACCCGCCGGCCGTCCCCGCCCCGCCCCTCCCCGCCCCGCGCGGCCATGTGCAAGAGGCGGTGTGGTTGCCAGTGCCAGACTCGCCTGCAATACACACGCGATGCAAATTAAAGTTGAGATCGAAGTCGCGCGCGGGTTCGTCCCCCGGCGACGAGGAGGGGACCGAGTTATCGCGCCGAGCATGTGGGCGACACGTGAACTGCGCGGGTGCAGTGCGCTGTTGTGGTTCTGGCAGGCCACGGGGCGCGCAGCATCTGCCGAGAAGAGAAGTGTGTGTGCATACCAAGTGAGAGTGATCGGGTGGGAGAGGTACCCTGTCATTGCTCGCAACAGGATGGCAAGCCCGCCTGCCTCCTCCGACCGGCATGATGCGGCACCGGCACGGTGATGCCTCCGCAGAAAGAGAGAAAACCGTTCTCATTTCCAGGCGCCTCCTCGCCACGCGGCGAGGACGACGCGGCCCCACCGCCAAGAAATCTGATTGACGGCGTGCCGCCCGGAAAGTGTCGCCGTAATTCTAGCCCCGCCCGGCCCTGCCCCGCCCCGCCCCACCCCGCCCCGCCCCGCCCCGCCCCGCCCCACCCCACCCCACCCCACCCCACCCCACCCCACCCCACCCCACCCCACCCCACCCCACCCCACCCCACCCCACCCCACCCCACCCCACCCCGCCCCACACCGCGCTGCTCCTCGCGCTGGTCCTCCTCTTTGCCGCCATCCGCTTCTGATTTTCTGATTCCTCCCCGGTGAACAGGAGCAGGGCTTTTTGCGCAACTCCTTCCTTCCTCCCTTCCGCTCGCGGCCCACTCCCTCGCCCCGCACACCATCCTCCTGTCCACAACCTGCAAATAACCGATGTCGCTGCTCTTTATTGGCACCGCGCGCTTCATTTGGCACCATGTGGGCACATGGCGCCGGTGGGGCGGACGGGGCGCGGACAGGAAGCCCGCCATCCCTCATCCACGGCGTGTGGAAGCAGCCGTCTGATTCAGGAGATCGTTCGAGAGGGGCTCTCCTCCTATATACCTCCCCCGTGAGTGCAACAAGGACGGAGCTGTACGGTAGGTATAGGACAGCCCCTCTTGAACGCTCTCCTGAATCAGACGACTGGTGGGAATAAGGTGTAATATTACACCTTCGGTGGAAACCTCTGCACGGTATACTGTATGTATCGCCCTTTTCACGGATTCGCTGGGACTATACCTGGCTATCTCTATGCGTGGGACGCCACCTCACCCACTGCTTCGGTTACCACGATTTCTTTTCTTTTTTTCAGAAAATCGCGACGTAATCGCGACTACTGCTATCGCTAGGCTCAGGAACATTACGCGATAATGGCCACCGCTAGTCATTTGCCTCTCTCATATCCTTCGCAAAGAGTAAGTGAATAAGACTCAGATGAATGTGTACTCTGAGACTACGCCAAGGCATGGAGGAAACCGAGCGCCTTATGGCGTACTAGGACAATACGCCCGGGCGCCCGGGCGTATCGTGGGAGTACACCCTTGGAGTGCCGTCTTTGCGCACCCTGACCTGTGGACCGAGATATCTTTCAACAGAGCAGGTGCTAACTCTCCGAGCGCCTTACTGCGGCATTAGGATTAGGCTTGACCTTTGTTTGGCGTATGCATACAAAAGGCACCTTCCTCTCTTCAACCTATCAGACCGTGCGACAAGTAACCCCCCGGGCGTGCTGTCACCTTACGTCATAAGGCGCTCGCTTTTTTCTTGAGTGGCATACGCCTTAGTACACCTTCAAATTATTGAAGTGTGAGGCTGTCGAAAAGTGCACAATGCTGCTACCCCTAACCATATTGCCATTGCCATAATAACACAGTAACTTTGGTGCGGGTTACCAGTCTCTTGCTCGCCCCGCGCGTTATCTGCGGATGACATCACAGCAGCGCGCCGCACTCTGTCTAAACCCCTATCCTCGGCGTGGCCCTGCTGCTGCTGCTGCTGCTGCTGCTGCTGCTGCTGCTGCTCCCGTTGCGCCGTGTATTGCGTTACATCGTGGTGTAATGCGTGACGGGTTGGGCCGGGCCGGGCCGGCCGGGCCTGACTGGACCGGACCGGGCAGCGCAGCACTGCACAGCGCTGCTGCTTCCGAGTCCCTGCAGGGTGATTCCGCACAGTGGTTTCGTCTCTCTGTCCTTGTCGCTCTCATGGGGTATGTCCCCTAGGAGCAAGAGAGAGAAAGAGAGAGAGAGAGAGAGAGAGAGAGAGAGAGAGAGAGAGAGAGAGAGAGAGAGAGAGAGAGAGAGAGAGAGCGCGAGCGAGACAGAGAGAGCACTGCGAAACGCTGTTCGGAATCGCTTGGCTGGGCTCGGCTGGGCTGGGCTGGGCGCGGCGGCGTGCTCCCGCTCCCGATAGCCCTGAAGGCCGCGATTGCTGATGAGGGAAGCTGCTGCCGCCGCTGCCGCCGTGATGCGCGCCACGCCACGCCACGCCACGCCGCGCCGCGCCTCGCGTCCACCGTCCGTGTCGTGCCTTCCGATGCGAGCAGCGCCGCCCGCGCCTCGCCCCTCCTCACCCCTCATCCTCGCCCCCTCCTTGCCCCCGTGCATCCTCAACCCGGTCGGATTCTCCGCATCGCTGCATCTCTTTTTCTCCTCATCTCCTCCCGGCCCGGCCCGGCCTGCTCTGCTCTTCCTCCCCCCATCCTTACTTCTCTCTCTCTGTCTCTCGCTCACTTCTTTCACAACGGCTACGACGACGGCTGGCGCTGAATTTTTCATCGCGATGGTCAAACATGCCACGGCTCGGCAGTCCTGTTTTATAACGTCCTTTTGACGTTTGCAACACGCTGTCCTGTGTGGGCCCTCCCCAAGGGGCGGCCAACTCTGTAAACTCGTGTACATAGAAGCACACGTGTTTTTTTTCTAAGACAATACTAGGAATACATGAAAAATACAAGGAAATGCATGAAAATACTACTAAATAATTCATCAAAATACTTAACAACAGTACAAGAAAAAATACCGAAAAATACGCACTCTCAGCCCATTACTGACTTTTCAGACACCTTTGTCAGTATTCCTGCTGCTTAAAAACCTTTATAAACTTTTTTTTTGTCAGTAGTACGAAAGAATTCCTCTTTACGTTACTGACAATTTCATATTTTATTGGTAGATTACTGACAAAACTATACAGAATAACTGAAGAATTTATCAGTAATCCTGCTGCGTAAAAACGTAGGTATATTTACTAAGAATAAAATCAGTTGAGGTCTGAGAGTGCGTGAGGAATACAAGAAATACAAAGTAAGTGTACACAGAAGTACATGATTTGTGCCCCCCCTCTCCACACACACACACAACTGCGTCGACTTGAAGCGTGACGGTCGTGGTACCTCGCGCGGTTCCAGGCATGGTCGCCGGTCGCCGTGCCTCAGCTCAGCCACCGTGGACCTTCTGCCTTAGGTCTAGGGTAGAGCAGGTAAGCGAGTGAGCGCAGAAGCTCGTATGCGTCCGGAAACGACAGGTGAGAGTGAGACGTGCACTCTCATCCCGTTACTGACTTTTTGCCGACCTTTGTCAGTACTTATCACAGGTTTTTAAGCAGCAGATATACTGACTATAGTTTTCCATCAGTAATACTCATTAATTCCTTTTTAAATTACTGACAATTTTTTTTTGTCAGTATAAAGTGAACGAAACTATACGGAATAATTAACAAATTGATCAGTAATTCCTGCTGTAGAGAATTCTAACGTTTTAGCTGACAAAAAAAAAAATCAGTTCAGGTCTGAGTGTGTTCGAACTATAACTTGGCTTCCTCTCACTCTCACCTTTCTTTTTTCGGATGCATACTTGCATACGAGCCCCTGCGCTCACTCTCAGCCCGTTACTGACTTTTCAGACCCCTTTGTCAGTATTCCTGCTGCTTAAAAACCTTTATAAGCTACTGACAACTTTTTTTGTCAGTTGTACGAAAGAATTCCTTTTTACGTTTCTGACAATTTCATCTTTAATTAATAGATTACTGACAAAATTATACAGAATAACTGAAGAATTTATCAGTAATCCTGCTGCGTAAAAACGTAGGTATTTACGAAGAATAAAATCAGTTGAGGTCTGAGAGTGCTCGCTCGTTTCCCTGCTCTAGTCTAGAGCCGTCAAACATTTTGCCTCGTTGGCTGCTGAACCCAATTTTTTTCCCTTTTCTTTTCTTTGTTTCTCTGAGTAGTGGATATCCCGATTGGTCTGTGGGTTGTCTCTCGTCTCCCAGGTGTGGCTATCGCCGTAGCCTCGACTTCGACTCGTGTATAAATCGCGATGTTCCCTTCCCTGTTCCCGCTGGGCGTTCCCCCGTCGTGCTGCTTCTGGCGGGCGGACGCCTCCGAATAAAAGGCGCTAGCGAAAACTGCGCGTTGAGTGCGTGTGCTGCTGCGACAGCGTGAGTTGTGACACTGCGGCTGTCTCCGAGGCGTCAGAGAGGTATTGAGGCCAAGCGGTGGGCAGGGCGGCCCCCAGAGGAAGCACCGCGCCGCGCCGCGCGCAGCTCCGCGCCGTGTGGCTCGCAGTGCTGCCTCTCTCCACCTCACCGCGCCGCACAGCGCCCCGCCCCGCCCCGCCCCGCCCCGCCCCGCCCCGCCCCGCCCCGCCCCGCCCCGCCCCGCCCCGCCCCGCCCCGCCCCGCCCCGCCCCGCCCCGCCACGCGAAACACTTGCGCCTGGCTCCATCAGCTCATGCCCGCGGCCCTTCTCGTATCACGCCGCCCAGCAGCAGCGTGGTGCCGCTGTGGTCAGAACGTTGCAAGCCGTGTTCCGGTAGGGTGATTCCGCACAGTGCGGTTTCATCTCTCTCTGTCCTTGTCATGCTCTCAGGGGACACGGTCATGAGGTGCGAGCGAGAGGACACAACGAAACGCTGCTCGGAATCACCCCGCTGCGCTCGCAGGCAGGCCCTGCCCTGCCCTGCCTTGTCGTGCACTCAGGGGACACGGTCATGAGGAGCGAGCGAGCAGAGGACACCACGAAACGCTGCTCGGAATCACCCCGCTGCGCTCGCAGGCAGGCCCTATGCCCTGTCCTTGTCGCACTCAGGGGACACGGTCATGAGGAGCGAGCGAGAGGACACAACGAAACGCTGCTCGGAATCACCCCGCTGCGCTCGCAGGCAGGCCCTATGCCCTGTCCTTGTCGCACTCAGGGGACACGGTCATGAGGAGCGAGCGAGAGGACACAACGAAACGCTGCTCGGAATCACCCCGCTGCGCTCGCAGGCAGGCCCTATGCCCTGTCCTTGTCGCACTCAGGGGACACGGTCATGAGGAGCGAGCGAGAGGACACAACGAAACGCTGCTCGGAATCACCCCGCTGCGCTCGCAGGCAGGCCCTATGCCCTGTCCTTGTCGCACTCAGGGGACACGGTCATGAGGAGCGAGCGAGAGGACACAACGAAACGCTGCTCGGAATCACCCCGCTGCGCTCGCAGGCAGGCCCTGCCCTGCCCTGCCCTGCCTTGTCGTGCACTCAGGGGACACGGTCATGAGGAGCGAGCGAGCAGAGGACACAACGAATAACGCTGCTCGGAATCACCCCGCTGCAGGCAGGCCCTATGCCCTGCCCTGCCTTCCCCAGGGGAAGGACAGCGCCTGTAGGGCGCGAATTTTGCGCCTTCCTCAAGGCGCCCCGAAACTTCGCCAAAAAACAGCGCTTTTCAGGGTGCTTTTCGGGTTACTTCCGGTTAGGAAAAGGTGCCCTTAAAGGCGCAGGTTTTGGCGAAGTTTCGGGGCGCCTTGAAGAAGGCGCAAAATTCGCGCCCTACAGGCGCTGCCCTTCCACTGGGGTTTCATGGTTGTGTTCGCAAACTTCGACTTGTAAATTACAATTCGATTTTTTTTCTCTCTTCCTCATATTCTTGCCAAGCTTCTGCTCGCGTATCTTTTCATCTCAATGTCCTCCGTTTATCCGCCGGTATGACAGACGGGTCTGTGGTGACTCACTCCCTTTACGGTCCTGGACTCCATGTCTGGAGATGGTCCGGCCTGGCCCCGGCCCCGGCCCCGGCGGCGCGCGGCACGGCGGCGTCATCGACATCATCAAGCTGTGGGTCCGGTCCGGTCCGCTCCTCTCCGGGTCCAGCGAACGGTCGCGCGCCCCCGCAGCCCGCCGCGCCCAGCCACGACCCTCCCCGCCCCGCCCCGCTCCGCCCCGCCCCGCTCCGCCCCGCTCCGCCCCGCTCCGCCCCGCTCCGCCCCGCTCCGCCCCGCTCCGCCCCGCTCCGCCCCGCTCCGCCCCGCTCCGCCCCGCTCCGCCCCGCTCCGCCGCCCCGCCCCCCCGCCCCGCCCCGTCCCGCCCCCCCCCGCCCCGCCACGACTCGCCCATTTTCGACAACGCCTCAAGTAATTAGTGACTTCTGATTCTCGCCGCTCTCGTGCCTCTATATCGGGATCGATGAATTTTTGAGCGGTGGCTCGCGGCGCGGAGGAAATCGACGGACGTGTGACGTCTTTCACCGCATGGGTTCCTCTATCTCCCTCTTTTTTTTTTTATTTATTTATCCTTTTTCCCCTTTCGCTTTGATTAACTTTTTCAAAATTATTTATTCATATGCTTTCATGAGAGCACTAACAAGAAAAAAAAACTCGGTACGCAGTAAGAGCAATTAACTTAAATGAAGAGCACGGTGGAGAGACCGTGATGAAGAGCCAGCTAGAAATACGGCAGGTAAGCTCTCTTAAATTATTATCGTCATCAGTCAGTCTCTTTGGCCTGCTCGCTGTGTATGATTGAGGTCAGAGTAGAGTCGTCCCGCCGCGGCTTTCGCATCAAATCGTGTTTATCGCCGACCTGACGAACCGAGCCGAGCCGCTCCATTTTATTTTAGTGGTGCTGGGCCTGGCTGGGCGGGGCGGGGCGGGGCGGGGCGGGGCTGGGCTGGGCACCCACCGCCGCGTCCCTTTACGACGGTAGCGCGGGTAGTGTGTTGTAGTGCGAGCGAGCGTGTGTGTATTAAACACCGCAGTGCCACCGTCACATAGTGGCCGTCCTTACCCACCCAGGATATTTCCAGCCGCGACATAAAGTGCGCCGTGCCGCCGCCTGCCCGGCCCCGGCCCCGGCCCCGGCCCCGGCCCGCCCCTCGAGGACGCGCTGCTGCTCGCGGCGCCCCGAGGCCCGAGGAGGTCGGCGACGCCGCTGCTGCTCGGCAGAGGCGGACGAGAAGTCGACTCTCTCGCTGGCGCGCTTCCAACGTCGGCGGCCTCATGCACGCGGGGCCCGGCCGCGACCAGTGCGAGGGAGAGGGGGAGATCCACCCGGCGCTCTGGAGGGAGTGGGACGCGATATAGGAGGTAGGGGTGGAGAGGGAAGACCTCAAGGGAGTTCAGGCCAGGCCAAGCGGACGAAGCACCTGGACGGACACGGACATGCGGCGTGCAGAAAGCGTGTCGACTGTGATTGGCGGGACGTGCCCAGGGCAGGGGAGAGGGAGGGAGGGAGGGAGAGAGAGAGAGAGAGAGAGAGAGAGAGAGAGAGAGAGAGAGAGAGAGAGAGAGAGAGAGAGAGAGAGAGAGAGAGAGAGAGAGAGAGGTGGGCGTGGTGGCGCGCTGTCCATCATCTCTCGGCGGGGAGGACCATTGGCGGCCCCCTGGCCCGGCCCGGCCCGGCTCGGCCCCGCATCTCACGGCCCAACCCCGCTCGTGGGAAAGGCGGACTGTACTTTATTGCTTGATGGGCAGATAAAGAGGAGAATGGCCACATGGCCACCCCCATGATTCCAGCGGGAGAGGGGCGGCGGAGGAGTGGGTCCTTGTCGCTCGGGTCGGGTCCCCGTGGCGGCGCAGCACGGCGCAGCAGGGTGATTCCGCACACTGGTTTCGCCGCTCCCTCCTTGTTGCACTCATTGGGCACGGCCATAAGGAGCAAGAGAGAGGGAACTACAAAACGGTGTTCGGAATCTCCTGGCAGTGGCAGTGGCGGCCCGAACACCGACCCGACGCCCACAGCCTGTCACCGGCCAGGTGCGCCGCGGACCGGAGAAGAGACAGGGCGGCGGAGCAGGAGTTACGACCCGCATTTGATCAATACTCGATCGGGGGGAAAAAAAAGTACGTGTCCAGATATCGATGCTGGTTAGGTAGCAAAAAGCCGTTTAACTCAACTTTTTACAACGAATTTCTTTGTCTAGACCCCTTGTATTACAAAGAATTTTGCACTGTCGTAGGATACAGTGGAAATTTCCTTGTGTTACAAAAGAAAAATTTATGTATTACAAAGATCTGTCTTTGTATTACAATTTTTCTTTGGTAAATTACGACAGCACAAAATCCTTTGTAATACGATGAGGTTTCTTGGTAAGAAGTTTAGAGTGTGGGGCCAGTGCGTCAAATTGGCAGGCGAGCGTCTCTAGGTAGGCCAGCAGGCTTTGGGCCGCAGCTGTCGCTGCCTCCGCGACCTACCTCTACGCCGGTGCGGCGGGGTGCGGCGGGGTGCGGCGGCCGGCAGTGAAAGGCGCGGGCGAATCTCTAATGACAATAGCTAGGCAGCCACGCCCGCCCTGCCATCATGCGTCGCTGAACAGTAGCCCGCGATACAGGATGTGCACCGCGCCCAGCCCTGTTCTGTACCTGCGCCCGCGCCTCATTACCCCCTCCGTGTCCCTGCCAGCCCCTCCGCCCCGGGGCCGCCGGCCAAACCACAAATCCTGGGTGCTCTTCTCCCACATTCACAATGCGCCCTACTGTACCTCTCGCACCTCGCTGCGGCGGCCAAAACATTATGTCGAGCGGAATAATAGATGGGGCGGAAAAAGTATTTGAAAAGGCCGGTGTGAGAATGGCAGGGGTGGAGAGGGGGCCTAGGCGCAGGCTCCCACCTCTGTCCTCCTCTCGTGAGCCACCTGATAGGCCGGCAGTATGCACGACAAAACCCCTATTAGTAGGCAACCCACGATGCATCGCCCCCTTCCCTGAGGACGCCGCTGATACCGCTACTGGTGGAGGCCGGCCCGGCCCGGCCCGGCCCAGCATGCAGGAGGGGGAGGGAGGGATGTAGGTCGGAATGGCCGAGGCCAGGCGAGGTGGGCGTCGTCCTCATCAGTCAAGTCACGCCGCCGTCGTGAAGGTGTCTCCGTATGAACTCGGGGAGGGCGTGGCGGGGCGTGGCGGGGCGGCGCTCCATCCGAGTGATTGACCGACCCGGCCGCGTCGTCGGTCGTCGTGTCCTCCTTCTCCTTCCAGGAGCTTACTCTCCAGTGTGTCCTCTGGCCTGGCTGGCCGCGGGGCGGACCTCGACGGCGTGCTGACTCGTCTACACGGGCCTGCCCGGCAGGGGACCGTAGGCGCGCGCACGTGTGTACGTATGTGTGCGTGTGTATGTGTGCGTGTGTATGTGTGTGTGTGTGTGCGTGCGTGTGTGTGTGTGTGTGTGTGTGTGCGCGCGCGCGCGCGTGTGTTCGCGAGCATGGCCTGACATCCACACAAATACAGTTGTTGAGGTTGCCGGTCGTAAAAAGGTCGCGTCTGTTCTCTTTTTTCGTTGTTCTGTCTCCTTATACCCTCTCCCACTTCATCCTCTATCTCGTCCTCCTCTCCTCTTTCTCGCCGTCCCGCACTCCTAAGCTCCGCTCCGCCCCGCGTCGGCCCCCAGCTCGTACGGTGAATCATGTCGAAGGTTGTGCGTAGGTGAGTCCAGGATGTGAGGCGAGGCGAGTAGCGCCGCAAGCCTGGACCAGTGGCCCCGCCCGCCCCGCCCGCCCCGCCCGCCCTCAGGCAGTCCGCCGTTTGGAGAAGCGACGTTCACTGCGACAAGAAAAGTGGATCCGACATGTCCGCTGCCCGCCCGGCCCGGGGGAACATGGGTGGCAATGCTGCCGCCAGGAGCGCGGGTCAAGGTCCGATGTGGACGCCCGTCCGGGCGTGGACGTACTCCAGGCTGCCTACATACGGGGTTTTGCCGCACTGTCTGCCTACTTTCCAGGCGGCTATCTAGTGATGACACGTTTTTTTTGGGGGGGTGGGGGGGGTGGGGGGTGGGGGAGATCACTTGCCGACCCGACGTTATATCGTCCCCGCGGCGCTTCGCTGCCACGCGGCTGCCCTGGTGAATCTCAATGTGAATACGACTGGAGCGTGTCGGGCGTTGCTCCCCGCTGTGACAGCCGTCAGCACGGCGGCCGCGGCGGCATGACGGAACGGTTCCGAATTCACATCGGCGTTAGAGGAGAGCGCCGCTCGCTGCCGCCAGCCGTTGCTGTTTGTTCCGGATCCAAATTAACATTGGCAGTGGTGGGAAAGCGCGGAGCGCTGTCCGTTAGTCAGCCTGCGCATTTTAGGGGACTCAGGCAGGATCGACGATTCCCGCCTAGGTGGAGGGGAAGAGCTAACCGTTTCATAAAGAAATCTCATTTTTGGTTCCTCGTTGGAAATTGGACGCGTGACACCCTGGTGGGTGCGCAGGACTCGCGAAGGAAACCATCGTGGTTCAGACGGTCGGGGTGTTGCGGGGAACGTCACTCTTAGAAATAGTTGTCATATGACGACCACATCTGGTTTACTACGGGAATCCTGTTTCTGAACAGCTGTTCTGTTATCAGTTAGAAACTAACTAAATGTGGATTATTTAACCAGCACTCTCAAAGGACAGTGTATGAGTACCTATCTGCACGCTGGTGCTTTACAGGAAGAACGTAATTAATTTTGTTCGCAGCCCATGCTGTTCGAAAACAACAATTTTGTAATGCTACAGAAAGAGATGTAAGTGCAAAAAGAAATCACTATATTTTGACAAAAAATGTTTCTGAGATTTTTTCTCAATGTTTGAAATTTACGGTTTTTCCTGTTTTAGACTAGGAATTGCTGCTAACAAATTTGTCAATAATTTTCTTGTTAATTTTATAGAACACAGTATTCAAGTGTGCGTAATACACTGAGAAAAAAGATTAGCACATTCAGCTAAAACAATTGCAATATATGCACAGCTAAAACTTTTGCTGTTTAGCTAAAACTTAGCAATACTGCTAAAGACTTAGCTAAAGGGCAAAGTGCTTAGCAATACAGCTTAGTGTTTAGCAGTATTGCTAAGTTTTAGATATACAGCTAAAATTTTAGCTCTGCATATAATTGTAATTGTTTTAGCTGCATGTGCTAATCTTTTTTCTCAGTGTATAGCATGCGGGTTTGTCTTTTCCCGTCAGAGCAGCAGGGCGCCGTGGCCCGTGGCCTTTCGGCTAGGCAGACCCGCAGCACTCTTGACGTGTCCTAGGAAACGCCTGGTACAAGACCGACGAGCTGGATTGAAAGCGACCGTACACGACGCCCCATCTCCGCTCCGCCAGCGCCAGCCTCTGTGCGCGGTGCGCGCCCTCCTGTCTGGGGCGCGGTCCCGAACGCGACGGCCGGGGCCGGGGCCGGGGCCGGGGCTGGTGGGCGGTGGGCGGCTGCCCCCCGGAAAAGACCCTGGGAGTAAAGCAATCTCATTATGTGTCTAGGCTGGTGGTCCCGGGGCCCGGGCCCGGGGGCTCTCCCGCGGCCCGCCACTCCCTCCCTGCCACGGCGGCGTGCCTTGGCCGCTGGGCTCAGGTGGTGGCGAGGGGGGGGGGGGGGCATCACTCAAATGAAATGTGTAGAATGATTTTTTAATTTGCGATTATTTTTGATTTTTTTGAATTTTGATTTTGAGTTTTCTTTTGATTTTTCAAGAGAACAAAGAAATTGTCCGTAACTTTGACAAAAATTTAGTTTTGTTTCTCGTTTTGTTTCCATTGTCCTCAGTTTTTGGGTCATTTGTTCTCGATTTTTCGGATTTTTTAAAAATAATTTGCTACTTGATTTTTTTTATTGGTTTTGACTTTTTAAATGACTTTTTGGGTTTGTACAATGGTTTTTCGCATCGATCCCCCCCCTCGGGTGGCGGTGAGGGCTCACGGCAGCGATCTATAAATCCCAATGGAGACAATATCACTTGGACGCGTACATGCGTGCGACTTTTACTGACATTTTTCATTTTTCACTTAATTTTGATTGATAGTATTCGAATTTCTCCTTAACGAGGATTTAGTGACTCCTTCTTGGCTGTGTGTGTGGTCGTGTGTCCAGTTGGTTCAAATAATCAGCTGTCGATACTGAAAACGAACGTCAAGGTCGGTGCCCCCGCAGCGCCGTGGGCCTGGACCCGGCCTGGACGGCGGCGGCAGCTCGTCCGTCGAGCCGTTGCCCCCCACGGTACAGACTCCGGTCCCCTCCCCCCCCCCCCCCCCGCCCCACCTCGGCCGCAGCCTCACGCCCCGTCCGCCCAACGCGCCGGCCTCTACTCCGCTCCGCGCGCCGCCTCCTCGGGAGGAGAGGCGTTGTGTGGTGCAGCGCGGCCGTGCGATGGGACATAAAATGCCTCGCGCCTACGAGGTAGGCCACCCGCCCGCCCGCCTGCCCGTGCCGCCTCCACCCCTGCCCGGCCCCGCCCGGCCCCGCCCGGCCCCGCCCGGCCCCGCCCGGCCCCGCCCGGCCCCGCCCGCACCCCGCCCGGCCCCGCCCGGCCCCGCCCGGCCCCGCCCGGCCCCGCCCGCACCCCGCCCGGCCCGCCAACACGATATGGAGAACTCAGCGACAACATGTGCGTTTTTGCGAGCATTATGATAACGCTGATGCACGAAATGGCGACTGCACCCCACCCATTATTGCACCACGCCGCCGTCGCGCACCTTTTGAAAGAGGTGAACAGCGAGAGAGCAGGGTCCTTTTCTTTCTTGACATTTTTTTTTCTCGTTTCGTTCGGCGGATGCTTATTTTTTTCTCCCCTAGCCTACGACGTCACGACACCACGCCGTTTTTGGGGCCGATCGCACGAGATGTTGGCGCGCCGGGCCGGGTCGGGCCAGACGGGGACGAGGATGGCAAGGACCGAGGCGCGGGCGCATCCATTTCTGCCGCTGTCGGCATGGTTGCAGCTCGCGCGCCCAGCAGAGCCGAGCGGCGGAGTTGCGAAAGAGGTTGTGACCCGGCGCACTCTGAATCCGTGCCCGTTGATTTGCTTTATACCCGAAACGCGTAACGAGCGCGACGCCAGTCGAGGAGTCTGTGAAGAGGACCCAGGCCGAGGGGTACCTCACTCTTGATATGGGTGTACACTGATTGGAGGGTTGCATTGTGATTGGAAGGAAAATTGAACCAAACTTTTAAAAAATCTATTTTTTTTTGGCACCAATCAGATATTTTGCCATTTTAAGGTGCTTGAAATAGATTTTTTTCGAAAAATTATGTGACTGGATGGTGATTGGAAAATGATTGGAAAGCAGGGTGTACACTGATTGGAGAGAGTGAGGTACCCCTCGACCCAGGCCCAGGACCTTCGCTGTACTCTTCGGTCGGGTCCTAGTTTGGTGACGGCCCCCCTGCTCGGAGGGGCCGTACCTCGGGCCGTACCCCGCGCGCTCTCTGTGCTTCGTCCGAATACTGAATGACTTGCCGATTCAGGTTCAGGCGTCAGAAAGGGGGAAAAAGGGGGGGGGGAGCTGTCTTAAGAAGCTGTTGTAAGTCTCTGAAAGCAGCTCGGGGCGAGACGGCACTGTACAAACACTGTACGTACTCTGCCGGCGCCTGTTGTCCTAGGCCATCTCGTACTAGACGCCGCGCCGCGCCGTACTGTCTTAATCTAGTTACGTCAAGTGACAAAAGCCACAGCAATGTGGGCACTCAAAAAAAAAAAAAAAAAAAATACATGAAAAACAAACACTGTCGCACCGGCGTAAGCAAGAGCACAGAGTACAAGACAACATTGATCGTGGAATTATCCAAAAAACAAACGCCCCCCCCCCAAAAAAAAATAATAATAATAAATACAAATAATAAATAATAAATAAATCACCCACAAACATATATCAGCACCGTTCATCTATTTCGGGACCACGATGACGTTCTTCTTCTATCGTGTCCAACAGACGTTCGCGGGAAACCCCTCATACTGACACGATCTTTTCCTTTAGTTTTGAGTGAAATGAAAGTTATTTTTAAACGGCAATTTGGGCCCAAGCGTAAAGGAAAACAGACTAAGGAATAGGGGGAGACAAACGGCTGCAAACCGGTTAGGCAAGTCCGTTCAATGTCACCGGAGTAGACTGGAGTTCACGGGGGCCGGGGGCCCCTGATGCCCCTCTCAGCGTGCACGGTAAGAACTAAAATTAGCCGTAGCGCAATTCAGGCTTTTGTTGCGCTATACCCGGTGCAACAGGACATGTGAAAAATGGTCGTAGGTATACGGGAAAATGTTCCACGATATGGCTTTGTCAAACTACAATTCCAAATTGTAAAATTACAAGCGCCACCTATCGACCTGAAACTCAATTACGAGCCAGAATAGGTTGTCGTAATAAATTAACAACATTTGTCGTAAATCGTAGTTTACAAAATATGTCGTAACTCTACAAAGATAACTTTCACAGTGACCAATGTAAGTACTGAGGCGCGCAGTGTACAACGCCCCCGTCACAGCCTCGCGAACGCGAGGGCTGCTGAAAAGCATACTTTCACGCGTGCACACGTGCGATAGTTGCTGCAGCGCGAATCGAACGGTCCACCACACTGGTAATCTTGTGTACACTTAGTCCGATAATTACTGGTAATCACATCCCAAAAATTACTCTGTACGTAGTTTTTCATGCTGTTTAGGGCTTCCCTTCATTAAAATTTGCCAAAAATTACACGAATTTCCAAGTTTTTTTCGAAAATGTTACCAAAAAATCGAGGGGTGTGGAACAGGCTCCAAAAGTGTACACAGTCTTTAGACAATACAGACAATACAAGACAGTACAACAGATTTGAACAAATTTACACGAAAACTGTGCCCTTTAATGAGATTTTGTCGCCAAAAGACTAATAATGACCTCGATAATGACATCAGGTATGGGCTGACAGGTCATAATGTTTAATTTTTAGTTGAAAACGCTGAAAATGTAAACTTTTTTTTCTAACTCTGTCTGAAATTATTACTTTGTAGTGTATATTATCTCGTATTGTTTTGATGTTGTTTCGAAATGTTCATACCGTCGCACATATTGTTTCCAGTTCCACACCCCTTGCAAAAGATGTTGGTAATCATTGGTGGTCGGTAATCGTGTGTACGCTCCTATGAACCGACTGATGGACCCCTCGGCCACGGTAAAAACGATGTCTGATTTTTTGAGGAAAAAGGGAAAACTTTGAGGACCTTGGCTACTTTGAGGGAAACTCCTTAGATTTTGACGAAGTCTCCTCTAAATTTGTGGAGATTTCCCTTATTTTTTGAGGAACCTTCCTCAAAATCTGAGGGGTTTCCCTCAAATTACGGAAGTTCCTCAAAGTTTTCCCCTTTTCCTCAAAAAATCAGACATTGCTTTTACCGTGTCGCGAATATGGACTGCAGCCGCAACTTTCCCAGCAAAATTCATCGGGCTCATGCGTAGCTGCTTTCCATGGCAGGTGTTGATATTTCATCTAAAATAGCTCTGAATATTAACGCCTAATTTGTAGCCTGCTCCTACTTATTCGAATGGATGTGACCAACAAAGGCTTTACACGCGCTGTCACTGTCGCTCCCCTCTCTCTCTCTCTCTACAATATTTATGCGTAAAATATTATGGCCACGTTTGGAATAGATTGCCGTTCCTGATCAGCACATATTTCCTCCCTCTGGATTTTGTTGGCGTGACGTGCGCGACTGGAGGAAAGGCGCACCGCGGAGACTGAGATGATGTGATGACGCTTCTCGTTGCTGAGCGAAGTGCTCCTCGTGTTTTGCTTGCCTCGAACTCGCCGTTCCCCACTCAGCCTAAGCCACAAACTTGTCCAATGCTTTCTGATTGTCTGTGTATCATGACACGCACTCGCTCAGGTATATGGACGAATCGTAACGATGTTGAACGCCTCAATGCAAGGGTACCGCCTCGGTCAGTATCGTTTCGGTTAGGCGGACACATTAGTGCTTCTCTTTTTCCGTCGCCCGTCTTTAATTAGCCGCTTACCCTATCCCCCTTCAAGTATTTTGGGTTTGTTTTTGCACCCGTGGGGCTCGAAATAGCACCCACGTGGAGTCATTTGCGGCCCCCTTTGCATCTGCCTTTGTGGTGAGTGCGCACGGGGTTTAAAAATAATGCAACCTCGACGGTTCATTCCAAACGCGGCTATAAAAGCAAAGCAAATGGATATAACATGTATGTATATTTTTGAAAGGGGAGACGAAATGGATCGCAAGGTGGTGCTCGCACGTACCAGGCGTACGGTTTGCGCGACACGTATGTCGTATCTCTCTGCGCAAGTGGAACGCGGCGGCTGCGGTATGCAGCCCCATCTTATTGCTATGCCGATAGGTTCTGTGGCGCGGCGCAGCGGCGCATGCGCGGCGCGCAGCGGTGTGGACTGGACGCTGGACGCGTCTCGGTGCGGCGTGGCGCGGCGTGGCGGCTGGATATACGTAGGTGGGAGGCAGGCGTGCGTGCTCGCGCCCCTATCTCTGCCGCTCTGCTCTGCATTGTGCGCGGCCGGGCTGGTGCACTGCCAATGTCATGCATCGTGCGCGAGGGGGCCACCACTTCGATTTAGGATGTATCGGGTGTTTCTTTGAATTCGTAACAGTGCTGCGGGACTGCATCATATTTGCCAGGGCTTCAGGGGCCATGGCGCGCCTTAATGGCGAATGGGGTAGGCAAACCCGCAACACGCATTTAAAGAAACACCAGGTACACAGGATTGCGTGATTACAGTGATTACACATGAATTTTGTGGGGTTATACACATGAATTTCTGGGGCTGAAATCATGACATGAGAATAATTAGGTGGACTTGAGTGAAATTTCTTGAAAATTTGGTTACACGGATTACAGAGGAATTACACTTACAACTGTGCCGGGTGTTTCTTTGCATGCGTAACAGTGTTGCGGGATTGCATACTCACCAGCGCTGCAGGGGCCATGGCGCGCCTTACGGGCGAATGGGGTAGGCAAACCCGCAACACTGTTACGCCTTCAAAGAAACACCCGGTACACTGGATTACGGGAGTGGTGGCCCCCTCGATCATACGCCACATTTGCGCAGTTGCCGTAGCATCAGGTGCGCGCCCCGTGCCGTGCCGCGCCGCTCCGCTTGCCCAAGGAGAAAGGCTCCGCCGTGACACGCCGGTGCAAGCAACTATATGACTTTTTTTTTTGTCACCAACATCGCACCTTCGCCTGCGTTTTATATTACTCGATTCAACATGCCGATGACGATTCCGATTAACTCAGATAAATGCCCTTTCCTCACAAGGACAGTAGCTGCTTGTTCATTTAAAATGCGTGGTTCGAAAGTAACCAGTGTAACCTAACCTCATCGGGAACTATAACGAGCCAACCCTAACCTTGAGCAGGACCGCCCATCCCTTGGCCCGCGCCAGCCGGGCCGGGAGCCCCGTGTAAACACGACAGCCGAGATGGATCCCTGTTTTAGGACGGGGTGGCAGTACTCTACACTTGTGGGCGCCCCCCGACCCGCCCCGTTAGTGGTGGCGTGCCCTTGATGTGCGCGGGGCGCGCGCGTGTGGGCGCGCTTACGTTATCGGCCATGTTTGCACTCATATCGCTCTGTTGACGCCACCCTCTCGCGGCCGTGTTCAAGTTGAATGGAACACGATACAGATCAACGACGCATTTGCCTATAGCTTGAAGCGGACTGTGAGTCTGAGTCAAAGCGTCAAAATTCAAACTTCAGTAGTTAAATAATAATAATAATAATAATAATAATAATAATAATAATAATAATAATAATAATAATAATAATAATAACTAAGTTAGTGCGAATTATTAATCAAAGCGTTAGCTTTTAAGCTGAGGTTGCATCGCCTCCTCCAGTGACGACTGTTCTATCTGTGTATGCTACCTCTCGATATTTTTTCTTATTTTTGAAATGGTCTTGAAGTTGCTGGCTTGCAGTGCGGCCTGGCGCGGGCCGGCGGGGCGGGGCGTAGGCCGCAGCCGTGCGGTAAAGCCTCGGTCCTATTTCCGTCCGCGAGTGACGGATCAGCGCCGGCCGGCCCCGCGATAATTAATTTGGGGAACAACAGCTGTGTTTTCGTCGCGCGTCCAACAAGTTTTTTTTTTTTTTCCACTCCTCTCTATAATACTTGCGGGATGGCGTGTGGATTTGGTGCTGATAATACTTAGCTCGCTCTTTAGGAAGACGCACCTGTCGGCCGGGGGAAGCGT
The DNA here is from genome assembly GCA_029379305.1 of Frankliniella fusca. Lineage (NCBI taxonomy): Eukaryota > Metazoa > Arthropoda > Insecta > Thysanoptera > Thripidae > Frankliniella > Frankliniella fusca. The sequence continues at coordinate 264,046 of JAHWGI010000335.1, read as the reverse complement.
AAACAGTTTATATGCAGCGCGCGGTGCGGCCGCGGGGGGCGCGTGTTCACGCGCGCCGTTTCGTGTGTCTCCTTTCGGTTTGTTGACGCCATGTTGACGCGAACCAGAGGGTTTTCATCTCTGCTGCATTGGGGCTTTGTTTCCACATTCTTTATACGTCGGCGGATCGTCATTTTTCCTTCAGTGGACAATCATGAATGGGTCAAGAGGAAATGAGGAGATTATTGAGTGTGAGAGAGAGAGAGAGAGACAGAGGAGAGCGAGAGAGAGAGAGAGAGAGAGAGAGAGAGAGAGAGAGAGAGAGAGAGAGAGAGAGAGAGAGAGAGAGATAAGGGAGAGTGGGGCACCAACTGTCAGGGGCACATACTGTCAATGCGCTGGCCTGTCCAGATCGTTCAGTTTCTCATACAGCTCTTCAGTGAAATCGCAACGTCTTGACACTTGAACTTGAATGCCTGAGATCGGTGACCCGAGGTTGACTGGTTTGGCGGCAAGAACCAAGTGAAGTTTTAATGTATGTAAATTTAGGTATGTTTCCATATTTTTAATCTAAATAATCACCTGACATGCTCTTCTGGTGATCATTTGGGTCATAACGAACATTGTGTTTCATTCTTTACTACTTCTCGAATATATTGAGATCTTGTCCCGATCCCGGTTTGACCTGGCACCCTTACAGGAGGGCGTGTCTGAGTAGGCTGCAGTTGGGGCAGGTCCTGTCAGTGCTTCTCGGGGCACATATTGTCACACTAAAATTGACATCTCAGATTAAAAAGGCATACTGTAGTTGTTCTGAACGGTACACCAGTGACCTACAGACTACTGGTAAATGTCAACATATATTTTAGTGTAATTTTCATGAATTTCCGATCATGCTCTAAAAAAAGCTCTCAGAAAATGTGGTTTTGGTACTTTTCGGAGCAAAATGTTTTGTATCATTTCTTAACGATAAAAACTGGCTTCTGAAATGAAAATATTGTTTGAATTCAATCATAGCACGTCATTGATTACTGTGAGAACTCTAAAATTAATTTTTTGATAACTTGCGACCCATTTACACCAGCTGACAGTATGTGCCCCACTCGGGGCACTAACTGTCAATTTGCAGAGGTTGCTCTCTGTGTTTATTTCGCAATGCATGATAAAACTTTTATTGAAGGTCTCAATGTTTTTAAGTTCCTGAAGGTCCAATAGAGGTATATCAACCCTCAGAACTTCAATGTCTCCACAACTCAGCCTTCTAGAACGGTTTTTACAAAAAGTGGCAGTATGTGCCCCACTCTCCCTTAATGAACGGGGTGGGGGTGCCGGCCGCCGCATTGCACTGACGACACCCGTGCCAGGCGCCTCAGGAACACCTCGCCTCAGCAGGTCCTTGGATTCCGCTTCCCCCCTCCTCCTCCCTCTCCCTCCCTCCTTCCCTCCCTCCCTTCCCTCTCCGTATCCCGCTCCTTTCATCCGCCCGACACCCCCTCACCCTTCACCCTTTCTCCCTCCAGCCCGCACCCACCCTGCGGGGAGGCCCCTGTCCCATGGCGCCCCGTACCGACAGTACCCCCTGATTGTCGCTCGCCCGAATGCATTTTATTCCTCGAGTGAAATGCATCCAGCGGGGGCGGGCCCGGGCGGGCCCGGGCGGGCCCCCGCGGCAGTCTGAAGGCTACCACGCACCCCTTTCCCCTGCTCGGCCACGCCAGCCGCTCTGCAATGCGTCGAGCATTTGAATGAGACGGGCGGGAATAAGGCGCCTGATTCGTAGCGTGATGTCCGTATCGTTGACAAACACGATCGCCATGGAGTAAGGAAAACGCGATCCTTGTATTAAGGTGTTGGTACCGAGTCATGAAACGCGCTCGTAAAAGCCAAACTTCGACGGCTAGCGTAGTACACTGCCGCGCGCGGGTGGTGTTTCAACGAGAAGATGGAAGACGAGTCTGCATTCTCCCTCTCTTTTTTCGAACAGTCGTTGATAACTAGTGGAGCTGCGGCGCTGCGGCCGGGCTGGGCAGAGCCTCCTGCTGCTCTGGTACATCTCGCGCGATGATAAGTTGGAGCTCGACTTGCGTCAGAGGGCAAGTCATAGCACGGCAGCTCAGCAAAGCTCAGCAGGCCCTCTGATCGCCTCTCGCTCGCTCTTTCCTCTGCTCTCTGTTCTCCCGCCCCGCCCCGCCCCACCCGACACACCCGCTCCCTCTCTCTCTCTCTCTTAAAGGTGTGGGCTTCATGACACCTTGGCGGTCGGCCAGTGGTGGGCCAGCTGCCGCCTCGAGTCCAGATGTCATAGTGATGTCAGCGTGGCGGGATTTTGTGTGTGAGAGAGAGAGAGAGAGAGAGAGAGAGAGAGAGAGAGAGAGAGAGAGAGAGAGAGAGAGAGAGAGAGAGAGAGAGAGAGAGAGAGAGAGAGAGAGAGAGAGAGAGATAAGGGCGGGGAGCAGGCCAGACGACACACCGCAGATCCACCAGACCAGGTAGGCTGGCCTGCGCAGCACGACTGCCCTGCACGGTTGCCTACCCTCGGCCCCGCAGGCGCGCCCGCCCGCCGCCCTCCACCTGCATTTCGCTGCGCATGCGAACATCGCGTCGTGACCTATTTATTTTTCGCCTGGGTGTGAACCTTATCGCGGAGGCGCGGCGCCCCTCCCTCTTAACGTGCGCGTAGTCTAGTCTTTATCTCCCTTTGTTTTGATTGGCTTCCGGGCGAGCCCCGCGGCCCAGCCCGACCCGGCCCCCGGCCCGTGCGGCAAGTCACCACGCTCCGAGACGCCGATACTGTGCGATAGTGCTGCGCGAGTGTGGTAGTCTTTGTTTTTATCTAATTTTCTTTCTCTCTGCAGTTACGCCTGGTGGCTGTCGACTGCTGACCACTGTGCCGTAGCTCACTGGCAAATTCAAAGCGGAGTTTTACTCGTTTTACAAGCGTGCAAGACCTAATGCCCTTCTTGAAGTGTACAACTATGCTTCAAGGCTATTCCCCCCATGCATTTAAATAGGAGAAAAGGAGCGCATGGGCTCTTGTACGCTTGAAGAAGAGCGTACGGACTCGTAGGAAAGGCGCAGAACTACGCTTTAATTTTACCAGTGCTCAAAGGCACGGCACTGCGTAAAGCTGAGAGAACGCCGCCCCGGGCACTCCATACAAACTTGGCTTTTTTCGGTGGGTTGCGGGTGAGGCTTTTTGAAACTACCCATTACGGTCATACGTATGTATATTTTGGCATGCACAAAGACCTATTGAACGCAAACATGTCCATGTACACGCTATGATCTGAATACTTCTAATTATGTGGGAAATAATGAATACTTGCAGCACACTTCGTTTTTCCAGAGAAAAGTATCGGTGGATTGTGTGCATGTGTGTGATCGCGGGTGGAGGTTCTTGGAAGTAGAGGGGAGGGGGGAGGGGTGACAGGAAAAGGAGAAAGGGATTGGAAGAGGGGGGGGGGGGAGCGACACCCGCTACCGCCATGGCAGGGGTCGAACCAATTGAGGCTGTGTACTGGCCGACGGCTGGCCCTTTGTGACAGCAGGGCGGAGCAGGATCGAGCGGCAGCTGACTGCAGTGGACAACTAGTCTTCCAAACTATCTCCTCGCTGCGCGTGTATTTTTAGACAAGTTCTATTTTCTATGCCGTTGTTGATGCTGGTGTTTATTAACACCAGGATTAACAACGGCATAGAATCATTCGACTGCAGCAGAAATTACAACAAGAGCCACCTATTTCATGGGTGCTTGTGTGGTTCCATAGTGCACGAAAAAAAAAAAACAGCTCAGCTGAAATTAGATGTGAAAAACTAGCACTACGGCTAAACCTTTATACAACAGAAAAATAAATAGCAGAGAAGCTAGAAAATAAGCACTGTAGGTTAAATATTAGCTGCGCCTATAGATCTAAAAAACTAGTACATCTGCTATTTTTTTTGCTCAGACGCGAATTAATTTTTTTCGCATGTGGCAGCAGGCTGCTGCACACTTCCAGCGAGGATGGCGGTGGAGAGGGCGAGCAGAGGGGAGGCGAGGGCGCGCCTCGGGGCGCCTAGAGTGCAGCGGAGTGCAGGGGCTGCTGCAGCGAGCGCATGCGGGATCCGATCGTAGATACGGCGCGACCGAGGGCGCGACACAGCGTGCCGAGCACCAGAGCTGTGCTTTTCGTGTCACACACGTACAAAAGTGTCCTTTTTTCTTTTCTTTTCTTTTCTTTTCTTTTCTTTTCTTTTCTTTTCTTTTCTTTTCTTTAGACATATCAATCCCGTTCCACACTGGAAAAACTAAAGTGACGTGCGTCACACATGAAGTTTGACAGTGTGACACTTGGAGAGGCCACTTGAGCGAATGTGACTGCACACTGCAAAACCAACAGTCAACTTAGTACACTGTTTTTACTGTGTGCTTCAAAGCACGCCCTAGGAAATGCATGCCTGCCATGCTATGTACTAGGAAGCGCATGCGTGCCATGGTATGCACTAGGAAGTGCATGCTTGCAATGGCATATTGCTGTGGTAAGTATACACACTTCGAACTGTAGACCATGGCAGGCGTGCACTCCCCAGTGCATACCTTGGCAGGCATGCATTTCTTAATGCGTGCTTTGAAGTACACTGTAAGAAAAAACTACAGCAAATCCAGTCAATTCTGATGACAGCCTCTACCGTACTTTATTTTACTGGATTTACTGTACTTTCTAACAGGATTCGTTGTACTTCTAGAGACAGTGTACTGTAAACGCTGTACACTGCCTCGGAAAGTACAGCAAGTCTTGTCAGGAAGTACAGTAAATCCTGTAAAATAAACTACAGTGAAGACTGTCATAGAAATTAACTGGATTTGCTGGATTTTTTTTCTACAGTGTACACATTAGGAACGGTGTACTAAGTAGACTGTTGGGTTTGTAGCGTGTTGTTTTGGTCTCGTTTGACAAGCCAACTCCTATGCATGTATGTATGGCATACACCTTGGAGCTGGCGTCGCATTTCATGGTCTGATGGAAATTTATATCGCATTACGAAGTGTGACCAAAACCGGTCACACCAATTGACGTGACGCACGCCACATGAGTTTTTCTTGAGTACTTCTAACAGCTGACCCGAACTATGTTTGTTCCAACTTTATGTCACGTCCTACAAAGGTTTATCAAAATGATGAACTTGCCCCTTTTCTAGTTTCCCGAATAATCTCTACGCCAAGACTGAAAGAAAAAAAATCTATTTGTTCTTGTTACCCTTGTCAGCTAAATTTACCTGGGTTCAAGGAAAACGTTTTAGCACCGCTGCTGTCAAAATACACATACGCTGCTCGATTGTGTTGTTGCGCTGGTGCTGCCAGTAGGCCCCGTGGCCCCGCCACACCACACCAGGCGCGTCGGTCAAGACTTTCCAAAGAGTAGCCACAAAGGAGTTTATGGGACATTAGCGATCCTGTTGGCACGGGGAGGGGAGGTGGACGGTGGACTGGTGCGTTGTGCCGTGCAGCGCAGAGCCTAGCACGCTGCGCTATGCAGGCTTAGGCCTAGGCCGCCGGTGGGCACCGTCTCTCCCCTCTCTCTCCCCCTCCCTCTTCTTCCATGTCTCTCCCCTCTCTCCCTCCCTCTTTGAGACCCTCTCTCCCCACTCCGCGGGTCGCTGACTCTTAGCGTTACGTAACGCCTCAGTCGCTGCCCTTCGAGACCCGGCTCCAGCGGTACTGCCCCTTCCCCCTCCATCCAACTGCCCCCTTCCCCCTCTCTCCCCCCTCTGCCCCCCTCTCCCTCTCTCTCTTCCCCCCTCTCTTTCCCCTCTCTCTCCCTACCTCCATCCGCGCGACCTGTATGCAGGTGAGGCGCGCAGGCAGCAGCGGCGATTCTGAACGTGGCGGCGTCGGGCCTCCAGGAAACGGGCCCAGCCCGCCCCGCACCACTCGAGAAAACTTTTCCCTTTTTCTTTCTAAATTTTCAGAAAAATGTGACATTCGTTATATATTATTTAAAATATTCAAAACAAATTGACGACGTTGTCTCCTCCCAATAATCAGGTGGGCTTGAGCGGGGCCTTTAAGTGGGACAAGGATGGGTCAGCAAAGTATGGCGATTCCGCTAAGAAAAGACACGGCGGCCATGGAACTTTCCGAGTCGAAATCGAGTGGCCTATACCGGGCCGCTCTGCGGCTACTTGAGGTGAAACAGAGGCGGCCGTGCCCGCGCAGTCGTTCTTGTGCTTAATCGGTCGCCGCAACTGATATCGCCCGTGTTCAGTGACATGCCTGCCCGCAACCCGCACTCACTCGCAGCGTACTTCATCACGACTAGACGAAAGTTCTTCACGCATCTTGTCGGAGAACACGGTAAAAGTCTCTTGTCTTTCAAGATCTGCCCTGGATGTCCCATTATGGTATTCTCCATAAGATCCAAGAAAGATCTTGAAATACAAGAAACTATTTTTTTTTTTCCGTGTAATGTCCCTCCTCCTCAGACAGAAGGAGACGGTGTGAAGAGGGAGAGAGATTTAACCACATGTCCAGCACCTGAAAGTGCTTCTCGCGGCAGGCTATGCTGCATGAAACGAAAGTGCAAGCGAACTGCATGCAAGAGAGCTCGCCTATTTGTGCATCATGCCGGGGGAATAGTTATTCCACCGCGCGTGTGAGGGGCGCGATGCACCGGCGTACCGGAGCGCGGCTGCTGCCCCGCGCGTACGCACACACGCACTCGCTCACTTGACGCAACAGCGACGGACGGGTGAATAATGCCGCGGGGAAGGGGCGGGGACAATGAGGCCATCCCCGTGGGAACAACTAACTGCGAATAGTCAGTCGCGTGCTCACGCTCGCGGCTTAGCGACGTAATTTTGTTACCGCCGCACTGAATGCATAATTCGGCTGTCGCACCTCTCCTCTGCGGCCCGGCGGCCGGCGCTATGGAGAGAAAGGTGTGTGTGTGTGTGTGTGTGTGTGTGTGTGTGCGCGCGCGCATTCATATCGGCGCGTGGGATCTGCAGAAACTTGATAAGCGATTCCTAGTCCTGTACTTGCTGCCCGCAAAGAGTCCTTCCAGCTAGCTTTGGTTTATTCACATTGGTAGCGCTGACGGACATGTGTGTGCGTATGGAGAGCGACCACTTTCTCACTGCATACCGGCTCGCGATAGCACTGCGGAACGGGTTTTCGAGTCACTCCCCCGCCCCACCTCACCACTCAGGTCTGTCTCTCTCTACTCACCGATTGTTTTGATAATCTCGAAGTCCTCGAGGCCGAAGTCCTTTTCACCCTCCGAGTCACTGTTGTCAGAGGCGGTGGCCGGCGGCGAGGACTCTTTGAGGCAGACGGCGGGCTCGGCCCGACGGCGCAGCACCGTGGAGGAGGCCATGCTGGGCCTGGCTGCTGTGTGCGGAGACATATGAGATTGGTTATTTGCCTCGCACTGTGCTATGGGGGGCACTGTGGCTACGTGACCGTCGGTGGGAACAAGAATCGTGATAAGTTTACTTTTCGGCAACCTATCTCGTTTAGACGAACCCCTCCCCCGTCTTCACTGGAAACACTCGGTATCGGATAATATATGTTGTCGTAGTCAAGACCTTGACGATAGAAAAATTTTCAACATCACGTAAAAAGTCACAGGTTCTTGGTCGCCAGGCTCTTGCAAGGGTTTGCATGTGTGTATGTGTGTCCAGGCAGAGTGTGCAGTTTTCTCTCAAAGGCAGCCACTCAGCCTCAGGCTGACCTACTTACAATCAAGTCCGAAGACCCTTAAGGTTTTTTTCCCCTGCTATTGATTCCTCTCACGTGAGTTCTTCTTTTCGATAATTGCGGCACTGTTAGTTTTTTTTTTCCTCTCTACCATACAGGGTGGCTCATACATTCCCCGCTCTGTGCGTAAGTATGCTGCGCTTAAGTAGAATGGGTTGCATACTTACGCACAGAGTGGGGTAAGTAAGCCACACTGTCCATAATTTTACATTGTAGCCTTATTTTTTCTATGAGGACTGATTTCAGGACTCTTTTTGTTAGCAATCGAAGACAGTGTCTTTTCTTTAAACTGTAAATAAATCAACGAATGTTTTAATGTGTTAGTATCAATTTCAAAATTTGTGTCGGCTTCCTTTTTATGTCCGCTAGCAAACCAAGCTTGTAGAGAATTTTTATTTTGTACATGTCATTTTTATTTTGTTTCTAAGTGTGTTTATACTAAAATCTAGGTTTTTAATATCTTAGCAAGGTGAACCCACGTCTTGGGATTCATAGGGGAGTTGGAGTCCAAGATATGCCGTGGAAGCACGTTTTGAATTCCCAGAACAACCCTGAGTTTCCCCGGGGTCGTCCTCAGAAACCCAGGAAATGCTGAGGGAAACGTATACCGTATCGCCCTGGCGTTTCCAGCCGCCTTTGCGAATTGGAGAGCTTATTTTTACCATGTGGTTCTTGTCAAAGAAGCTAAGGGGTATTCCTAAAAGATACACGTATCGTATAATGTTAATAGTTAATCTTAGTAGGACATCGTACCTTTTTCAGTTCTTGAACTTGCCGGTTCCAGTAGGTGAGAAGGGCAATCCCTCAGCACTGTTCACTGTATCCCATACTCATTTTCACTTGTTCACGCAATCGTCCGCAGTATCCTCTTTCACGCACTCACACTCATGCGCGTGTCGCGCTCCACAGGTGGCCGGATGGCCGCACACACACACACACACACACACACACACACACTCACACACACTGTGCAGCCCCCGCTGGTACGCGCGGACGCGGAGATGCAGTGACCCAGCAGTGCGGGCGACGACGTGTCACTGGACGGCCCGACGGGAGGAGACAAAGCGAATCCGTTTCGAGTGTAAGTCGGCCGACCGCGTGATGCAGGGGAACGCAAAGGAGGCGGCGCGACCCGTCCCGGCACAACCCGACGTCTGCAGGCGGCGCCTACCGGCAGCGGACTGGCTGGTCTCTCCTCTCCGCTGGGCGCGTCCGGCCCCTCTCCGCCGCGAGCCCCCTGCCCGCTGCCCCGGCGAGCCGGGCCCCGGGCCCGGGCCCCCTGTGGGCCCTCGCCGCACTGTCGCGCTCCCCGGTTCGTTTGCACGACCGATCCGAGGAGAGGCACCAATGACTGCGGCAAATGAACGGCCGGTTGAAAGAGTTTGGCAAAGAATTCCTTGAAATTTGAGTCTGTTTGGCAGATGGTGACAGGACTATTTTCTTACTTTGTTAAAGAAGTTTGCTTAACATTAGTGTATTTTCTTCTTGCAGGCCTGAGCAGTGAGAGTAAAGGGTGTTGAAAGAGCTTCCGTTGGAAAATGTTTTAAGATTTATTTTTACAACACTTTAAATCCATTGATCTTTCCCAGAACTCTAATTTTCTCACAAAAGTAATAACGAAATTAACCAAAGAAAAAAAAAATCACTGAACATGTGACCTGGAGTTACAGGAAATTCTCCGTAATACATTTTCTTACCAGCATTTCATTTTTTCAGTTCGTACCATGTTGTGTTAAATTAGCCTCGAGAAAGGGTGCGACTGTTAGTCGTGGCGTAGAGCGATTTTTCGAAAGGATATATACAAGGAGTACAGTGCCAACCTACGATATTGGCAGATCAGTTCGACATAGTAGTTCTCAATTATGACTAATTACAATTGTAAAGACAAATAATAGAATAGAATCTGATTTTTATCAACTTAAACTACCATCACAATACAGCTTATTTAATTTGAAGGTATATATCAACAATTGTTGCATAACCCCACATTCCTTACCGTTACAAATCCAATCTAAGGTGATAATTTTTTTGTCTACTAAAGGCACAACCTTTTAAATTGGCAATTTATCGTACCGCTTACCACTTTTTAATCTCGTGTGAGATATACACACCCCAAACTAAAAGAATTTCACAAGTGTGACTTTGACCACAAAATAGTGAAGTGTCCGCAGCAATGGCTGTGAAACATTTTACGCATCACAAACTACACCTAATTCTAAAATAGTACAGCAAACCAATGCTAAAATGTTAGCGAAGAAATTTCTGACATGAAAGGCATCGGCTCGCACAAAAGAGCCCCAGGACTCGGTTAGCCGGGTAGTTCCTGAAGAAGGGTTATGCTGTTCGAAAAATAATGAACAATGACGGTCTTAGTCATTGCATAGCCCTGTGGATATAGAGAAGTTGAGTTACGGCTGGTCAAGAAGAAGAAAGGAAGAAGTTGTTACAAGCGAGATGGCTGCCGGGGTGGAGTGGGGGGTGTTTACACTGGTTTACACCCCCCACTCCACTCCGGCGGTCATCTTGCTTGTAAAACTTCTTCCTTTCTTCTTCTTGGCCAGCCGTAGCTCAACTTCTCTATAGGGAGGAAGGATACGCCGTTTTGATATGCTATACTGTCTCATCGTTGGTGCAATTTTCTCGCAGGGCTACTCTGACTACTGCAGCAGCTCCTGTAAGAAGAATACGACATTAAAAAATAGTTTGCCGCATCGCCCAGAGTAACACGCTGATGAAGGGTAATATTTCAAATATAAACCTCGTCTGAGTCGGTAAAAAGGGCCTGTCGGGGTTGGGGCTTGTCCTTTGCCGCGTTTTCGGGCTGGAGCGGCGGTGGCATCAGCGGTAGTACCGGCAGAGGTTGTCCGAGGAGCGGCTGCGGGCTCGTCAGTCTCCCAGCGACCGGTGCTGGTGGTCTAGGCATCCCCTCAGGCGCGTCGGGCTGGATCACGGGGGCTAGGTCTTCCACCGGGCTTAGGTCGTCAATAGTATTGTTGTTTATTATGCTGGCCTCTTCATCTTTACCACTGTTTGTAAGGTTAGCCAGCGTAGTGATATAGCTTGCTGTTACGCGGATAGTTGCGGGTCGGGCGCTCCTCCTGTCCAAGTCCTCCGAAGGGCTGGCTTCAAGTTCCTGAGATACCAGAAAGTAAATGAGCCAAGTGCAGGTCAGCAGCACTTTGCCGCTTGCTTTTTCTAGACGCTGGGTTCTAGCCGAGGGGGAAACAACTCTGAATTTTAGTGTATAAATTTTGTGAATTTTATTGAATTTTCGGTATTTTTTTTTGGTGATTTTTTTCCGAATTCTTGCTTGAATTTAGCCTAAATTTAAGTGAATTTTTGTGAACTTTCATGAAATGTTCTGAAAATTCCCAAATATTAATTACTTTTTCTGAATTCACAGTTAAACAAAGGTGGGATATCCAACCTTTAAAAGGCACAAACGCGCCATAGGCATCCCAGTGCATGTTTGATAAAAATGTCTCTCCTATAGAAGTCAATACTTATTTTCGCAATCTACGCAAAATACCGCTATATGTGTTGGGGTTCTGTTCAAAAACGGCATAAATTAATTACTTTCTATGGGACATTTTTAATAGCTTTTCATTTGCTGCTGACCACTAATCAGAGCCTTATCACTTGTAGGCTCGTTTGACGCGGAATTTTGCAAGAAACGCGATAATATATCCTTAAATTTCTCTGGTTTGCTCATGAAGAAGACTTTTTGAAAAAAGTTATCGTACCTTTGTTTTTCCGGTGTTGCGAGGTGCACAAAAATTTTAGAGTTGTTTCCCCCTCCGTTCTAGCTGAAAGGAGTAACAGTGCAGGTAGTGTGCAATTTTACACTGAAGTTCGTGCTTCTGCTTTTACAATCTTTTAGCCACCGTTTGAAGATGATAGGCTTGTGCGTGCTCAATGTTTTCGATTTGTAAGTCTTGTATTTAGATCAATACGTATTCTTACACTTAGCAGGGTGTAGTGGCGAGTAGTTCCACCACGTTGTGTGCGAGACACCTACGGGCCAAATTAATGCATCTGAAGTTAATCAAAACATCCGTGGTCTCACATTATCGACTTGTTGCAATCGCCTCGTCCACTTGAGACAGTCAGAATTCTGATGGGATTAGATACGTGATTGATGGGATTATCCAATGGCAGTCCAAGATAAAGTAGTTTGTAATTTTAGGAAAGAAAAGTCTTCTTGCCAATGCCAATGCATTCTAAGGTTTCTTACTTATTTTTCGATTTTTAGGTTTTAACACTAGCCAAAACAAATGAAAAAATTCATCCCGTTTTCCCCTTTCCTTTTTTCTTGACACAACTTCTAATACTTCGTTTTTTTAAAGTGGCTTTTACCTCTTCGTCGGTGGAGGTGTTGATCGAGATACCGAGTTCATCTGCGATATCCGTCAGGTCCCCCGGATCACGCTCGCACTGGCTTAACTGAGAATACTCGTAGGCGAGTGTGTTCCTGTGCAAACAATTTTCTTGTGTTATCCAGCTTTCTCTCGCCACTGTGATTTGTTGACACACAACTTTCATAAAGTCAAATACTGTTCATTTTCGTTTGAGACACAGCTGCTCGTACCAGCTTACCTCATGCAGTGAATGTTTCTGTACTTTCTCCAGAAGAAAGAGGCCATGAAGGTAACGAAGAAGACAACGCACACGAGGATGAGCGAAACGACCACGTCACCGGCACTGTGCGCCCGGGAGCTGCCGTCCAGGGCCGCGGTGATGGCGCCACCGCCACCGCCACCCTCCTCGGCCCCTAGGTTCAAGAGGATGTGCTGAGGCTGGGGCTTCACTAGAAGGAACATTCGAAGGTAAGCGCCCCTGCATGCGTTGCTGATCTGTTACTGTATCTATCAAGCGTGAAAATATTATTCGGAGCTGTACGAACGGAAGGTTTTTTTTTCCTTTAAGTTTTTTACAATGAGGAGACGGGAACGTTTTTCTCTTTTTAATTTTATAGATTGAGTTCTTACTAAATGATCCGTAGTGTTGCGCTACGGGCTGCTGCTGCTGGACAAATACCCGCACCCGGGGAACAGAGGTTGAACCCTTTGGTGGGGTTGGCGTTGATGAGGGCACTGCAGGCATGGCTGAAACAGAATATGTAAATTACAATAGAATATTGCAATTTCATGTCACACTGCTCGTGCGTCAGGTGCCCTCCTATTTAGCAAATCAGATGCATTATGAGTACAATGAATAATATAGTATTGGCATCCCATCACTCTTAACACTGTAAGAAAAAACTTCAGCTAATCCAGTTAATTTGACAGCCTTTACCGTACTTTATTTTACTGGATTTACTGTACTTTCTAAAAGGATTCGCTGTGCTTCTAAATACAGTGTACGGTAAACGCTGTACATTGCCTCGGAGAATACAGCAAATCCTGTCAGGAAGTACAGTAAATCCAGTGAAAAAACTACAGTAAAGGCTGGCATAAAAATTAACTGGATTTGCTGTAGTTTTTTCTACAGTGAACCACGATACTGTAAATGTAGTAATATTCTATTCTCTGATCATTTTTCTTGCGTATGACAACGAAAACCGAGAAGCCAACCTTAACATAACCACCCGCAGACTTCAAATCAAAACAAAGCAAATGACAGGTTAGGTGGCTTTAACATTTCACCACTCCTCCTTTTTATATGCTAACAAATATACTCCATTTTGATATTTATATTTTTTGTTACTTACCTTTTGTTTGTGTATATTTGAAGTAACCTCTAACTCAATTTTCTGATAGAGGGCCCCTCAAATTACTGAACGAAAAGTAAAGATGTATGTCCACAATCCAAGAACGGTGGACTCCTCATTATCAATACTAGCTGTGGGCCCTGCTTGAGCGTGCAGGCGCCTCGATCGCAGAACTTTGAAGCACGTACCCGTTTCTACTTGCACATAGTTTGTCAATAAGCTCTCTTTTCCAGTGGGCTGCTTCTCTACAGGAAGGATTGGCACTGTAAGGGTTGCCACCCCTCCACCACCACCTGTGATATACCCCTGTTTGCGCTGCCAACCTGACGGTTCTTAATTCATTGGCACCAGCCTGGCCGGGGGTGGCTCGGCTGCGGGTTCGTGAGGTTGGCAACCCTGGCCACTGCCCCTCCAGAGCTGGCCCCGCGGCGGGCGGCGGCGGACTCGTGTCGTGTGGCGTCCTCTGACGCGGCTTATCGGAACCAGAAGATCGATACCTCCGCGCTAGCAGGGCTCCGCGTGGGGCTGCGGCACTGGGGCGTGGCGGGGCGGGGTGGCAGGGGCCAGGCTGCAGATACGGAAGTGCCACCTCCTCTGGTTTTATCACGGGCCGGTGTGGGTCCGTTGTGGCCATCCGCCGCCTGTTCCTGATGTCGAGGCGACGTTTGTCTCTGGCAGTGGACGTAGTACCTGAGATGGCCGTCTTGTGTCATTTTTACTCGTCCCGCTTCTTCCATAACAATTGCAATATCGATTGGTCTAGGTTTTAACTTTCTATTGTGAAAGCTAGTAATTTCGTGAAGTCTCCAATGCATCAAAACGACCCTATTGCGTTCGTAGCAAATGGCTGGACATCCCGTTGTAAATGGCACTGACGATCCTAAGCAGGGGTTGAGTTGGTTGAGCTACGGTGATGGGCAGTGACCCAAATATCAGCCTTTTTTGTCTCTTTTTCTGCTCTGCCTTTAATAGCATCGCGTGTGTGGGGCCTACATGGTCAACGAGTCACTGTGTCATTTGTACTAATTTAGTCAGCCCACAGCTGCTTCATCTGCTTCGGATGATTTCCAAATAATGATAGCGAAAGGTGCGCCAGGCCTGAGGACCGACAAGATCTGTCCCGCATAATGTATAGAGATTCCAGAAGTCATTGGTGGACCGAAAGTCAGAAAAATTACTGTGTTTCCAACGGAATCTAAGTACACAAACTTCTCCGGGTGCCACCGGAATTAACGGATGACGTCTAGAAAACAAAACAAAGGATGTAGGGATTACCGCAAAGGGTTGGCTTCTTATCAAGATTATCCTTCCTGGCGTTGATATTCAGGTCGGCCCTCCCAGTGCGGAGCTCTGCGCTAGTCCCCTGCCGCCCCCTTCCCTTCTCTCGGTCTACCAGCCGCTCCTCTGCCTGCTTCTCTATTATTATCTTAAATCTAACCTCTCTTCTCCCCACGCCTGTTCCCTTCCCTTAAAAATTATTCCTATTCCCGTTCCCTTACTGTGTGCAAACCGCGATATCGCTCTCTGGGACCAAGTTTCAAGCTAACGAAAGAACGGGACTCTCGCTATTTTCCAATCACATTTCGAGTGGTCCCGTCTCTTTTTGCGTCCCCCGGCCGCCCGCGCGCCTGTGAATCCGAGGGTAGGCAACCATTCGTGCACCTATGCGCCGCCGCGGCCCGCCTGCAGGCTGAGGGAGCCCGCAGGCCGCACCGTCTGACGCGACAGTAGAGAGAAATTTAATATTTCTTATTACTGACAGGGCTGGGCGGGCCGAGGAAGCGCAGGGTCCCCGGAGGTTTGAACCTAATTCTTCCGTCCGAGCCCGGAGCCCGCCTCCGGTGCCGGTGCCGACAAGCTACAAGGCCTGTGCCCTCACCGAGCCGCACAAGGTCCGGTTCCTCTCTAATGTCATCGGGGAGCTGGGGCGGAGGCGGAAGCGACTCCATCTTGCGTTTCGCTAGCCATGGATGCGGGTAGAGTATTCTCTCATTCGCTGGCCGAGTCGAGATGGGCGAGATCCACGGTGTTAAGTACTTTCTGCGATTTCGAGTCGGAGAGCGGGAGGCGAAACCCCGGTGGCAGTCATGTAAACGGCGTTCGCGTCGGCCTTGCACGGAGGAGCACGCGGGCTGTCCAGTGTTCCCCTCCCGTCCCTCTGCGCTGTAGGCGGCTGGCGACTCGCTGTTTCCCGCCGCCTCAACCCCGCCGTACCCTTTCTCCTCCCCGTCTTCATCGCTAGAAACTTTCTGCCCCTCCGCCAGCCGTGGCGAGGCGAGGCGCGGCACGTGGGGCGGGGCGGGGCGGGCAGCAGACTAGCCAGCCGGACGGGAGAAAAGTCCGCGGAGAGTTTTAGTCATATCTAATGGAATCTGCACATCCCATCCCCGTCTCGCGCCTTAGCGCCGCGCCACGGCACGCCACGTCACGCCACGCCCGGGTGAGAAGGGGAGGCAGGCCCAGGCCGGGGCCGACAGGCCGAGGCCGCCGGCAAGGACACGGCGGGACGAACTTCCAGGGGCTCTGAACCCTGACGCTTTTGTGCGGACCACGCGCATCTAGTAAACGATTTCTCCCTAAGAAAGGAAAAACGTGGCGTCAGTGATTTGAATAATCATGCCCCTCCTCGGCCGAGTAGACTGGCCGTGTATCGTGCTGGATTAAAAGTGTAAAACGGGGCGGACGACGAGTTAAACTAAAGCCGGGCAGCCATAGCCCAGCTAAAGGTGCCCTGCTCTGCCCGGCCCGGCACTCCCTCACCTCGGGTTATCGATTGATCGGTGCAATCTCATTCACGTAGCGTCTCGCTCGTCAACCATCCTCCTCCCCCCTCCCCTTCCAACCCCGTTCTTTCCGACGTCATCTCCGCCCTTCTCGGTCGCCGCCGTCACTTTGCGAGCCACACTCTGCCCGTCTCTGGCGCTCGCGTGTACGTGTGGACCTCGCCTCACTACGCCCCGCCACGCCCCGCCACGCCCCGCCACGCCCCGCCGCTCCTCTCCGATGCCCGCCAGCTGGCCTCGTCTCCTGAGCGCCCCCGCCAGCCCCTCTCCGCCCAGTTCAATACGGCGGGTTCGTATCGGCGCCTCCCCCCTCCCCCACTGCCTATCTCCCCCCCCCCTTTCCCCGCCTCGCTCTCCAGTCCCCTCTCATCGCAGCCCCTTCTATATGACTGTCCTGTCCGAAAGCCCCACCCGGCTCGACGACACGAATAACTCGACTGTGCCGCAAATGACTTTGCCCGACTGCAAACAACAATGACAACGGCAACGATGACGACAAGCGCTGATGTGGTGCGCCGGGAGGGGGGGAGGGAAAACTTCGAAGAGCACTTTCACCCTCGCTGTGTCAGCTGGCGGAGGGTTGGGGGGGGGGGGGGGGGTTCGGAGGGTAAAGCGTCTCCTTTATTAAGGTTTTGAAACTGACACGTCAGGCAAGTGTAAGCAGGATACTATTTCATAGCGTCGATTTTGAGGATGTATATAGACTCTTCCTGTTAAGGACTGCGGGTCGGTGCCGGTGGAGTGCAGGGGGCCACATTGTGGCGCAGGCCTTCGTCGGTCTCTATTATTGGCCGTTCCGTTATAACTACAGCAGAGGACACTAACGAGATCTTGTAGCATGCGCTCTCAGCAGCCGCGCTCCCACGGGGAGGTAGCTATGCGTGATTAATCTACAACTACCCCATCCGCCCCCCTCAACAACCTCGCGTACGACCCTCTCTCTTAGCTCCCCCCCCCCCCCACTATATTTGCACCCTCTACCAACCACGCACATACGACTCCCAGCAGACGCTACAGCCCCAGGCTGGGTCCCTCCTGGTTTTGCGCATCCCTCCCCACTCGGGCCTCCTCACCCAACCGCAGCGTACCACCACCGCAACTTCGTCAAATCTGCGACGACTAGGTGAACAGATTACAAGCAGTAGAGACCGTCGGAGAGCGGATCCCCTGAGAGGCGCGGGGTGCCCGGTGGTGGGCCTCGTGAGGACGAGAAGCACTCCATCTCTCTCCCGCCCCTCTGTCTTGAGACTTCTCTCCCCCTCTAACATCTTCTCTCTTTGCTTGTTTTTTTCCCGTGGGGTCCCTCACTCCCCAACTCTTTGTACACTTGCCCGATCCCAACTCGCGTTCAACTCACAAAAACTCACCAACTAGCGAAAAATTGCGTTCAACTCGCCAAAACTCGCGCCTAACTCACGAAAATGAATCAACTCGCCAACTCGTTGTAGACCTACTTTGGGAGTGGGGGACCCCTCGGTTTTTCCACACTCCCGTCCCCCCTTCTTCTTCTTCTTCTTCTTCTTCTTCTTCTTCTTCTTCTTCTTCTTCTTCTTCTTCTTCTTCTTCTTCTTCTCCTTCTCCTCTACCCCCACCCCCACCCCCATTCCTCTTACTCTGCAAAAACCAAAGGTCTTGGCAGATGACTTAATTCTCACTTCTGCAAAGTCACTTACCGTGGGCGAACATCCCCTAAAACGCTACCCCGCACGTAAATAATGTCCTGTTCCTGCCACTAGTTAACCCCGCGCCTCTTCCCCCTCTGTCCGCCAGCCTCCGCTCTCTCTCTCTACCCAGCCCCTCGACTTACCCCCTCCACCAGGACATCCCTTCACTGACGCACTCTCCCCCACCCGTTACTCTCGCCGTGTCCCCACCAAACCAACTCCAGCAGCAGGCGCGTTTTGCGGCTTGAGGACATTCCTATCAGGACTATCGGTCGTGATGCAGCCCCGCCTCGCCCCGCCCCGCCCCGCGTCCTTGACAGCGCCTAATGTCCCTGATGATTCTCCCGCCCCGCCTCCCCGCGCCCCGCCCGTCTCCGGTGCCCCTGTAAATTAATGATGCCCAGTCAGTGGCAGGCATCGCGGGACTGCGCGGTCAGAACGACTAGCGCCTGACCTGTCGTGCGGGTGCGCGGGGGAGGACCTTGGCCCCAACCCGACACGAGCGGCAAGGCCGGCCTGCTTCAGTGCCTGTCGAGATCCATGAAACATGCTTTTAACCACATCAAAACCTTCACACACTAAGACCTTATGCATTTTGCTGTGCATTAACATAAACATGCAGAACTCAAATCCCAACCATAAGCTTGGACAATTAGTATGTTATAATTTTGTTCAAATTGTCTGTTATTCACAAATTGTGCATCGTCATGCAAATTGCGGATACTCTAAACGTTGTTTAAGAGGACGCACCACACCCACACACTAATAATAATAATAATAATAATAATAATAATAATAATAATAATAATAATAATAATAGTGCATAAGGATTTAGTGTGCACAGTATTCCATGGGAATTTTCGGAGGGAGATGTGCCCGCAACACTTATCATTTTCAGAAACAGTTACACAAAGCTTACATTATTAGCTCTTCAACACTGAAATATCCGCGTCGATCCGCGTTCGCTTTTATACGACGCATCGGTGGCCGCAGACTGTGTATCGTATGAGTCAGTTTTGACAGCAATTCATAGAGCTCGACAGACACATGGTAGGCTTATCAGCTCGGGTGGGCACCGTTTAGGGACACCACTGTGCTCTGCTCTGTACTGCCGAGGGGCGACAGGTTGGTGTGGGGAAGGCGTAAGTTCTCTCTTGCGGCGGGGAGTAGTCTGGCGTGGCGGGGCGGGGCAGGGCCACCGGGCCTGGGGGTAGGAGTGTGGAGCAGGTCCCTGCGTCCTTGTCAACCAGCTCACCGCACACCACACTGTCACTTCCTCTTGGTGCTTGCTGATAGTGTGTGTGTGTGTGTGTGTGTGTGTGTGTGTGTGTGTGTGAGTGTGTGAGTCTGAGTGTGTGAGTGGGGTTGTTGGTTTGGCCGTTTGGGTGGTCGTGTGTGTGGTGAGGGATCTTTCCCCCGCTGTCCTCGCGTGACGCGCCCCGCCCTGCTGCCCCGCTCACGGGAGACCGCACTTGTTGTATTTTCACTCCTTCCTCTCTTCCGATTCACCGCAAACTTTCCCTGTAGCCCACTGAATAGCCGAAGGGTAACTAAAGCTGATCCGACGTCAAAAACCCGATCACTTCCAAGCCATAATCAGTCCTGCGGTTTTTTTTTCAATTTTTTAAATTATGATCTATTCCTCCAGCTTCCGGAAATATCTTTATACACTGGAGCTCAAAATTAGCGGTCCACTTTTTTCTCCGCTCATAATTTTTTAAAAAATTGACCTGAAAACTTGAAATTTGGAAAAGAGATGGTCCAAAGTGTTGTTGAAACGTCCCTCGCGTAAGACACTGTCAATTTTTGACACTTTCGCCGGGGCAAAAGTGTCCTTCTAGGTGTCGCAGAGGTTTGAAACTCACATAGCCGACTCAGTTTTGTCTCCTCTTTCGACTGATACCGGAGCCACCCCCGTCGGACAAACCGTTCCGGAACCACAAAAAAACACACAAAAAACACCCTCAAGTAGGGGTGATTTTGTCGGATTTTTTTCCAGATTTTTCGGATTTTTATTTAAATTTTGCCTTAGATTTGATTGTCATGTATTAGTTCCTGATAACTTTCCCAGATTCTTGTGAATGCTGTGGCTCACGAGAGGCTGCGAAGAGGCAAATTGCAGCGCATCAGAACAGATGTAGGAGAAGCAACGCTCATGGGCCTATGGGCTATTTTCAATAAAGATACATTCCGCAGTACTGGACTTAATTTTGAACATGATACGAAGTCAATCCATCACCACTACAAGGTCCTTTTGGATGTGTTATGTGCCATTGGGAGCAGATACATAAAGTGGCCTAGTACAAGACAGCGCCGAATTACTGCCAACTACTATCGGAGGAACTTTGGCCTCCCTGGTGTTGCTGGTTTTATAGACGGCATCCTTATACCAATTACTGCACCCTCAGAGCAGAGGCAACGTTACGTGGATAAAAACCACAATTATTCTATCAATGTCATGATGGTCTGCAACCACGCACGCGTCATAATTGACATCTATATAGGCCAACCGGGCTCTGTGCATGATTGCAGAGTGTTTCGCCGGAGTCCTCTTGCAAAAGCACTCTTTACTAGACATGACCTGTTGAGTCCTGATGAGCATCTCATTGGTGATGGGGGCTATGTGTGCACATCAAAGGTATGTGTCATTTCAAAACGCCTCAAAATGTGAAGGATCACTGAAATTTTATCAGTGAAATTAAATTAAAAATTTTCCATTTAGATTATTACTCCTTTTCACAATGATAGACATTTAAGAGAGAGCCATAGACATTTTAATTATAAACTCTCTCAATGTCGAGCTACTATTGAGTGGACAAATTCGTTGCTGAAGTCAAGAATGGCTCGGTTGGAGAAGCTTTTTTTTGCAAGGCATTATTACCACCAACATGCATATAGCTGCGTCAGCTGTTCTTCACAATTTCATTCTTCTACGTGGGGAGGATCTGGTAAGCAATCCTTGTTTCTTTCATTTCTTAGCCTAAAGAAGCCAATTCTTTATCTGTCAAAACATTTGTGTTTAGGATGGAATCACTATAGAAAGTGAAGTTCCAAATGTCAATGTTGACGAGGCAATGGGAGCTGCTCGGGATGCAGGGTTTGAGAAGCGCATGAACATCAGGCTACAGCTGCTAGAGGAATTAGAGGATCTCCAAGAGGTGTGATTGTGAAAATGAGAATTCAAGGAAAATAGATTCTGATTATATTATTGTCATAATACCTTTTTATTTCAAAATCATTCCATGTGCGGTGTATAATTTCCTCTTCTATTGAGTGTGGTGTGAAGAATATATTGCATCGTCTTTCTTTTTGTGATTTTTTGAGATAATATTGTTAATAATGGTAATAATGTGTAATTGGTAATAATGTTTGTTTTACAAAATAGGCAATTTTTAATATCATAATTTAACTTTTAGTGTCTTTTCAGCATTCTGTCAGAAGTTACATCGACCATGACATTCATTCACTCCTATTTGCCCTTGTACCATTTCTCATAGGAATCATAACCTTTTTCTTCACAATTTCTGTTTCAGAGTAAGTCAGAAGTAATCCAAAAGTGCCTGAGAGGTTCACACATCGTACCGTGACCGCGGCGACCCACCGGTGGACCTCCACACTGTTAAACATAGATGTCAGTTGACGACACTGCCCGTGACGACTGTGTTGTTGGTTTACAACAGTATTTGTTGCATTGGTGTCACTGAGCAAAGGCGCTCTAGCGCTACCTATTTCAATCGTAATGGCCCATTTACGGAACAAGTACCTATCAACTTGTTGTAACGCTACAATAGATTCGTAGTTCAGTTTGTTAGCAACACATGTCATTTCAATACAACCACATTGTCGGGTTGTTTATGTGAACACACCCTTTTTCCAAGTGCAAAATATATTTCATGAAATTTTATGGACATTGTTAAATTACAACATGTTCGTAAAATTACGACATATGTCGCTAACAAACTTAACTACGAATATGTCGTAAATTTACGACATATTTTTTTAACAGTGCATCCCCTGCGCAGGGGGTTAGAAAGTTAGGGGTTGCAACCTCCACGAAAACGGCTTTCCCGTACGGTCTGCAGTTTGTCACTCCGGGTGTCGATCCAGTCGTCTGAAATCAATTGTGCAACGTGGTTTTTGACCATTTCAGGTCATTTTTGGTGATATTAGTGAAAAAACTAGATTTAGGGTGTCAGTGTTTCGGAGCTGGACACCCCGTGGAGGGCGCGATGGACATGGGAACACTTTTGTCGTGTCCAGGAGACCTCCTGCTGCCGAGCCCGATTCTGGAAAAAAATCCGAAAAAATCACCCGTACTTAAGGGTGTTTTTTTTTTCTTGTGGCTCCGGAACGGTTCGACCGACGGGCCTGGCTCCGGTATCAATCGAAAGAGGAGACAAAACTGAGTCGGCTACGTGAGTTTCAAACCTCTGCGACGCCTAGAAGGACACTTTTGCCCGGGCGAAAGTGTCAAAAATTGACAGTGTCTTACGCGAGGGGTGGAAAAAACATCAAGGGGGTGGATTTGATTGTAGCGACTTTAGGGACGTTTCAACAACACTTTGGACCATCTCTTCTCCAAATTTCAAGTTTCTAGCTCATTTTTTTTTTAAATTATGAGCGGAGAAAAAAGTGGAGCGCTAACTTTGAGCTTAAAATGTATCTCACTTTAAAATAAAAAGAAACCATTTTCCTCTTTAAAAAAAAAAACAAAAAAAAACAACAGTATTTTCCGTGTGCTTCTTGAATTTGCACCTGTAAGGCGCCCCCCCCCTCTTTCCTCTTACATTTTCACGAGTGAATTTATTTTTGGAGGGGGCGGGGGGAAGGGCGTGGTGCTGTGCGAGCTGTGCGCCCCCTAGTCAAGCTTGGGGTGCAGAGGGGTGGGGCACGGCGGGGCGCGCGGAGCTGTCACCTGAGTGAGCGCACGTGGCGGGATGTGGTGGGGGCCACCCATGTCCGCCCGAGCGTTGCTGTTTCAAAGGCAGGCAGCCTGCGCCTCGTGTGATAGGCCCCCTGCCGCGGCATGCCGGCCCGTGGTGATGTGGCGTGGCGTGGTGTCGGTGTGTGAACTGGAGTGGAGCAGAGTTGGCGGGAGGCTGGCTGGCTAGAGGGGTAGACCGCTGGCCACCGCGCTGCTATGCCCCCGACCCAGCGCAGCTCGACCGTGTTACTGACGGGCACTTTCCCGCCGCCCCGAACTCAACGGCACACAGAGACCGCAGGATTACTACTGCCCTTTTACGCGAATGTCACCTGTATTTATCAACCCTATTTCAGATGTTTTTCGCCCTTGTGTTTATAAAAAAATACTTATGGAACACATTGTTACGTAACATTTTAAGAAAGAAAAAAAAACAAGTCACGTTCAAATTTTCAAAAGAGATCACTGTAAATACCGTTGTAAATACCAGAGCGAGGATTCTCGCCCACAGGAGAGCGAGAAATTCTCTCTCACTCTTTGAGAGCGAGGTTTGGCGTCCTCGCTCGATTAGAGCAATAGTCTCCAAAATCTCACCCTACTTGAGTGAGGTTTGGGAAGCCTCGCCCTGTTTGAGTGAGGATGTATATGTATGTTCTTTATCTCACTTGTTTTGAGTGATGTTATGGATTCTTTCTCAATATGAGTGAGTTTTCCGAACTGTCACTTACGACACGGGGTAAGAAAAAAAAAATATCTCGCTCTTTTTTGATAAGATATCTTACTCATACATTTGCAGTGGATTCGTCATCATTCTGAATGCGAGGAATTGCTTTTATTGCGAGGTACGCTTGTCGCTCATCACGAAGAGTGAGGGGGAATCACCACATGTATAGCAGGAGCAGAAAGACTACATCACTGTATGCAGCATATCGTAGACACACGATTCGTTTGAATCGCAATCCTTAGCAGCCCACAAACATTCTCCTCAGAGCATCCGTGGGGAGCGGGGGCGGCGGTGCGGAGGGCTGCTGTGCCTGGAGTGGGGCAGGTTGTTGGTGGCCGTGGATCGTGGGGTGTGCCGTGGCGTGGCCGCGCTCGGCTCGGCTGCGCACCCCGCCCAGCATCTACGGTCCAACAGAGCCGCGGCCGCGGCCTGGCGCTCCCCGCTGCCCCGCTCCGCTCCGCTCTTTGCGGCGCTCGGCGCACCGGCGATCCTTTTTGCCTAAAGGGAAACCCTCTGCTTCTCTCTCGCAGCCCGTCCCGTCCCGCCCAGCGCCGTGCCGCCCTGCGCCGCGCAGGGCCTGCGCCTCCCCCCCCCCCCCCTCTCTACCTCTCTCTGTTCTCCCGCTCTCCCACGGGCTTCCTTCCCGCTCCCCGCCCTTCTGGCGCGCATGGTCACCATCCCACGCCTCCGGCAGCCACAGTGGCGGCAGTGCCGCGGCACCCCCGGGCCGGCCCAGCCCAGCCTAGGCCGGCACTCCAGCTCCAGTTGGTGGCAACTCTGCCGCCGCTCCCTTCCACCTCCCCCTCTCTCCGACTCCCTCTGCTCCAGCTCTCCGTCTCTCCCCGCCACCCTTCCCCTTGGCGATGACGCCCCTCTTCCCTCTCTTCTTGCATTTACAAGTGCTCGTGTAGGGCATTGAGCATCGTCTTGAACAAGGGGAGGAGAGGATCCCTTCCACCCTTAACGCTGCTACTTTCACCTCCTCTCTCATCTTTACCCCTCCCACCCTTTATGTCTTTCCACCTCTCTCTCTCTCCCCCTCTCTGTCCCCCTACCTTGCGCTCTCCCTCTTCAACTTCACACTCCGAACCCTTTACCACAACTCTCCAACCTCATCCCGCTATTCCTTGCTCCTCGAGTCCGTCAAAGACGAAACGGCTTGCATGCAAGTTTGAGTGGATCCAGATCCAGTCAAGTACCTCCCTCACTACCTTTCTACCTCTAACTCTCCGCCCCCCTCCCTCATCTCTGGATTTCCGATCGGCTGGACCTTCTTACCCCTCCTCGAGGGGCCCACAACTCCGAAAAATTTTGTACACCTGATTTCCGGATTTCGAAGATTTCACATGATTTCAGGTGATTTCAACGAATTTCAAAGATTTCAAGTGAATTCACTGATTTCGCGAGATTTCACATGATTTCAAGTGATTTCCATTGATTTCACATAATTTCTATTGATTTCAGTTAAATGTCTACCGAATTCATATGATTTCCACTGATTTCGTGAGATTTCCAACGAATTCAAGTATTTTTGGGACGACCTCAGAAAATACACGCACAGCTGATCCAAATTATTCTCTCAATTACATGATTCAATAGGATTTTTCCTAAATTATTGTGAATTATTTCGATTTATTCCAAATTATTGGAAATTAACTTGCAACTGCGCAAAATAATCACAATTATTTTAATTATTTTTTTTTTTTTTTAAATCAGAAGCAAATTTTGCTCTGCAATTGAAAGGGTGGGGTGAAAACATGGAAAATTTTTGCGGCAGTAAACCTCCCGAAGGAGGTTGCGGTTCCCGCCAGGCACAGGGCTTTTACCCCCTGTGGCAGCCAACTGCTTCGGTGTTCCATGGGAACCGGCGCTTTGCTGACTGCGATCCTATCGCGCAATTCGACAGATTTGATCCCCGTACCACCATTGGCCTACCCCTAGAGGTACGAGCGGTGTCAAGAGCGTTAGACTTCCTGATCCCAGTTTCAGAGGCCTTACCTCAGAGGGGTACGCGGGATTCGAACCCACAACCCCGAGTGCCGACACGTAGCCAGAACAGGAAGCGACCCAACGCCCAGAGCCACCGAGCCAACGGCGGTGAGACGTGTTTAACTTCTATTTGACCTGCCATCCAGCTGCGGCCAAAGGGAACGTGAAGCGCGAAAAACACTTTCCCCGAGTGGGAGTCGAACTTCGGACCACTCAGTTCGGTGTTGCGTGCTCTACCAACTGAGCCACGACGCCACGATGACTGTGCAGTGCGACGGGTTCGAGTTGTATTTGCCCTGTCCTCCTGGCTGGAGGCTGCAGGATACGCGGCAAATACGGCTCGAACCCGTCGCACTGTACAGTTATCGTGGCGTCGTGGCTCAGTTGGTAGAGCGCGCAACACTGAACCGAGTGGTCCGAAGTTCGACTCCCACTCGGGGAAAGTGTTTTTCGCGCTTGACATTCCCTTTGGCCGCAGCTGGATGGCAGGTCAAATAGAAGTTCAACACGTCTCACCGCCGTTGGCTCGGTGGCTCTGGGCGTTGGGTCGCTTCCTGTTCTGGCTACGTGTCGGCACTCGGGGTTGTGGGTTCGAATCCCGCGTACCCCTCTGAGGTAAGGCCTCTGAAACTGGGATCAGGAAGTCTAACGCTCTTGACACCGCTCGTACCTCTAGGGGTAGGCCAATGGTGGTACGGGGATCAAATCTGTCGAATTGCGCGATAGGATCGCAGTCAGCAAAGCGCCGGTTCCCATGGAACACCGAAGCAGTTGGCTGCCACAGGGGGTTAAAGCCCTGTGCCTGGCGGGAACCGCAACCTCCTTCGGGAGGTTTACTGCCGCAAAAATTTTCTATGTTTTCACCCCACCCTTTCAATTGCAGAGCAAAAATTTGCTTCTGAATTTTTTTAAAAAAATTAATTAAAATAATTGTGATTATTTCGCGCAGTTGCAAGTTAATTTCCAATAATTTGGAATAAATCGAAATAATTCACAATAATTTAGGAAAAATCCTATTGAATCATGTAATTGAGAGAATAATTTGGATTAGCTGTGCGTGTATTTTCTGGGGAATCCCCGTATTTTTTGCACGATTTTGAGAATTTCACTTCAACTGTGCCGTAACAAGAAGGTATTTTAAAGAATCTTAGTCGTCTAGCACTTTCACTATGTTATATTGCTCCAGTTAATAAATTAATATTCCCTCACAAACCAGATTTGTGGAATTGGATTTGCGTAGGACTATTATTTATACCTCCAAAGGCAAAAATTTAAAGAAAAAGAAATTGTTTGTACATTGAGTACTTTTATTGATATGGCACTAAGCTTTAAGAATAAATAGGAATCTCAATCTGTTATGCAAGTATCTAAAAATCTTAAAATATCTCGAATTCGCTGAACAGCTGTTAGTGCACATCGCTCTCCTCCTCTCTCCACACCGATTTGAGTGAGTTTCCCGAGACGATTTTTAAACGTGATTTCATGTGAATTCAATGTGATTTCATGTGAATTCAATGTGATTTCACGTGAATTCAAAGTGATTTCAACAGATTTCAAGTGATTTCAACGGAATTCGTGTGAATTCAAGAGAATTCAACTGATTTCAAAGATTTCACTGATTTCAATGAGATTTCAATTTGATTTCCAAAGATTTCGGTGGCCTTGTACACCTGAATTCCAGAGTTGTGGGCCCCTTGCCCCTCCTTTTTACTCCCCGTTTCTCCCTATGCTCGCTCTGGTAGCTGTGACGTATCGTAGATGTTGGTCACGGAGCCCAGCCGGGCAGAGCAGGGCCTGCGCTGTCGGAGCCGCTTGCTCTTAAAATACTCATAGCATGACGCGCGTTCGCTCCGAATAATATTGGCCATATAATGTAACAGGTTCAACCTGATAAATGAACATGTCCGCGCGACGTTCTGTGGCCCCTTCTTTTCTCTTACTTGTAATTGTATTCCTCTCTGAAGTACAAGTTGTTGTGTTACCAGACCAGTAGCAGACGAAACAAGTGAAAGTGACTTGAAAGGACTGAAATATTTTAGGACTCAAGATTTCGGTCCTGCATGTCTAACTCTGAACACAAACACACCCTGTTGCACAATGCGCGTGATTCTTCACTGGTACCTTCACGATCGTCCTCTTGAGAACTTGAATTCTGTTGCATTAGTTTGCACCTGTACTCTGGAAACGCAAGTGTGTACTTGAATGCAGTATTTCCTGCATACCTACATGTGTTCAGGAAATAATGTGTACTTAGTCAAGTAGATTAGGTTAGGTTAGGTTAGGTTAGGAAAACCTCCATACATTTATGGGGGAGATTTAGTGTGTACGTGTGTACCTGGTCAAGTACACAGGATTTCCTGCATACCTGACCAGGTACACATTATTTCCTGCATACTTGACTAAGTACACATTATTTCCTGAATACATGTAGGTATGCAGGAAATACTGCATTCAAGTACACACTTGCGTTCCCAGAGTACACTTCAATTTGCTACAATGCCTTTAAAATGTTGTGCATATGGTTGCTCGGCCATATATCCTGCAGAGGACAAACAACTTCTGGCAGAGGGGAAACCCCTGCCATCCCTATTCAAAGCTCCTCCAGTACGTTCTAAATATAACCTTCATTTAAAGTAGATAACATATCTTTTGCCTGTCGTATCTTGAAGAATTAGCTGGTGCAAGCAGCCCATAGCAATAATTTACACATTTTGTTATTAGATAAGATTATATATTTTTAAAAGTAGTACTTCTAGTATACACAGTTGCAGTTAAATATGTCAATTTAAATATGAAATCCTAAATCTTTTTCA
This sequence comes from Frankliniella fusca, assembly GCA_029379305.1. NCBI lineage: Eukaryota > Metazoa > Arthropoda > Insecta > Thysanoptera > Thripidae > Frankliniella > Frankliniella fusca. Next base: position 235,722 of record JAHWGI010000335.1, on the reverse strand, counting down.
GATTGCATTATCTGAGGATTTTTTCCTTGAAAGAAAGAGATGTTTATGACTGTATGCATTTTATGAGCTAATACTCCAATGGTCTTCAGTCATGAAGTTCTCTTTCTTTTAAGCTAGATTAAGACAATCCTCGCATAAGGAAGCAACAGAATTTTTAACAACCTTGCCCCTTATATACCTGTGATAAATAAACAATTCCAGTAAAGGTCACTGTTAATTTATGTGAGCTTATAGGGAGATTGTGAATTATGTTGTTCTCTTGTGCAAAGATAAACAAGGACTTGAGGACAGGATGACGTCAAGAGAGAGAACACAGTGGTGAAAGTTATTGCATATCTACTGAATGACACATTAATTTTCCTGTAAACTTGGAAAAATCATGTACTAATAAATCAAAATGATGGTACTTTTTTCACTAGGTTTTACAGTGTGTATATTTATTCTTTCACCACTAAACTCTTCTTTGGTAGCCTCGTAACCTTGGTAAGTTACAAAATTATTATATTTCACCGAGGAGTGACCCTGAAAAAAAGCAAGAGAGGTAAACAAAATTTTTCAATAAGTTCAAGACGGAGAACAAGCACAAACAAAAATCAAATTTAACTTATTCAGGAACGACTGTATTAAAAAAAAAAAATCAGCATCTTTATGTGATCATAGGAAATGGTAAACATTTGGGATTCGAAAATATCAAGGCAAAATTGGAAGATGAAACCTTCTGATAGATTATGTGAGAGACATTTCTTAGCTGGGGATATCATTGACTCACCTGAGATCAATGTTGATAGTGTTATAATAAAGGAGCCTATGAGAAAAAAGTTAAAGCCAAATGCAGTTCCACTTTTATTTTCTCATAAAGACCCTCCAAAATCAAAGCGGAAACTTGTAGAAAGAAAGCCATCTATTCTACTTAAAAAAGAACACTCTCGCTGACAAAATGAATTCACAAAGAACAGAAGAAGAGATTTCAGTGGTTACAGATTATGAGGCAGAACTCTCACCCGCAAATAAAGATGCTGATACACCACTTCCTGAATGAGCTATTTCAGTGGTTAGAAGAAAAAGAAGAAGTTCCAAGATGGCCGCCGCGGACCACAACAAACCTTCAATTGTTTTCCGGAAAGCGGTTGCTAGCAGCCGAACGCGCTCGGGAGTTCGTTTTCAACACATCTTTCGTTATATCGCGTCGAAGAGAGTCGAGCTTCGTATCGTTGAAGTCAGAAAAGCGGGGAGAACTCGGAGAAGACGTTTAAAGTGGTGTGTGGAGAATATTTAAGTGCGAAATATTGGAAAATAGTTGTTGTGATGGTGTTTGCGTTCGCGAAAGAGCAGAAAGACTACATCACTGTATGCAGCATATCGTAGACACACGATTCGTTTGAATCGCAATCCTTAGCAGCCCACAAACATTCTCCTCAGAGCATCCGTTGGGAGCGGGGGTTGCGGTGCGGAGGGCTGCTGTGCCTGGAGTGGGGCAGGTTGTTGGTGGCCGTGGATCGTGGGGTGTGCCGTGGCGTGGCCGCGCTCGGCTCGGCTGCGCACCCCGCCCAGCATCTACGGTCCAACAGAGCCGCGGCCGCGGCCTGGCGCTCCCCGCTGCCCCGCTCCGCTCCGCTCTTTGCGGCGCTCGGCGCACCGGCGATCCTTTTTGCCTAAAGGGAAACCCTCTGCCGGTGACTCGTCAATGCTACTCTCAGTTTTCGTCGACTTCCTTGGAAGAGAAGCAGCCAACCATTTGAAGTATCGTTATGATAGAAACACTCCAAAGAAGGCAATCGAAGATTCAAATCAGCTCGAACTGTCCCTAGAGAATAGAAGCACCTACTGGCTTTGAACAACAGGGAAATACATGCTCAGATTAGAAGTCTGGAAATGTAATACTATTTTTGATCGGAATTTCTTGTTGTGGTGGTGTTTCATTTGTGAGCGTTTGCGAGTGCTCGACCCCTCGGCGCGGCGCGCAGGGGAGGAGGACCGGGGCCGGGGACTTGTTCGTTTCATTGTTTAAACGCCGGTTGGCGTAAAGTATTCCCTTCGACATTATCGTTTCAGTGGCGTGATGCGGTTGTGTGCTGGATGGATTCGTACCTGTCCGCCAAGTTTTCTTCTCGGGTTCAAATCCCGGCTATTGGGGCGTGTACATAATTCTTTCTTGCCATGTTTGTACGACGCGTAAAAATAATGAATTTGCCGACCATAGGCACACCGCGTGCAAGCAACATATTTCACGCCGCGTGCTAATATGTCACAAATTTATTGTTTCCCAGACACCTGTCAGTCACGATCAGGCGCGGTTTACGGTCCGCCTGGAGCGGCGCACCCCTGGTTGCATACCTACAGGGTCACGATGGGCTTGGTGGCTGAGTGGTTCCGTACCTGTCTTGGGTTCAAATCCCGGCTAGACGGGACACGCAAGCTACCAAGCTCATACCGTTACCGATCGTAGACCTCGAAGGCGTTTAAATAATGAAACGTTACGTCCGACACACGCCGCTTGATTTTTTTTACAACAAATATTAAATGCATGTCGAAAAACGTTTGAAGCATGTTCATAGGAAAATACAACTTAAGAGACACACCGCCTCACAACAGAGATTCATTTTCTTGTATCCACGCCGGAAAAGCTCTCCAGCCACGCGGGAAAGCCTTTCGGCGGGTTAATAATATATAATTATTTACCGACACTACGGATGTCCCATAGCTAGGAAATATTATGTCTACGCCGCGGGCACACAAAGCATTCACTCCATTGTGGACACGCGGCGTGTATATCGAGGGGGCCCCAACTCCTGAAATCATGTGTACACAATCGCTGATATCTTCGAAATCACGGTCAAAAAATGTGGATCTATCGCAGAAAAAAATTGATTTGAGTGCGTATTTTAGGCTCAGAAAGCTCTAAATACGCTTGTATTTACTTTACGAATTATTTCTTTCAATTATAAGAGGTGTAATCATGTGAAATCATGTGAAATCATGTGAAATCTTGAAATCATGTGTACAAATTTTGGGTGAGTTGAGGCCCCCTCGGTGTATATAATATCGGTCGTAAATTTTCTGGGTACTTCATTTCACCATTTTCTTGCAGAATCACATATTAGACGCCAGTTCCTTTCCATAAGCACAAGAGAAGGAGAATGTGATCGTCCTGCCAATGCCCCGAGCATGTCAAATGTCAAAACTAAATGCATATAACCCTAATGATTTGCCAGCAGAAAACTCCGTCCAGCACACTTCTTTCTTTGAAGTAAAGTCGATTTTCTTTGTTCAAGCGGTTGAATGTATCGCCTGCAAAAATGGTGACTTCCCAGAGGGTGCACATAAATGTAATGTATGTAGAAATAATGTGCACATATTGGATGGGTGCTCTCTGCCCGCGCCAAACTCCTCGGCGGAAATGGAGGGATATGGAGAAGAGCGACTGTGTATAGCGTGGGCTGCGTCATCTCCGGAGGACCGCTTAGGTATTGTTTTAAATGTAGTTTGTCAGCTGATTCTTACTTCAAATGGAATCAAACTTATTTTAATCATTGCATTCCTCAGTTGCATCTTTTCCAGGAAATCATATTGCGACGAGAGAAAAAGCAGATTCCAGTCCGATTTTCCAATCTTTGCAATGGACAGTTATACCTCTTAAATTTAATAGTTCAAACAAGGACAGGTCAGGTAATCATTTATGTCCGTTTTTGAGTTTACTCTTACTAGAAGTACCACGAAAAATTTTAACCATTTACCTAACTCATTTGCTTCTTTTTTTCTTCTCAAGAAAATCATTTTGGGACCAGTGCTAATAAACCTGCTTCCCCACCTGTGGAAAGTCCAATTTTCCAATCTTTCCCGAGGACAGTTAAAGCTATTCGAATTAATAATTCAAGCAATGACAGCTCAGGTAATCCTTAATTTCTGAGATAGTCTTTTTTCTACCGTAAATTCTAATCGTATTTTTCATCATTGTAAAACTCATTTGCATCTCTTCTAGAAAATCTTTTTGTGGCCAGTGCTAAACCAGCAACCTCACCTGAGACAAGTCCAATTTTACAATCAATGCTGAGGACATTTACATGCACTTGAAGTGGGCCGCTATCTCCACATGGCTGTTACGCGGGTTAGACTATCAAGCGCTTTGAAAATCGGTGTTCGTGACCGAGAAAAACCTACACGGAAAATTCAAGACAGTTCTATTAATTTATTCAAGTACTCACCCTTTGTTCTCGTCTTCTTTAGGTGAGACGGGCGTTGCACCTCGTAGGCGGAAGCTGCTTGGCCTTTCGGTCATCCCTTAGGTGCTTCGTTCGAGGAGAAATGATTCCACCGTGCGGCAGCTTCTTCGTGCTCTGAGGCAGGCACGGAAACAAGCGGTGCGCCTGCAAAAGGAAAGCAAAAAGAAGACTCAAGAGATCAAGAACTTAAAGGTGAATCAGGAAGAGACTGTGCTAGCTAGATTTCTTTGTTTAAATTGTTACAAGCAAATTTGCGAAACGATGGACGAAATAAGCATGCATACCGTTAGGAACGCGGTGAGAAATCTGTATTTTTAGGAGTGAACAAGCACGGTCCGGCCGGGTACAATAGTCTCCCCATGATTAAACCGGGCAAACCGGGCCGGAGCACAATCTCCAGAATTTCGCAAAAGCTAAAATTTCGTCCAAGTCTCAATTCAACATTAATTCAAGCTATGAGTGTGAGAGTGTCCGCAATGCCCGATGAGCAGAAGGATGTCATTGTCATTTATGACGAAATGGCTTTGAGGGTGCAATTCTCTTTTGACCCTGCTACTGACTCCGTACTTGGCTTTGTGGACCTCGGCAACGGGCAGAGAAGAAGTCTTGTGGTGTGCATGGGCCGCAGCATCTATGGGGTTTGGAAGCAGCCCTTTTCCTTCTGGTTCACCCACTCAAAGCTCACAGGAGTGGACTTCAAGAATCTCTTCCTTGAGTCCCTGTCCGCCACCCAAGCCGCACCGGATTGAGGGTGAGGGCGACGGTTCACGGACGGGCTTGCCAAAACAAGACGGCGCTGCAGATCCGGGGGTCGACTGATCAAGAGCCATGGTTTTATCTGGAAGAGCAAAAGAGTTTTTATATTGTCTGACATTCCTCACGTTCTATAATCATTGCGGAATGCAATTTTAAAATATGTCCTTTTTGTTTAAAAGCCAGATGGCACCCAAGAAATCGTGATTGATTATATATAACAGTTCATTGAACGTGGCATGCAAACGCAGCCTCGCATTGCTAAAAACAAGTCACACTGGCACACTTTAATTTAAAGTCATTTGAAAAAATGAGAGTGGCTCCAGCAGCACAGCTGTTCAGTCAGTCTGTGGCACTAGGTGTAATTACATACCCTTTTCTTGGTTTGTTCCCTGCGGAGGCAATGGCGACAGGACGCTTTTGTGAGCGGATCAACAAGTTCTTCGACTCTCTAAACGGCGTCCTGGAGCAGCAGTCTGAGTCTCTGAAGGTGGCTGTCACGCCTTCCTCTCCTCATCTCCACTTGTGGACAGAAATGTTTAATGAAATGGACAACTGGTACTTCCCTGGATACCGGAACCTAACCTTTCCAACCAACTGGCGCCTCACTCTGCGAGCCCTGGCTGCTGGTCGCAAACATTTTCCAGTGGGGAATTTGAATGGCGACCCCATTGAGAATTTTAATAGTAGGCCCAGGTGTGCTGGTGGTTCACGAAAAAACAAAACAGGAGTACTAGACTACCATTCTGCTTTTGCAACCTGTTTAATTAAAGATTTGACTGCTGCACTAAAGGTGAAAGGGAAAAACTGCCCGGATGATGGGGTGAAAACATTTATTCACCTTGACACCTTACTGAAGCTGGCAGAGCAAGAAGAGGGGCCCACCCCTGACGTCTTTTCCACCCCTACCACTCCTACCACTGAGAGGAGGTGGGGGAATAGGAGGAAGACGAAGAGGGAGAGGAGGAGGAAGATGATGAAGATGAGGTGGGAGAGGTGACAGAAGTTTTTCCTCTTACCTCTGATGAGAACTTCTCACGGCGGCTGCAGGAGAAATTAGGATCCACCATTGGAGCACACACTGCTGCAACCATTGTGGCCAAGTACACGGCAAAGTGGTCGTTTGAAGAGTTCAGCTCCATTCTCCAAAGTCCTGCTGAATTTCCTCTCCATATACTCTCCACCTTCCCTGCTCTGCTCGGGCCCCCATCGGGTTCGATTGTTGGAGCGCACAACGCAGCACGAGCTGACTCGCGGGACTTAAAATCAGAATGAAAACAGAAAATTTGTTAAGAGTTCTCAAAATATTACAATTAAACGTGAAAAAAGATTCATTAAGAAAATTTAGAAGAAGGCTCCTACTTTTGATTAGAACAAGTTCCATGTCTGAAGGTATTGTCGATTTATAAGATTGAAAACTCCGCTAGTTAGTGTAGGTTATGGACTTAACACGAAAATCACCAAGATTTGTGAAGTGTTCTCAAAATTATTCTATTAAACTCCAAAAACTGTTCATAGTTGGTAACATCATCAGCATTTCCAGTTTTAAATGGTATAATTAATGTGTCTGTAGGTATTCTATGTTTTGAGATACAAATGGGATCATGTTATGGTGTTACACTGCACAGAGAACAATACTCGTTCTCCTACCACCACGTAGGGCTAGGTGGGTGGTAAAGAGCGAGTAAAAAAACAGAAAGCAGTTTCCTTTGGTAGCTGCTTATGCAATGACAATTCACAAAAGTCCAGGACAAACTCTCCATAAAGTAGTATTGCACATCGAAAGAAGAATGTCTGGAGAATTATTATATGTATATGTATGTATATTATATGTATGTATATTATATGTATGTATATTATATGTATGTATATGCCGCTTTACATACTTCTCATACCCATCTTTGCTTCTTCTTTCTGTTCTTCGTTCATTTTGGTTTACCGATATGGTCTTTTCATTTAGAAATGCTGAGGTATGGGAGATGATAGCCAAAGAAATGTGTGGAATGGGCCATTCCTTCTCTGGTAAGCAATGTGAAGGGAAAATGGAAAGGCTCATGGATAGATACAAGAAATTATTGAGGCTACAGGAAACAACAATGATAACTTTCATTATGTTGAAGAAATGCGAGAGTTAATGGGACACTGGGTGAATGTGCGTCCGAAGGCACTTCTTTCACTAATGTGTCTGTTGGTATTCTGTGTTTTGAGATACAAATGGGATCATGTTGGTGTTACACTGCACAGAGAACAATACTCGTTCTCCTACCACCACGTAGGGCTAGGTGGGTGGTAAAGAGCGAGTAAAAAAACAGAAAGGAGTTTCCTTTAGTAGTTGCTTACGCAATGACAATTCACAAAAGTCCAGGACAAACTCTCCATAAAGTAGTATTGCACATCAAAGGAAGAATGTCTAGAGAATTATTATTTGTAGGCTGTTCAAGAGCAAAAAATCCCCGTGGACGTAACATAATTGGTAATTTTCCAATACCTAATCCATTACTGAAGACTTCACACCTTGCTCATGAAATAAAGTCATGGCAAAGAAGGTTTGTTTATCCAAAATTTTCATTCCTTCCTGAACTTACAAAGAAATTGCAGATAATGTACCATAACATACAGTCAATGACTAAACATATAGATGCAGCGAGAAATTCGCGTCCGGAACATGCGCGCGTGATCCTGGTGCGCGGGAACTAGCTCCAGGCAGATACACGGGGCGTTCTTCCATAAGCACCACTGTGTTTTCAGCCCTGTTGTAGTAAAATTATGTAGTTTGAGGTGTTCTGAGGTGTGGGTGTGGAAGGTGGTTTAATGGAAAAGAAGGGACATAACTGAACGTTGTCAGTGCCAAACATAAATCTCCGTAGATTGTTCACAAGAGATCGAATCATGGCCGCGAGCGGTAATGCCGGCGTGGCCGGCGCGACTGCTGAAAGAAATGTAAGGAAAAGGAGACCTAAAAGTTCTACATATTGCTGTGTGCCACAGTGAAATAATTATGCGAGCGAGGGCATATGATTCCATCTCTTCCCTTAAGACAAGGCGACACGGGAAGCCTTGAGAGTGTTCATGAAGATGGGCAAAAAAGTGACAGACTCGGACAGAGTCTGTTCTGACCACTTTCTTTCGTCAGACTTTGTACCTCAAGGTACGTGTCATGAACACTTTCAGTTTGGCAAAGAAATTTCTAAGTTTGAAGTACCACAATTTGCCATGGGCGATGCTTTTTAAAGCTCTTTGCCTCTTTCTCATCTTCCAATGTCAAGGCTTAGTAGATGTCTGCACCACTGTTATACCAAATTCTTGTTCATTTTTTTTTTTACAGCTAATTCCACTGCAGTGAGGTACCTCGAAAAAATTGCTGTGCCTTCTGTCAAGCTTCCTGATGGGGCGTCCAGATACGATACCTCATAAAAGGCTAAAGCTATCCAGGAAGCTACGGGCTGAAAGAAGGCGATCAAAGTCAACTGCCACTGAAGAGGACAGGTTGTATACAACACCTATAAAATGTAGAGAAATAATGTTGGAATGATTTCCTCTTTTCAAAACCTGTGATATTTTTATATACTCCGTCTTAATGTTATGATTTGCTTTTCGACGTTTGCGTGCAACAAGCTCGTATCTGTTTCGCCTGTTCCCAACAACATCGCATCTTTTTCGCCAGCTCCCAACAACATTCTATAATCTGTTTCGCCTGCTCCCAACAACATCCTATCTAGCGTTTAGCAAGTTCTGAGATTTTCGAGTTTGAAAGTTTGAATCGAAATGACAGTTCGCAGTGATTACTTATAGGACAAGTGTCGCATTATATTACCCATACATTGCTGAACCTATGTGTGTAAATTTTATGGTGATGCGTGGCCTCGATCGATGTAAATTTAATGAGATGGAGTTCGGTGCGTCTAGTCTGCGATTACATGCTGTTTCGAAAGTTGAAGTGACGCATCACATCCTCACTCACTATTAAGGATGCCTCCACAATGGATCTGACCGAGGTGGAGATGATCACAGCGCCTGCGAGACACTGAGTAGGCCAGCCCACCAAGCGCATGCGTAATGATAGCGACCTAACTACAGAGCGTTATTGCTGAGGTCGTGGGAATCAATTTCCTGGCACCCGAATTCTCACACCTCGAAGAGTTCATTGTGGGGGCTCCAGTTTAATTGAGAAAAAGATCCCAAACAGATCGGAATGAGCGCTAGTCTGAGGCATGTTTCGAGCACAGTCGAAACATAAGTTAAAATACTATGTATCTATTCAAATTACTCACCTTTTCCTTTCGACTGGGCGTGGGCCACCAGTCGGGCAAATTACTTACTATTAGTCAAATTAAGGCAATGTCGCGATTTTTAACGCAGGAATGATTTAAACAAAAGAGAAGTGTCTTGACGAGTACTACAAGGAAGATATCCAGTAAGCCGAAAAGCAGAGGCGCGGAGGCGCGGAGACGCCTTCGCGCGAAGGCGAGGCGGAGAAGCGGAAACGCGAAGCGGAGAAGTGAAGAGGCGAGACGAAGAAGCGAAGACGCGAGGCGGAGAAGCAGAGACGCAAGTGACGCGAGGCGAGAAAGCGGAAAAGCGAAAAGAGAATAGAGGAAAAGCCGAGACGCGGAAATGCAAAAACGCGCACAAATGTGGCAATTTTAAATTTGGTCTTTTGACCGCTTTTGTCCTTCGACATAGCGATCGACCTCTCGTACTCGTACTGCGAATACTCAATAAGTATCGTTTATCAATGTCATCAAATTCAAATATACAAACAGTCTCTGATCTCCTGGTGTGTGCTCTCGCTGCTGTGTGGTGAGATCGCTGTTCGCTGTCCCATGTGGTCTTTAAAACGTGAAATACGAGTGCTTTTCGCAGTACGTTCGCTGTGTTTTTCTCGCTGGTGTGTCTTTCGCTGAGATTATCTCTGTTTCGGGTTGTTTACATCACAATGGATGGTTATGCTGGTGAGTCTCACTAAGAATGTGCAAGTGGATGTTGTGTTTTGACATTAAATGAAAAATGTAAATTAATATTAAACTTGTTCATGTTTCTAGATTGACGGTCTTTACTACCGTAATCTGGAAGATCCTTACTTTAAAGCTCACTTTAGAATGGACAAACCCACTTTTGAGGTATTGTTGGCTACATCCAATCGAAACTTAATGTATGGAAATGTAACACTGGTTTACAATACTTTCATTTCTTCTGCAGATACTTCTTAATACTGTCAAGCATCATAGAATTGCAACTGGGAGAGTTGTACGAGGTGAACGGACCTCTGTGGCTGAGACCATCCTCATTGGCTCCTGGATGTTATTCAATAAAGATACTTTTCGGAGCGCTGGTGAAAATTTTGGAAAAGCCGCTAGCAATGATCATTACCACTACAAGAACTTAATTACCATAATCTGTGAAATTGGTTCAAGATATATAAAATGGCCAAGTGCCAGAGAGAGGCGGCGCACTGCACGTTATTACAAGGACAGATTTGGTCTTCCAAGGGTAGCAGGTTCTATTGATAGAACTCTAATTCCCATCACTGCTCCCAAAGAACAGAAACAACGATATGTTGATAAAAACCTTAATTATTCAATCAATGTAATGTTCGTTTCTGACCATAGGAGATTCATTGGAGATGCATTCATTGGCCAACCGGGTAGTGTGAATGATGCCAGGGTTTTCAGAAGGAGTCCCCTTGCTCAGTGCCTTTTCTCCCGGGAAGACATGCTGGCTCCAAATGAACATCTTCTTGGTGACTGTGGATATGTGTGTACAGATAAGGTAAGATGCAGGGGGTACTACACTGTTATTCAATTACTGTGACGTCACATTCTTTATCATGTGAAAACTTTCGCATTCCTTTTAATATTGATGTCACATTCTTTTGCATGTGACATTAAAATTTAGCCCGTATGTTCTGGCCGATTCACATTGAAAAGAATGTGACATTACATTTTAAACAATGTGACACTTTTCACATGAAGAAGAACGTGAAGTCACAGTAATTGAATAACAGTGTAGTTAAATAGTTAAGTCGCCAGTAATTGCAAACACTACTCAATCAATATGTTCTGGAATTTTCAGATCCTAACTCAATACCGTGACAATGGCCATCTGAATGCCAGCCGCCGCTTTTTGAACAACGTCTTGTCTCAGTGCCGTTCCACAATTGAGAGGTGCAATGGGCTACTAATACTGCGAATGCAAAGACTTGGAAGATTGTTCTGCAAGTCCATTGACACAACCATCTTGCTTATAGGGGCAAGTGCTGTAATGCATAATCTCATTATTTTGAGAGGGGAAGAAATTGTAGGTCCTTTGCTGACTTCTGTCTGACATTCACTTAACTGTGCCCTCATTTGAATAGAAACATTGTTGCAGGATGGTATGGTGTTGGAGGCTGTTCCTCCAATTAACGTCTGAGGCAATTAATGCAGCTCGTGATCCTGGTATAGCCAAGAGGGAACTCCTCCGCCAGTCCTTTGATGAACTATTGACTCGGTACAATGATTAATGCCACATATGCAGAGGATGTCTGTGGTTGTTTAGTGCCACCCAATAGGTATCTATCAAGAAGTAGAAACCTTTCCACTTGAAACCATTTTTTTCTTTTTAGTATTTTGATTTACTTCTAGTTTGAAAAGGTGGTTTACTTTCTGTGTTCAGAATTTTCTGTCCCCTTCTTTAAGAGAAAACATTGGAAAACAAATAACCTTTCATGCACTTGTTGTATGTTGGATTTTCTTATTGGATTGTTAAATGTTAGTGATTTTTATCACGTAGTAAAATATTGTATTGGTTGTGTATATTTTGTTGCTCTTGCAAAAAATTAATCTCTTGCTAATGTTTATCTTAATTCTATATTTTGATAGCTTTTTCGAGCTAGTTTTAAAATTTATTTACTCTTACTGTTTGTTTAGAAAATGTCACAAAAGTGTTTTTGGTGTCATTTCATTACATGGAGATATGGCCTGAATACCAAGGTGATAGGCACATAAGAAATATTATCAAAGTGAGAGAGGTTTTAAATAAACTTTTGAAGGCAGAAACATAAGCAGGAGAATAATGATGATAATGATGATGATGATGATGATGATGATGATGATGATGATGATGATGATGATGATGATACTTGAGTCAAGAAGAAAATAAATGCCGCGGATGATTTGAAGGCCTCGCTTTGACAACCATGTGCGGCTTCTCTACTTCCTGAATTTGAGGTAAGACCTGAATACCATTAGCATTATATAAATAGAAAAGGTATTCTTCTTCAAGTTTATTATTAGTGATTTTTACACAAGATTTCGCTACTGTTGTAATTATTGAATGCTTCAGAGGTTTGAGGCCTTATTCAACAGGATAAGAGCAGAAGGTTTTCTGTTGAAAGCAAAGAAATGTGAACTCTTCCAGCCAGAAGTCACATATCTGGGTCACAGATTATCTGAAAAAGGTATAAAGACAGATCAGAACAAAATAAACAAAATCCTCAGCTGGCCGGCACCGACCAATGTAAAAGAAGTAACGTCAATGTTAGGGTTGGTTCAGTATTACTCCAAGTATGTTCCCAATATGGCAACTTTATCAACGCCAATATTTAAATTGCAGAAACAAGAGCAAAGTTTTGAGTAACACACTGAGTGTCAAGAAGCGTTTGACAAAATAAAGAGCTTACTGACCACAGCACACATATTAGGCACACCAGACATAACAAAAGGACCTTTTACCATCACAACGGATGCTAGTCTAACAATGTCGAAAGTATTTTTAGTAATGATAAAATTGGAAGCTATTGGATATGTTGAATCAACCCTGAAATATATACTGCTCATTAATGTATTTGGAGCATATACTTGTAACTAACTGACAAAAATGTGTTTAAAGAATAAAGACTGAGCTGTTTTAAAATTATCCTATGAACGAATCAAAAAAATGAATAACAACATTGGCTCCGAAAATTAACTCTTCAAAAGCCTACGCGACAAAACTGTGCGTACCAAGATTTTTATTTCCCCGCCTCTTATTGCAGACTCTTCGTTAATTAAAAGAAATAATTCGTAAAGTAAATACAAGCGTAGCTTGAGCTTTATGAGCCCAAAATACGCACTCAAATCAATTTTTTTTCGGCAATAGATCCACATTTTTTGACAATGATTTCGAAGATATCAGCGATTGTGTACACATGATTTCAGGAGTTGAGGCCCCCTCGACAATTAGCACTAAAAATTGATTTAAAAAAAACCATTGAAATGATTCTACAGCCGCGAAGCTATGGACCTTAGGTCCTGGCTAGTAGTAATTTTGATTTGTAATGAATTCGGAAACATGTAGCATAAATAAAAGCCCAATAATTTGGATAAAAGATAAGAATTATTGCTAGTCGAAAGCTCGTAATTGCAAAGAGTTTTCGTTTATTATTTAAATTACACACTAACTACTGTTTTTAAAATATAAAACAAAATGTAAGGTAAAGAAAGAGTGAAAAAATTCAATAACAGACATGATTTTTGGCGCCTTGTTTACTATTCTAGTGAATTGTGATTACCCCTTCGTGCGCTCCGATACTACCCACTGTCTTGGGCCCCCTTCACTATCCTTGTAGCCCATGATGGCCGTCCTTTGGCGCTCCCCTTGTTGGTCACTCCTTCCTGTGCCAGCCCTTGCTGGAATACACGTGTTGTCCTTCTCTCTGAGTCCCCTCCTCATTCCCAGTAGAGATCCCGTTCTCGCTCTTGGCCTGCCTACACGGATCGTTACAGTATTTTCCCCTGCATCTTTTTCTTAAAACAGTGTATTGACGTCCTCCGGATGTGTTAACCTGTCTGTGACCCCGGGCCTGCGGAGGACCCTGCAGTTTAGTGAGCTAGGTGTCACTGCGAGCAACGCTGCGAGTGACGCAGCGAGTAACGCTGTGACTATCGTTGCGAATAACGCAGTGACTAACGCTGCAAGTAACGCGCCCCTCCGAGACTTCCATCACCCACGCCTCCCTCTGCTCCCAGAGTGGGCGTGGCACGGGCGGGCGGGGCTTGGTGGGGCGGAGAGGCGTGGGCGCCGAGTTTGTTCTCTCGCAAAAGTCTCTTCTATCTGCCAGCCCGTTTGGGTGGCGCGCGGCATGTTTTCGACGGAGCAGGCGGCCCGGTCGAGTAACGTTATTGGAACGACGGGGACGGCAAAGACGGAACGACGACGGTGAGACGGATCTCTCTCTCTCTGCTTCACTCTGCAAATAATCCATGACCCCTTCGAGAATCCTGCACCAGCGGTCCCTTGAGATGCAAGAAGGCATCCCCCGGTTTCAGAGAAGTAAAAGGGCGTCGACAAACTTCTCCCCCTCTCCTTTTGCTCTCCCTCCCTCGCTCGCCTTGTGTCTCTCTCTACCTCGCTCTCCCGATTCTCTCACCCCTGTCTCTAGGTGCGAGGAGAGAAAGCCAAGAGAATCTCCTCTGCTGGCCGTAACCGGTGGTAACCTCTTTCCCCACCTTGTAACGAAGTTAGCCTGGCTCCAGTTTGGGCAATCCCAGCAGTGGGAGCCAGCGGGGCCCATCGGTAGCCTGGCTCCGCATGGCGCGGGGGCGGCGGAACACACCGCAAATATATTCGCCAAATTAGTGGCGAGCTTCGGGAGGAAGATCGCCCTGTGCGGGGGCGAGGGGATGGAGAGCACAGGAGAGCGCGCGGGGGCGGTTCAGGCGTAGGGATACGGGTGAATGAGAGGGGAAAGCGGGGAACGAGACGTGCGACGGAGCGAAGGGGAAGACAGGGAGAGGGAGGAGGAGGAGCATGAGCAGGAGGAGGGCAGAGTTGGGAGGGCAAGAGGTGGGTCTCGGGCCCCGCGGGACTGGTGGGAGGCATCTGTCTGGACCAGCAGCAGCGGCGCGCTGGCCGCGTGCGGGGCGGCAGTCCATCTCCAGCCTCATATTATAGCTTCAATCATTGGCTCTCAACACCGGTGCGGTGCCTCGTCAGAAGGCAGGAGGTATTACTTTTTGGTACTCGCTGTTCGTTTTTTCTCACCACGTCCCTTTGCCTTTTTCGTCTTCAGCTTGTTACAGTGTAGGGCATGTGAAGGCTGAGTTCATGGCTGTAGCGTTGTTTTGTGAGACCACATTCACTAGCAATGGAGGAGTCGCCTTTGTCACTCTTGGGGGAGCGACTTTTCTGTACCAAATGTTCATGCTCATGGGAGAGCGAGACGGATTAACATCGCTCTACGTTATGACAGAAATCACATTTAGATCTTTTATACTTGCATGAGCTGGGGTGGTGCGATTTTCCGCAGCAATAACACTAGTGCCGCCACCGTATCTCTCTACACCGTGAACGGGGTTAAGGCCTTCAGCAAGATATATTTAAATAGAACATTTTCTCAGTTGCAAGTAGATGACGAGACTTCTCAGCTCTTGGCTCTCAATACCCCCCTAGGCCTTATGAGTGTACATCGGCTTCCATATGGGTTGCATTCAGCCCCGAATATTTTTCAAAGGGAAATGGAAATATTGTTCAGTAACGTAGACGGGGTTCTCGTATACCTTGACTGTATCTTAGTGCAAGGAGCAACTCAAGAAGAACATGACGCTGCCCTTCAGTTAGTGCTCAGGACACTAAACGAAGTTGGCCTTAGAGTTGGATTAGAAAAATGTGAATTCTCTGTGCCAAAAGTGGAACTTTTGGGATAGATAGTGTCAGGCAAGGGGATAAGTCCCTCACCTAAGAATGTAGAAGACTTGTTGCGTGCCGCTTCGCCCAAATCAGTGGAAGAGCTAAGATCATTCCTATGTGAAAAAACATTCTACGAAAAATTTATACCTGACAAAGCAACTCTGCTCCATCCTTGATAAAGGTTGTTCTTGGAGAACGCTT
The DNA here is from genome assembly GCA_029379305.1 of Frankliniella fusca. Taxonomy (NCBI): domain Eukaryota; kingdom Metazoa; phylum Arthropoda; class Insecta; order Thysanoptera; family Thripidae; genus Frankliniella; species Frankliniella fusca. The sequence goes on along the minus strand of JAHWGI010000335.1, from coordinate 219,901 downwards.
AATGATCATGGGGCAGCGAAGAGGAACAGGCCTTCAAGAAAGCAAAACTAACTAAAGCATCACCCCAGGTTTTAACCAACTCTGATTTACAGGCACCACTGCTTTTATCAGTAGACGCTTTCCCTTTGGGAGTCGGTTGTGTGCTTGCACACTCATTACCAGATGGAGAGAGACCAATTGCATTTGCATCAAGAACGTTAGAAAAGGCAGAAAAGAGCTATAGTCAATCTGTCAAGGACGCTTTAGCAATTGTATTTGCTGTAAAGAAGTTTCATAAATCTGTGGCAGGGTGCCCGTTTACTATCCTAACTGACCATAAACCCTTGCTGGGCATCTTAACAAGCACCTTTCAGCACCAACGACCCTGGGACCAAGGCTTCAACGATGGGTACTGCTGGTGGAGGACGATAACTACCATACTATATACTATACTACTATAACGGGTAAGAGCCATGCTAATGCTGATGCCCTTATTAGACTCATTAGACTCCTAGTTACAGGATAAGAACCAGCCTTTGTTCCAGAACCTGCAGGAGTATTCCTGATTACGGAGCCAGGTGTAAGGTTAACACCCACAATGTCATCCCACAGTATAAGAACGCCTTCTTGACGCACTGACTCAATTACACCAGCTGAATCCAACTTAACTTCTAGTGAGTTTCTTTTTCTTTTCCCCTTCTTCTTCTTCAAAATTTGTGCTACACCTATACAAAAATCAAACAAGGCACCACTGATAAAAAAATTACTTGCCGCCATTTTTTGAAGCAGTCCAACCACGGTGGAGGGAGATTGAGTGGGGTGGCGTAGAGTGGCTCGGACCTTTTTCTCGCACAGTAACTATTTGTCTCTCTCGCACTCGCTTGAGCAGTGCCGCGCAGGCCGCGCACTGGACCGGCCGGTACGCGGGTCGGACCTCTCTCTCGCACAGTGACTATCTGCCTCTCTCGCACTCACGAGCGGGTGGCCGCGCCACGCTACGCCACGCCTCGGTACATCCTGCGTTAAGCGCTGCAGACGGAATTCGGAGGTACTAAAAACGGAACTGAAATCGTGACAAGCGCAGGTAGCCTAGTGTCCCCACCGTATCTCCCTCCACCGTGAGTCCAACCTTTCACACGCTCGGGGGGATCAGCCACAGACTCACTTTCCAACAACATATGTAAAATGGGGTCACGAATTTTCTGCCATATTACGTTTTTAGGGAATTGCTCTGACTTATTGTGAGAACTTCGGACAACCGAACCACATACACTGGTGAAACAAATGTGCAACTTTTGCACACTTACGTTTCGAATATGTGACTTTGATTGTTACAAGGTGTCGAGTTTTACTGGACGTTACAAGAACGTCTAAACCTTAAACGTTTCGCAAGTGTCGAATGTTTGCACACTAGGACACATGCACCAGCTATTGAGAATTGAGAAGCCAAAACAGACGCCGAGTAACTGCACACTAAATGGTGTGCAGTTTATTGAACGTTTCAGGAGTGTCGAAACATTGCACGCACACCAAATAATGTTTTGTAAGGCTTGACACCTTGAAGTGTGCAATGTGTGTACATTTTGTCGTGATACTTGACCAGGTGGAAGGAAAATTGTAAGATGCTGGTTGTAGATGTAGAATGCCGAGGCCGAAAGTAATTTATTGCGGGGCTTTTGTCTTGCAAGAACACTACGGTACATGAAGAAGACGGCCATGGTTAGAAGAAGAACAATAGTAGTGAGGCCCATTGCCAACATAACATTAAAGAAGTAAAAACATGATATCCCCACACAATTGGCAGAATCTACAAAAGGTCTTACAAATGAAGTACATATCACACACTAAAAAGATGTATACAAAAGGGAAAAATACACACACACATAAATAATAATAATAATAATAATAATAATAATAATAATAATAATTATAATAATAATAATATGTACAATAAAAAAAGCACTATTAGCATTATTTTATCTCTGCATGGGAGTTGCACTCTCTCAGATCAAATGTTTAGGCAAACCTGCAGAACTGCTTTGCACCTTCCTCTGCCCTCATTTAGTGTTTGCAATCAACCGCTGTGACTAGTCAGAACCACTTTACAGTAATTTCAGTTTGGTGGGAGATGAAATTTTCAGCTCGCAGGAGCACTATACATATGTCGATAAGAACAGTGTGTTCAACTCACCAAAAAGAAATGTATAGTAAGAACTGGAAATGAATTTTTTGGTCTTTCTGTGTGTGTATTCACAAAGAACCATTTTTGTTGGTTTCCTAGACAGTACCTTTAATTACATAAGTACGGAAGTCAAGCTGAATCGTTCTGTTTTAAGTGCGTTGTCTTTGTAACTTCAAGCGTAATGTGATACAAATTAGTTGCAGTCACACAGTAAAGAGAAAAAATAAGTAACAACTTTATCACAAAGTCACATCATTAAAAAATAAGTACGTTCACAGCTCAGAAATAAATGAGCTTATAAAATAGATGCAGAGTAATAAGATTATCACATGAGCAGGACAAGATGATCGCAGGGGAATAAAGTAATCGCAAAATGATAAGATAATCTCAGGAGGATAAAATAATCGTAAAGGTGATAAATAACCGCAGAGGAATTAAACGGACGCAGAGGTATAAGACGATCGCAGAGGAATGTAAAAAGACACGGAGTGATATGATGATCGCAGTCAAATAAAGTATAAACGTTAAGTGGTTCGATATAATAATTGCATTTCCTAAGAATGATGTCCGTCCGTCCCACCTTTTTAAGGGTATATCGGTCCGTCAATTTGATGACTCTTTTTGAGTCGAGAGTCATCAAACGTCACTCTGCTGGAGTGATTTCAAAATACCATAAACTCGGTTTGAATCGTTTTAGCGAACGTCTCTTACTGAGCGGTGAAAAAATGCTTCACTCATTGCGGGCGAGGAATATGACTGTTATATTTCCGGTGAATTTACATATATATTTCCACGATTGATACTTTTACCTAGACAGTATGCATATTGATGAGGGATTATGGTTTTCCTTTCAATTCCGCTATGAGCCTCTACTCCCTGCCCCGGCCCGGGCAGGTGTCAGGTGCCCACTCGGGGCGCAGCCCCGCGTCTCCTTCCGCGCGCCCACCTCAAAAAAAGGGAGAAAAAAGGAGCCGCGTGGCGTTTTGGGAAAAGGGAACAAACTGGGACCGCAGAATTTATTGTTGGACCCAACAGAAACACCCGTGTGGGGGTCCCCCCCGGGCGCTCCCTGCGCGCTCTCGTGTGTTTATGGGCAGAGAGAGAGAGGGGGGCTGAGAGAGAGAGATAGAGAGAAAGGAGGGGGGACTGAGAGGGAGAGGGAGAGAGAGAGGGGGGCGGGGGGAGAAATGTGAAGGAGGGAGGGAGAGAGAGAGAGAGAGATATGTACGAGAAAAGGAGAGGGAGTAGAGAGACGGTAGAGACAGAGAGTGGGTGTCCAGGTTGAGGGTGAAAGGTGAGGGGTGAGTGTGCTGCTGGCTGGGGAAAGCTGTGTGGGTGGCCACGGGGGCAGGGAGGACGAGAAAATACTGTGGGCGATAGTGAAAGGGGAATAGGCGCAGCAGGCGAGCAGAGAGGGTCGGGAGCTGCATGGGGAGTATGATTCCACAAGCCAGCCCAGGGGCAGGGGGGGGGGGGCTGGTGGGGGATAAGGGGTTGAGGGCGGGGCGGGGTGGCGGAGGTCGGGGCAGGTCCAGGAGTGAGGTTGGACCCCCGCTCGCTACACGCGTGTGGGAGAGAACGCGGCGAGTGAGGGAGACAAAGAGAGAGCGGGGAGCAGGCGAGAGAGAGAGAGAGAGAGAGAGAGGGGCGTGCTCGCAGCCTTGCCTCGGCGCTGTGCTCGGCTGCTCTGCTCTGCTCCGCCTCGCACCCGGCCCGGCCCGGCCGCCGTGGTGGCCGCTGGCGGCTGGCGGCCCGCTATATCGACTGCCACCCCCTCCGTGACCCCCGCCCCTGCCGCACCCCAGCGGTCGATAAGCCCGTCACTCCCACCCCCGCTGCCCCCCTCTCTTTCTTTCCCTCACCAGACTAGGCCCCTTCAGACCCCTCAGCCCCGCCCCGCCCCGCCCCGCCCCGCCCCGCCAAGCCCCGACCCTTCCCGGCTCGGCTCAGCTCGCCTCGCCTCGGCTCAGGCCGCCGTGCCGACCAGCCCAAACCCAGCGCGGCCGCAGCCACAGCGCTGTGGCGCCAGCGACACGAAGGAGATTTTGATTTGGAAGTGAGCGCGGATACGCGGGTATCCGGCCCCGGCCCGGCCGGCCCACTGCTCTATGCGACACACCATGCGGCGCGCTGCTGCCCCCGCCCGGCCCGGCCCGGCGCGGCCCGGGCAGGTCGGGCTGTCTCGCCTAGACTAGGCCGTCTCGACCTAGACTGCTTGTCTGGCCCCGCGCCGCCCCACCCCACCCCACCCGAACCCACGCCTCGCGCCGGACACCATGCAAATTGCGCCCCCGCTGTCGTCCCCGCGGTGTTTGCTCAAAAAGTTAGGCGGCGGACGAACCGGGACGGCAGCAAACAAGTAGCAAGGGGGTCTGGTGTTCCTACAGAGCCGCTCGCCGCATCACACCGGTGAACCGGAGGAGGCGGGGGAGGGGGAGGGGGAAGGGGGTTGGGGGTGCGTGTTCGCGATATGTTGACACTCTGCTACAATATACTTGAGCCGATGGCCGATTATCATCGCATCTCGTCCAGCAGCCGTATGCCTGGACGAAGCACAGTGTGCCGCCCTGCCGCCTCCCTCCTCTCAATGCTCGCACCTCTTTTTCCTCTCGATGTCATTGGATCGACTTTAAACTGACCTAGGCTAGGTGAGCGGCCGGGCGCGGCGGGGCTCGGCGCGAGCTGCCGAGGCGTAGGGGATTGCACTACGTAGTACTCTACTTGGCGGGGTGGCGCCGGGGGAGGGGAGGGGGTTGTGAATGTCGGCTTGTGCCGCTGGTGGGGGTAGCAGCAGCGGCACCACCGAGCGAGCGGCCGCGGCCGGTGGTGGCCAGGGCAGGGCACAGCGCTCCCGCGGGTCCAGAGTCTCCTCGCGTGACCTTGCTTCACGCTCGAATCTATTAATGGTTCCCATTTCTTCTTGGTTGAAACGGTGCATCCGATGGATACAGCGCAAGGATCATATTTGCATGGAATTCGAAATATCGCACGGCAAAGAACTCCTTCGGAAGAGGCTCTCCGGAAAATTCCGCTCTTTTAATTCAATCGAAATTTATCACCAGCATATCCTCCCTGTTTCCGAGCCCCGTTGCGTTGCGCGGAGCCTTTCGCACCCTCCGGCCTCCGGCCGCCCACCTCTCCGCTTCTGTCCAATCACTGCCTTGTTGGTAATGGATGATGTATTTGCTCCGGCGGGTCCGGGTCCCTCTCCTCCCTGCTCACGTCGCTCCCCTGTGTCCGCCCGTTCACGAGTTGTCGTGCTGTTCGCCTCCCCGTGGACGTAACAGCACAGCAGAGCTATGTGGCTGCGCTGAAAACGTTATGGGTTTCGCCTGTCAGGAGTTTAAGGAATTTTCAAGTAGCACTTGAAAGCTGTATTATGTGTTGCGGATCTGTATGCTCCCCCAGTGGCGCTTTGCATTTCCCGCGTCGTGTTTCCGTAGATGTGACTTTTTCTTTTTAAAAATGATTGGAAACTAATTTTAACCCTCTAAGTCACGAGCCGGTCCAAATGGATTAAAATTGAATATTTGACTTCAGCCAACCTAGAGAGTGTCTAAGAAGCATTTTAAGCCCTCGTGGGGTGTTGTACCTCCTCTGGTTTGGGAACGGTGAACGTGGTATACATACCACGTTATGACTTAAAGGGAAGTCAATGTCGAAAAATTGAACTTTTTTGTTTCAATTCAGAAGTGGATGAAATTTTGAGGGTATGTTACAATGGTATAGACAAGCTTATGCCACGACAAACATTCCATAATGTCCAAAACCATCTGGCCAATATGCCCTAAAAACATAGGATTTTTAGCCAAATTTTCTGCCTTTTCCTAGATAGTCTGATATAGATAGAAAACTGTCAAGAAATATCGAGTTCCCGCGAACGACTTTTATGCAAAAAGGTTCAAGAAACAACATCCCAGTCTCAGAACATCATTTTTCTCAAAGATGGCGATACGACAGCGCTTCAAATCTAATGTAGTTTCCATACCACGTCGTGACCTAAAGGGTAGTCGATTTTCTCGTTTCTCAAATATTGCGAAATACCGAGATTTAGAGGTTGCTTGTGGTTTCTCGATCGACTAAACTGAGTAGAAGGGAGTACAGTTATAATTAAATATGCAAAATATTTTTTAAAGAAAAAATCCAGGCACGACACGAGTTTATTGAGACGCGGCATCGCTAGCTCGATACGGCCACTTTGGAGCGCCTGAGAGGGCTACTGGCCCGCAACACACCTGCGCAATGCGGGTCGGCCTACCCTCAGTGGGCCCAGGCACCACGTCACGGAGTGCCCGAACCGTACCCGTGCTGCGGAAAGGAGAAAAAGGCACGTGAAAACGCGCATTTGCCAACCTATGTTGTACTCAAACAACATATGTGGTATATGTACAACATACGTCGTACAGGTAGACGTTTTCGCAGGACCTTATAGCTTCCAGACCGTGGGTCCAAAAGTCACAGGTTCATGCACAAACCATCTCCGAGACACTTCCTAGCGGTGTATGAAGAGTGGAAACTGTACAATGTACGCATCATAGAGAAATATGCGTCCAAAAACGGGAGTTCGCACGATCACGCGGTTTGCTTCGCGGCTTATCTGAGTCAGAATTCGGTCTAAATTTTATATTGTCTCCTCTATCTGACCACTTGAATGGCTTCAGTACTCATAAATATACCACAAGGAACCCCTAAATATCGATATTTCGCAATTTTGAAAATCGAGAAAATCGACTACCCTTTAGGTCACAACGTGGTATGGAAACTACACTCGCCTTTTTCGTGTTGTCAGAGCTTCATTTTGCCCCGAATCGAATAGTTAGGCATCAGATCTTGTTCAGCTGACTTTTTTACATAGGGCTTGACCTACATTTTGTCCTTTCTTACTTTCACAAAGCTGGAATGAGAGGATTTTTACGCGGTTGCAGAAAAAAATGAAATTGGCCATTTTTGGGCTTGTACTGGATCGACTGTGTGCGTCGGAGAGGTCGGGCGCTTGGCTCAAAATGAAGATAGGTCCTTGCACAACATGTTACGATCATAAAAAGTCAAGCGTTATGAAGATTTGCTTCTGGGTGGGCGTTTTTATTGAATGTTGTTTCCATACCACGTTGTGACTTAGAGGGTTAATATGTGAGGAATGAGTTGGGGATGAAAAAAGTAGGCAATTAATTTACGGTTTGCCTCAGTTTTGGGAAATTTTGTGACACTGGCAATGCAAAAACACTTAAAAACAGATAGAAGGCGATTGTTTTTTTTTTTTCAATTTATGAGTTTATTTTAAAGCTTACGCAAAACAGTGAGGCGAGGCGGCTGCTTATCGACAGGATAAAGAAATTCATCCCTTTACTTTTCTGCATAATTCAGTTCAAGCCTGCATGGATTGGTTGCCTCACTGGAAAAACAAAGGTGCTATATAGCACCCTTTTTGGGGTGCTATTGAATTTTATGGGGTGTTACTGCACTAATGCCTTTGTAAAGGCACGAATAGGGCCAAAAATAGCACCTTTGGGAGGCGATAGCACCTTTGTAAAGGCGCTATTTCACTAACGCCTTCAAAAGGCACCAGATAGCACCTTTGTTTTTCCAGTGCTGAAAAAAAGATCCTTAAAAGCATTTCTTCCTTCCAATCTGTATACATGAACACATTTTTTTTTTTCTCTGGTTCACTTAGCTTTTCAGAAATGTCAATATACCGCGATGCCCTCAGCCCTTTCCACCCGCCCAGCATTGTGTCTCTAAGTAGTATCCACATGGCCGCAGACAATGTAGCGGGGCAGAGCGCGGCGCGGCGCGGGCCGATGGGAACGGTTATTTTGAAGTGGTGTTGGGGGTGGAGAGGGGGGAGAGGGGTAGCTGGAGCAGAGAGTGGGGAAGTGAAGAGGCAGATGAATGTATGGTTTCTCCCCGCTCCCCCGCTCGGGCCCCGGACGCGCCCCTCCACTTCCTTTCTTCCCCATGGGCCCCCTCTCCTTCCCCTTCACGCCGGACGACTCAGCAAGTCGCCATTTCTCATTCAGGAAGTATCTGTCGGGTGGGTGGGAAAGGAGGGAGCCAGGGAGGGCGCAAGGCGGGACAAGGAGGGCTGGGGTGCGAGGAGGAAGAGGGATGCGGTTTGATGTGGGCAGCAGACTGATTCAGAAGAGGGCTCTCCTCGTTCTGTCTCTCTGGCACATATACGGCGAGCAACATGAGTGCGACAGAGCGCGGAGAGCGCCCAGTCTACAGTGGTGGCCGGTGCTGCCGGCCCCATGGGTCCCGGCCCGGGGGTACAAGCCTGTTGAGTGGCCTCAGCCTAAGCTAGAGAAGTCTCGTGTTTCAAAGGTGCGTGGCTGCAATTGCACTATTTTTATCACCCCTTTTTAGGCGAATTACAGAGAGAATTTGCATTGGGGATAATCGATCACAAGGAATCAGTTTAGAAGGGGTACAGGGTAAAATTAGGGTATTGCGTGGTAAAATTAATGCCGATGGTTGCGTTGTTGGCAGCATGGCGCACGTTTGCTGACTACGAGCAATGACGGCCCCGCGGTTTGACTCGTTATATGATAACGGGAATACAAATCTAATCCGCCATGCCTGTGCGGCTGCAGTTGCAATGATAGCGGTGCTTTTGTGGTCTTTTCGATCGGGTACTGTACAGTTTGCGATCCAAGTCTTTCCACCGTTGGCAGCACCGCTATGGTATTTTCATTCAATTTTCACTGAGATTGATTAGTGTTGAATCAGAAGCCGAGAAAAAAGCAAATTTCTGTTGATTCAGGTTCTGTAAATTTCTAAAGTCCCTCATTTTTATCATTTCTTTTTAAACCCTACAGTTACACGCTTGACGTAGGATAAAGAAGAAGAAATGCGAATTTTTAAAAGGTTTTTCCTGCCCACTGATTGCCTTTTGGTACGATTCCCCGTCTTGTGGGATGATGCTCCTATAATATCCTCTCTTGTACCTAGTGCACCTCTAACCTCTTAAATATTTGTGGTTGGGTATGTGCCCCCCACCCCTAATTCTCCTCCCGCACCCTCCTCCCCCGCTCAGCTGGTGCAAAGGGAAAAAAGAAGTGTGTGAGAGAGAGAGAGAGAGAGAGAGAGAGAGAGAGAGAGAGAGAGAGAGAGAGAGAGAGAGAGAGAGAGAGAGAGAGAGAGAGAGAGAGAGGGGGGGTAGGTACGGGTCGGAAAGGAGCCCAACTAAGAAGGGCCCCGCTCGCCATGCAGCGCTCGTCCAGCGCGAGGCCAGGCCGGTCCCGCCTCCCTCCCTATAAACTTAAGGGATGCCACTGGCGATGAGTCGAGGAACAACAAGAAGGGGGAAAGGAAGAGAAAGGGACCCACACCGAAAGGAGGCTCGGGGCGGCCGCGCGTCGCTCGCAGCACCGAGCCCCGTCTCCCCCCCCCCCCCCCCTTAAAAACACGCTTACCGCCCCCTAAGCGCCCCCTTGCCCCCAGTAGGCGCTCCCTTGCCCCCTCGGATGTTTCGGCGCTCGGTGGCTCTACTGGCACAGCTGCCACCGCCGCACCGCCCCGCGGCGGGCCTGGGCGGGCCCCACCCCCTGGGCGCAGGCAGGCGGAGGCGGGCGCCCCACCCCTAGTTGGCTCCGATCGACTAGGAGGTGGTGAGGGGTGGCAGCGGGGGGGTGGGAGTGTGCGGCCCCGTTCGGAGCCCCAGCCAGGCGGCCCGGCGGCCGGGCCCTAGTGCCCAGTGCCGCGGCGTGCGAGCACCATCGCAGCGGAGCTGTGGAGCAGGGAGCTGGGGCCTCTCCGCCGTGGCCGCCCTGGCGCACCGCCCTGGCGTGCCGTGCCGTGCCCTGCCGCGCCGAGTGCCCGCCGTGCCGCGCCGTGCCGCGCCGTGCCGGGCGCTAGTGTCGTGTTGAACATGTGCCCGCCGTGCCCGCGCGGCTGGCGGCGCTCGCGGCGGGGGTGCGGACCGCCCGCGCCCCCCGCCCTTTGCCCCTTGCCCCCGCCCGACGCATCCCTCGGTGGCTCCGTTCTTCTGACCTGATCGTAAACGACAACACGGCACCATGTTTGGATTCGCCAAGAACTTGCTCAACACCATGCTTGGGGAGGAGGAGCAGAAGCCAGGGGGGCCTGGCGGCCCTCCGGGCGGTCAGATGGGCCACCACCCCCAGGGTGGCCTCGGCGGCGGCCTCGGGCCCCAGCAGCACCCGCCTCAGCCCATACTGATGCGCGGCTCGATGGGTGCCTTCCCTCGGGCAGGCGGGCCGGGTGGGCCGCCCCGCGGAGTGCCACCTGGTCTGACCCCTCAGGGGGGCATGCGGCCTGGCATGGGCATGGGGCCTCCTGTGGGAATGGGTGGCCGCATGAACGGGCCCCGCATGATGGGGCCGCGGGGCCCGGGCGGGCCAATGGGACCCATGGGCCCGGGCGGACCCATGAGGATGGGTGGGCCTGGACCTCCCGGAGGACCACCGCAGGGCCCCGGTGGTCCTGGGATGATGGGCTCTATGGGTGGGCCGCTTGGTGGGCCGCATCACGCGGGACCGTTGGGTGGCCCTGGTCAAGGCTTTCCCCGCCCTGGTGGACCACACGGCCCCATATCAGGAATGGGTGGGCCTGGAGCTCCCGGACCTGGAGCCTTTGGCGGACCACCTCATTTCCCGGCCGGCCCGGGAGGGCCTGGGGTGCTTGGAGGACCAGGTGGCCCCCACGCCCCACCACCTCCTGCAGGTGAGTTCCTCTTCGATACACCTGCGCTTTTACTGTCCGGCATGCGCACAGAAGAGGGGTGGGCTGGGGGATGCATTCTTGTCGAATTCCTAAGTTTTAGTTCAGGCCGTCCCAACGAGCTAGAGCCTAAGAACGAGTGGCTCTGTGATGTCACTTAAAGAGAAGATCTGAAGATCTCTTGTTTGACCCTCAACAGAGCGATTTTTAGAAATTTACCCGTTAATACGAGGGGGTATGCACTCCCGTAATAGTCGGGTCACTTTATCTGTAATAAAGGCGTAATAGTATGCGTAATACAAGCGTAATAGGAGCGTAATAGCCAAAATTCTCTTTATTTTCCTTAGTTTTGTGTCGTTTTTAGCTGTTTTGCCTGGTTTTGGCTCAATCTGTTCAATTTCGGAGCGTAATACACGCGAAATACACGTAATAGTCGGGTTACAGATTCTGTGAGTGAATACCCCCTCGCGTTAATATGAAGTTATCTTTCATCCCTTCGTTTATGGAATATCGTTTTTGTGATGAGGCTTATATATATATATATATATATATATATATATATATATAGGCAATATTCCCTTGCTTGCGTCTGTCCATCCTCTGCAGTCTGTGGCGAGCGTTGGCTTGCCGTGTGGCCTACCCTGTCCAGTATTGCATCGAGATGTCTGAAACAGTCTGAAGTCTGGAGCTAGATATCGAGCCCACAAGCCCTCTATCTGCTGTATTGCTGCACTCCATTTTCAACAACAGGCCACCTTTTATTAACTTTGATAACTATCCACCCTCCAACCCATCCTACTTCACTCCAACCGAACCAGCTTTTCATCTAAGCATCAGCAAAAAGCCTTTGTCGGCATATTGGCCGGTCAGCCTCAATTTAGATAAAACCTAGCGGAAGTGTACCATCCAGCAGAAAGTAGAATCGTAGAATCTGCAAAAGCTGAATGCGTCAGCGTTGTCGTAAATCTTTCACACAATCGAGGCATGAAGGATAGATTCGTGTTGACGAATGAAAACTTCCCTGTATGATTGAAAGACAAAATATTGGTGCTCTTGACCTGTTGGCAGTAGTCCCTGAGAGTGAACCGCAAATGGGCCAGCCCGCTAATGAACTGCCCTCCGCACACCGACCACCCGCCCCATACTACGCTCTCATTTCTCATCGCTTACGATCTTACGACTAGGATAAATGGGTATTAAAGTTAGTAGCAGCACTGTTCGGGCTTATGCTAACTCACTGATTTGAGGGTGTTCACAAAATAAAAATACTAGCCAGGCAAGCCTTCTGCTTGAATGCTGAGCTCCATACCTATACATATATACCTCGATATACCTCTACATAGTTCAGGTTCAAGTTTAACTAAGATTTCCAGCAAAGACAATTTTTATTTCAGACGTAGTTTCACTACTAATAAAGGGAACAGGCTCTTACGTTCCTAAGACAATTCGTCCCCACTTCTGTCTTCCCGTGTCAGTAAGACCCATCCTTGATGTCCTCATGTTTTTTCGGTCGGTTTTGTCCTGAAATCCACTTTTTACTAACTGGCGTACGTCTCCAAGTTGAATATTAAAGTGCTGACAATTTTAATATTACAAGTTACAATCCCACAGTGAAACCACACGACGTTAAGTAGTTCTTTGCACGCTGGGTACTGGTTCTCCAGGGTAAGCAGACGCTGATTAATTCGCTTGCACTTCTTTCGCTTCAGCTGCTTAACTTTCTTGCCAAGTCCCGGTTCTGCGATGGTCACTGCAGTGTCGGCTTGTTCCTTCATGAACTTGCCGATGAACGTGTAGAGTGCAGGATGGCTCTTACCCACCATTGCCTGAGTTTTGAACCAAGAAGCTGGAATCATTCTCAAGCCTTTTCCTCATTTTTTAGGCCCTTGCCATTGCTCACGCCCGTTAGGTTTTCAAAATTTATTCTTGATGATGGCCTCTCATGGAAGGCGCAGCTAATCCTGTGGTGTCAATTCACACCAAAGCACAATGAAAAATACTGCAAAAATTTAGAAAATGTTTGAGGTATGTCCGATATGGCAACCTGTGTGTATGTTTTTGCATAAAATGAATTTTCATCTTTAGTTTCTATGGTAATTGCTCGGGACAAAAGTTTACTCGGGACCTTACAATTTTGAGCAAAATACCCGAGGACAAATGAGGTGAATATGAACTGTCGAAGGGACGAAAAAATAAGGGACGATTTGCCATGGATCCTAAAACGAGCTTTCAGCGAAAAAAAAAAATCAAGTTGTTCGGACGTTTCTGTACTGAGAAAAAAAAAATACTACTGAAACTTATATGTGTTAATCAAATTTATTGGTGGATCCATGGCAAACCGTCCCCTATTTTGTCACTGAAAGCTCGTTTTGCAATGATCATTCCATCACTACGATGACATTATTATTCTCTATTTATGCTACCTCATTTTTTTTTTATGAAGTCCTGTGCATGACTTGAATCAACTGGTACCCAGCCATGGCCCTTGTCCCTTGTGCGTGCGCCACTCTGCACTGTTAATGTGTACATTTTTGAGCAAACGTTTGTGCAAAGTACAACCTGCATTTCGTTTTGCACCAATATGTGCGCAAATCTTCATGGTTTTGCACACAATTTTGCTCAAAAAGATTCACATGAGCGCACAATGTGCAAAAGATTTGATTGTTCCGGATTGTTTTAATTTGTACAAATGAGAAATACAAATCTAGTTAGTCTGTGGAGTCGAGTGCTGGCAATGGTATTGTTAGCGCCCGAAACTAAAACCATTTAACTTATCACGTTTTCCACTTAGTTACATCTTACACTAAAATTTCGGACCCGGTAATGCAGACCCAGTCTATTTTGCTGGCATGACGATTGCGGATTTGGTTTCAGAGCGTCAGTTCATACTCTTGAGTTTCAAGAAACTCTAACAACGATGATTGAAGAAGGAAATAAATATAATAAAAGATAAATTATAAATAACTGAAGAAAAACCCGGTTTTGAAATTATTGGTAGGTGAAATCAGTCCTAGCCAACGATCGGGAGCTACGGCGGCGGCGAGGTAGTGGTCACGTCCGAAACTGTCGGTGGAGTATCCTTTTACACGGCGCGAAACTGCAACGATTATGACGTGACCACTACTTGCGATGAAAGTTTAGGATATCGAGAAAGAAAGCAACAGGCGATTCTTCTGATTTGGTTAGTGAAAATCGGGGAAAAATGTACTGGCCTGGCTGCCTCGCTCGTAATTACCATAGAAACTGAGGATGCAAATTTATACCATGTAAAATTGGCCAGACAGACATCAGACACATATCTTCGAAATTTTCTAATTTTTCGTAGTATTATTAATACAATTTTGTTCGAATTCCTTGGGCACGACCGGCTGCGTCCATCAGGGGGCATCGTCGAGAGATTGAGAAAGAAAAAGAAAAGTTTCTGGCGAAAGCCAGAGACACCCCAAACGGGGACCATAAAAAGGGCAGATCCACGAAAAACTATAAGGGTACTTCCTGCCGTAAAGATCTTACCTCGATGTGTTTCTCCAACAGTTATCACACTTCTCCCCTACGTTTTAGCCTTGTTGCGCATTCATGTCGATCGAAGTCACTTCGAATCATTTGGGAAAACGGTCCAAATAGAGAGAGCTTGAGAGCGCTGGAGGAAGTAAATGATGGTTCATATGGTTAAGCTCGATGAAGGGCCTCACCGGGACGTGGTCTTGGTGCGAAAGCCCCGGGAGCTTGGAGGTGGTGTAGTTTAGTTCAGAATGTGAGCATTTTCTGTTCTTCCGACGAGCTGCTTTCATGTTACCTCGTGCATGAAGTCTCGCGAAAGTCTGTTTAAACTTGTAGTCTTTTAGTGCTGAATACACCACCGTTTCCGTGAGGGTTTCCACGGATGTCTGTACTAAATCCACAACTTCAAAAATTCAGATGGCTAACGCAAGAGACTTCTGATTCTGGTTGCTCCATTATCTTTTAACTAGAACATTGTACTAGACGTTAGCTTCTGAAGCTGGCATAGCAGGAGAACAATGTGAACAATGTAGCCTTGACGGATGACACGCCTGAGTGGTAAGCGAGAGGCCAGAGGACCAGACAAAATTAAAGAGGAAGGTGAATTTTAGGAGACCCGGAAATAGTTTTGCTCCAATTGCTAGACACAGGCCTGGTGAGATAAAACTGTGTTCCATGACAACGGAAATACATTGACGTTTCGTTTGCCACTGGCATTGCAGGAAGCTTAAATTTTGCAGTTTGCAGGTTTTTACGAAGGTCTTTAAACAGTATTTTCCATCAGCACTCCACCGTGACTGTACGGTTCAAAGCTTAGGAAACAATGATTGGTAGTTAAAAAAGAAATTCGTGCTGCTCAAGTACAAACAATCTGAAAGGACACAAAAAACATTGGAATTTTTGAAAATAATTGAGCAAAGTGAAGTCAAATAGTGAGTCTGTCGACATCGTTCTGGAATTAGTAAACAGCCTGCATCTGCACTCATGGGCTCGTACGACTAACATCCGGAGCGAGTGGGCAGTCTGTCTACCGGGGTGTGGGGGGGGGGAATTCTCTCACTCCTCATATTTCAAAAATTGTGTTGAAGTGAGCGTGTCTATGTATATAAGAGAGGCGTATTAAGTGAGGGCGAGAGCATGTTGTCCGCTGTACCACGAGAGAGCTCTCACCCCACCACCCACCACTTCAGAGCCCGCTGCCCCACCCAGCCCCGCGCCACTACTCTGCTCCGCCCTTGTCCCTGAGAATCGATCCGCCGCCGACGCCGGTGTCGAGGAGATGAGGACAACGAGCACGAGAGAGTGAGAGACCGCCGGGCTGATCCTACTTTTCTGTTTCTCATGTCCTCTCGCCAACGTTTGCCCGCGGGTATTCGAATCCACCCACAGCACATTCACATATGAGACGTGTCTCACCGTCTGGCCATCAGGCAGAAGGTTGTCTAATTCTTGGAGAGTCTGCACAGTTGTTAAACGGAGATACCCGTCCATCTCACACAGCTTCATTCGTAAAAATTTTTGCTGATGTATCTGGCAACACTGATCTAAGGACTGGTTTTCTGGTCGAAGCGGGGACGAAATATAGGGGCCCAATCAGGGGTGATCGAAACTATTACTTGAACCGTGTTACTTTCCGCGCGCGCGCGCGCTTACCATCACTGGCAGGTATGCATGCATATGCATACCCCTCTTCCTCCAATTTTTCTCCATACATCTCCCAAACCAGAAAAATACTCCAGAAATGGATTCTCAAGTCGAAAAGTTTAGTCGAATCTACGGTGTTTTGTCCTTGAAATCGACGTTGGATAAAAGTCGACTGTCCATAAGACGTGATTATGACATCGTTGCGAGTGTTCGAAAGTAATTCGACGTTTTTAAGGACAGAAAGCCATCCACCCCACGAAAAGTTCTGACCTTGCAAAAATTCCAAGGGTGATTTCTGGCTGGGTCCTCTCTTCATTGTGTTCAGAAATCCCGATAACTTTGAGGCAAATCGCAACGTCGGAAGCTTTGAAACAGACTCGGCTCATTTGCTCTCCAAGCAGCTGCGGTGTCTGCTTGCCTCGCGGCGTTCTGTAACCACTTCTGAGCTGAGACTGTTCTGGTGTGGCGCTTATTGGCTCTACAGCCCCGGGGGTCCTGAGCTCTTAGATTCGAATAATGTACACTTCAATGTTAAACTCTGCTGTTTTAAGCGCTTAGTGACTTTTACTTCTTGAAAACGATAGTCACCTGCGATTTTACTGAGGCATCCGTTCTTGTAAATTGATTGTATGTCGAGGAGTTTTTTTTTTTTTAAGTTTCGCATTTATCGTATTACTTTGGTTGGTTTGCGCTGTGACGTCAGTCCTGCGGTGGCTTTGGGCCAGCTAAATGGACTGGAAGGAGCTGATTGTTCAGGGGGCTCCTATCGTGAAGAGGCCACGACTTGCTTAGAATCCCAGCTCGTTTTGCTTCGAATGCATTTAATGCTTTGTGCACTGTGAACGTTCGTC
The DNA here is from genome assembly GCA_029379305.1 of Frankliniella fusca. NCBI lineage: Eukaryota > Metazoa > Arthropoda > Insecta > Thysanoptera > Thripidae > Frankliniella > Frankliniella fusca. The sequence continues at coordinate 203,065 of JAHWGI010000335.1, read as the reverse complement.
TAGGGGCTATGGCACCCAACTGCATCTAGACCGTAATAGGATTCTGTCGATCTTATAGTCTAAAAGTCTCCACAACATTGCCTTAAGATTTGGTGTAGCATACTTGATTGCTCAAATTCCTTTCTGGCCTGTCAGTCTTGCTATGCCCATGCAGTCTCATCTCCGTGCTTTTGTCCTTTGCAGTCTTGCTTCTTTGTGTTATGATGTTTATTTTCAACCCACTACTGTCCACTCCGGCCTCCTTTCCCATTATGTTTCCCTTTATGCTCCCTCCTTTTCTTTCCCCTCTTCTCATTCGTACCCCAATTTTCCTTACTTACCTCCCATAAATGTTCTGTGGAGGAAGGCATGACGTAAGTCTCTTTACCGTTGCCCACCGGGTTTCAGCAGTATGGCACAGAGCTGGTGATATTTATTAACGTGTACTGTCATGTTCTGTTTTATTCAATTCTGCTATGCTAATCTAAGTGAGAGTGTTATTTTGAGTTATTCTGCTCCCCCAACGAATTTTCTAGAAAGATCAGCACCTGTTGCGTTTCACAGCAATTTGAAGTACCACTTGCGCGCTAAAATCTCTTGCGGACAACGGTCATGGATAATAATGCTGTTAAACAATTTCAACACATCACGGCTTTTAAAAAAATGTGTGGTTTTGTTGCAGGTGGAGTGCCAGAGGTAGACTTGAGTCATTTGAGCGAAGAAGAACGCGCCATGATTCAGAATGTGATGGCAAAAGCGCAACAACTAGATAAAGGAGAAACAGGGCCAACAATAAATAGTAGAAAGTAAGTACTGCAGTTCCGGACCTCGATGTTTTCTCTGAATCTTGATTCAAGACTAAATTGCCACAAGCCACAACCGCATTTTGCAAGCGTTCCCGATTGATAATTTCCACGCAGCAGCGCTCTCTCTCTCTGTCTCTCTCTCTGTCTCTCTCTCTGTCTCTCTCTCTGTCTCTCTCTCTCTCTCTCTCTCTCTCTCTCTCTCTCTCTCTCTCTCTCTCTCTCTCTCTCTCTCTCTGACTCTCTCTTACTCTCTTTCATACAAAGCAGGACTTACCCTTCCCCTTATCCCCTACACTCGCCTCACATCAATGCCCGACCTGCTCTATTAGTCAACATGTTCTTTTTTTCATGTACTCCTCCCCTCGACGCGTCCGTGCAACAATAGCCTATCTGTTTCGCTGCCCCGAAAGACTAGCCTATCTGTTTCGCTGCTCCGAAAGACTAGCCTATCTGTTTCGCTGCCCCGAAAGACTAGCCTATCTGTTTTTCGGCGCTTTCTGCAGCGCTGTCTTCTTCTTATTGTGGGTTTGCCAATATTAACGTTAGAAAAAAAGTAAAAACTGCTGCGTGTTCCTTAAAGATCAAGCAACAAATGGCAGTTTTTACTTTTTTTTCTACCGTTAATATGGGAAAACCCAGAATAGGAAGAAGACAGCGCTGCAGAGAGCGCCGAAAAACAGATAGGCTAGTCTTTAGGGGCAGCGAAACAGATAGGCTAGTCTTTCGGAGCAGCGAAACAGATAGGCTAGTCTTTCGGGGCAGCGAAACAGATAGGCTATTGTTGCACGGACGCGTCGCCCTGACCACTCCTGTAGATCACCGGTCTCAAGGGCCTATTTGCAAGCCACGTGCATCCCTCCCGACTGCCTCCTCAAAGGCTCTGCAAATGCAAGGCTCAATCCGTTGAAGCCATCAATAAAGCAGATTAAAGCTTCATTAGAGCTATAGAACTTTGCCTACAATTATCAAGAAAATTGGAAGCAAGGGTGTTCAATTGACCCACACTTGAAAGTGTTGAAGGTTTCGCGGAACACTTGGTTTAAAAGCCCAAGCATTTTATATGACGCATTAAGTGTGAGACCGATATGTTGGCCAGCAGAATGTGTCCAACTAAAGTGTTGAACCTTTTTGATAACAAAAGTGTTTAAGTGGCGTTCACATAAAAGCGCTGAACACTCGTTGCACAATTCGAGGTGTTTGACTGGAAATTTGAGAACTTTATGGTGTCCGAACCTGCACGTTTAACCCTCAAGTTAAACACTTTTAAGTTTGCAAATTTCCAGTCAACACATGAAAGTGTGCAACGTAGTGTTAAACACTTCAGTGCACACGCCAGTTGAACATTTTATTATCAGTGCATACGTTTACATTATGACATGACATGTATCTTAACAAAAGAGACAGTTTTCGCTCAATTTGTACCTGTCTTAGTTCAGAATAGATATTTCTACATGTCTGCACCAACATGTTACCATGGCGTGTGACTCACAGATTATGTTATTCTGTTGCAGAGAGCTTGACTCACGGGGACCTCTCCATCAACCTGACAATAGAACCAATCAATTTGGCTTTAAATCTTGTTCCATATGCCACATGAGAGAGGTATGTTATCAAACAGACGACGTTTTTAGCAACACATGTTCACATTATTTTCTCTCTCACGTACCGTTCCAAATATATCTTGAAGTTAACTTTTAGTCAACATAACTCATTTAAAACTCACACAGTATGATGTTTTACAACACTTTTAGAGAGAGACAAGCGAGAGGGGTTGAGCTCAAACATTCAGTTTCGTAAAGTAAATTGTGTAGTAGAGAGTTTGATTCGAGATGTATCACTTTGGGGCGCTTACCGGTGAGGTGTCTCCGAATCTCCAAGCCGGTCTGGGTCTGGAAGGAGTTTTGCGAGTTTTCCGCGAGCCATCGCGAGTATGCGCGCTGTTATCTTGCTAGTATTTTACCTCGAACGTTCGAGTTGAGTACCCCTTGCGTTTGCCACTAAAATGGAATTATGGAAAGTTATTTCATTGCTGCTATCTTGAAATTGTCCACACTCCCAAAGTTTCTGTTAAATATCGCTCAACGTTTTGTCTTGCTCTGCAGGTCGGGAACGGAGTTGGCCAGGAATGTGTGGAGTGTAGAAGTCTTACCTGCCACGTGTGTGGCGCGTTAGTTCCTGCCAGTCACGACGCTAGTAAGGTGAGGAATCTTACCATAATAATAATAATAATAATAATAATAATAATAATAATAATAATAATAATAAAATTCGTCTTGTGAATTTTCTGTTTCTTGTTTATTAGAATACTGAATGGATGTGTAAAATGTGTATGAAAAGAACAAATGTGCAACCAGTTCCTTGGCAGCCGCCTGGACAAAGAAATCAGCCTGGCGTTACTAGTCAACAACAGCAGGTAAATTTTGTTTTCTCTCATGCACAATTTTTTGGCAGAATAAATTCTATTTGTGGTGATTTGCGACACAATGTGTCATGTTTCAGCCGTGGGACTCACAATTGCGGCGCACTGGCAGCCTGGAGCGTGAGCGTGAGTACCAGGAGGGGGCCGAGCGGGCCGAGCGTTCGACCTTTAGGGAGTCCTCTCCATCGCCGCCTTCTGTTGGGCGCCCCATGGCGGGGCCCCTGGCGGCGCCGCTGCCAGCCTCTCCATTTACTCCCGTGTCTACTTCGTCGCCGGGCTCCCCGATGAGCGCCCAGGTTCAGGCAATCCTCGCCGAGGACCGGGAGCAGCGGGAGCGCGAGGCGAGGGACCGGGAGATGGAGCGGGAAGGGGAGCGGGAACGGCTCGAGGAGAGGGCCAGGGAGCTGGAGGCGCAGAGGCTGAGGGAAAAGGAGCAGGGAAGGGACATTCTTATAGTTTCCCGTGACATTTCGCCGCCGAGCTCGACCGGCTCTGAGGTGGAGGAGGAAGAGGATCTGTCGCCGGAGGTGTCAGACGACGAGAGACTAATGTCTCCTGCGGCCAGTGTGCCGGCGGGCTCGGCGGCTGCGCCGTCACCATCCACCGTAGTGTCCTCGTCACAACCACCCTCTATTCCGGCGCCAGCCCTCCCTGAGTTCTATCAGACAGCCATCGGGCCTATCCCTGAGGAGGATGAGGAGGTCAGCTCGCCCACCGCTCCGGACGGCGTGTCCAGCCTCCGGCGCCGGCACAAAACGCCCCCTATTTCAGTTCCGGCGTCGTCGGCTGCCGCGTCAATCTCCCTGACGTCGTCAGCGGCGTCTGCCACCGCCTCGACCTCTACCACCTCGGTCAGCAGCATCTCCTCGGGAGGTACGTCGCTCTGCAGTCGTCACCGCACCGTTAGACGAACAGACCAGTCACCTCAAAGAAGCCTTTGGCCGAGAGAAGGCACGCTGCATTTTATTTCCCTAAAACGCGAAGGCCTCAAGTATATTTGTGTTAGCTTGTGTATTAGTAGAGTTCTTAGTTATCGGGGCTAGCACAATTTGGTTTTCTATTTCTTTGCCAGTGACCATAATTTGCATAAAGCTTCGAACTGTAATTGAATACAGTAGACACTTCGTACTGTGGCGTCCATTAGACTAGGCTGTCGTCGCATAACTGCCAGTCTGATAATCTTTGGGTTGGCTGGTCTGGCTACATGTAGGTAGAAACGTAACAAAAAGGCACTGCCGTCAATTTCGGGCATGCCTACTTCTCTAGCCAGAGTTTTTCCACCTCAGCATGATACGTACGCGACGTAAATACGTCAAAATTTGCAAAGTACTTCATACATTGAAGCAGTTTAATTTAAGGACGAACAATGTCGTTGAGGCGCGCAGGGCAGCTGGGGACATAGAAGAAGTAGCTTACTCCTCCTTTTTCATCTGCGTATTATCGATGTTGTCTTCTGTTTATGTGTTCTAATCGATTTTTTTCTTTACCTTTCCGCCATTATCCATTCCGCTCCCACACGTCGTTTGTTTTGTATTTCCACATTCCACATTCCTGTTGATACTGGAGCTTTTGTGTTTCCTAGATAGACACGGCGTGCCTAGAGCGGGAAACATATCGACACAAGAAGCGCTGTATTACGATATCTTACATTTCAGTTCACAAGACCATATTTTTGATACATCTCCTGTCTGTATCATCTGTGGCTAGTCTGTAGACAACGTAACCTTTTATTGTATGTATCGTGATATCATGCAGGAAAATATATGACAGGTTTTAATTCGCCAATATCTTTTACTTGTATTCCAATACACTGGAGAACTGTGCTGCTATATTTGCTCTTAAAAATTATAGTTCAAAGAGCCTGGTCTTCAACCTTATTAAGTATATGTTGCCAGAGCAATTGGAAGCACCTTAATTCTCTAATTTTTTGCCTGAGCCTGTAACTTTTGGAACACTGTTCGTACATTACTAAACTTCCCATTTTAGCATGAAACGTTAGATCTCCCAAGTAAAATTAGTTCCACTGGCGTTGACGCACAGTTCACTCGCTTCCATTACCAAGTATTTTCAGTACACATCTTTACTTGCAGGATGGAGTCGCGCATATCCTCTCATGGAGCTTTCTCTTGACTACAGCTTGAAATATGCATCTTTCAATGCGCGAAGCTCTTAGGCTTCGAGGCAGTCTTCAGATTAAAATCGTTTTTATCCACTTCTCAAATTTGAGTGAAACGTGCCATGCAGGGTGGTGATGCGTGGCTTTTATTTTTTTAAGTCTTTTATTTTTTATTTCCCACTGTCAAATTCCGACGACCTAGGTGAATGATCTGTAAGTAAGGGCATAGAATTGATCGTAGCTTTTAACTTGAAGATTTTTTTTTCAAACGTCGTGACGAAACATTTAAAAGTCTAAATAACACACGCACCACGCTTTTAACCTGGAATGGGTAGAAGATTTTAGTGCGGGACTTCGGTCAGTCAGCATCGTACTTACCTGAATGTGTCATCACATTCAGTTTGGAATGTAAAGGTGCCTGGATGTAAATTGACATTTTACTGGTGAATAATGTATTTTATATGTTCGCAACATTACAGTATGTTTGAGTGTGTGCGTGTGTGTTTGATGCTTTAATCAATTATGTTCCTTATTTTGTAGAAGGACATTGTAGATTCCCTTACCTTTACCATTCTTTTTGTGTGACGACAGCTACCTGTCTCTCTCCTCTTCGCTATAACTTCCTAATTTAGAGCATTTCTTGCCCCTGTACCTCTTGTGTGTGTAGAATTCTCTTCTAGACTAAAAAGGCAGAGTCGTGCAGTGTCAAAGGGTGCATTTTGTGTCCCAGTAGATTTCTAAATTTTGTGTGTGTGGTTTTCCTCTCCCTTTCATATACGCAAAGACGTAAATCAAGGATTATAATGTACCCTATTTTATCCTAGGTTTCTCCGTTGCTTAAGTGCGTTTAATTGGATAGCTCTCACGTCATGCACTTGCTTTAAAAATAAATCTGTCTTGTTCTGGCCGTGATTGCTGGCTTGTGTCAAAGGGCGTGATCTAAAAAGTAAACTTGTAGAATCCAAGCACGTCTTGCACGCGCTGTTTACTACCACTGTTGTCCTTTCAAGTTGCCTTCCCATTAATTATGACTATTGCTTTACATCCAACTTACGTTGTCTTCTGGATAAAGTGCAGATATATTTTTGTCTACTGTTCTGTATATTTGCTGGGGATAGGTCTGACGGCAAAAGTTACTTCAGCGCTCTCGAATGCCCTTTGGTAAGACTCGGTGGGTCGTGAAGTCTGTGGTCTTGTTAACAGCATGCCTTGAGGTGGCAAAGCTTTCTTAAAGCTGTGATTATTACATGATTACGCCGGCACCTTCAAGTGAAGCCTTTATTCATTACGGTCATCAGGAAACAACCTCGATCACGGTTGCGAATGTATTAGCTCAATCCATCTGTGTTTCTTAAATTTGAACAGATCAAAGCTTAGCTAATTTCTTCTCTAAACACGATCCTACTCGCTTCATACTTCTACAATTTTGGACTGTTGCTGCTGCTGCTGCTGCATGCAAAGGCACTTTTACGTCTGAATCGCATGACTGTTTATCTCTTTTGTTTCTCTTTTCTTCTTCACCTTTTTTGTACCTCTCATGCATGTTGCATTCTTTTGACATTATACGGTGGAAAAACTCTGGATTTTTTTCCTTTACTAAGGCTTGTGTCTTGCTTAGTTTTAGTAAACTGCTTCTTTTGAATGTTGTTAAAAGCATGGTTATGTTGGAGTGCGTGTTTAAGATATGGCGAATGACTGTCGGCTAAGCAAGAACTGTACTTGATTTTTTTTTCTTGACGTTTCACCGAGCAGCCTCTTCCATCATTTGTACGTTTTTACACTTAAAGGTCCGTCCACCATCACTTTTTTTTAAATTTTACGACACTTATCGAATAAATAACGAAACACTTGGGCAACGGACAACTCGTTTCTCGGTGGCAAAAACTGCCCCTCTGCTTTTACTTGTTCGTTAAACTGAAGTTGCATACATCTCACCATATGTTAAAATGAACATAAATACACGCCATATCTTAAAGTAAGCACGACAAAACCGCCACTAAAAAGAGCTTTTATGAGTGGAATAACAAGTCATTTCGTTGCATGACAGCTTCGAGTCAGTCCTCGTAAGGCTTCAATAAGGTAAGGCAATATACTTTAAACTTTACAACTCTAGTCTGCAGGAGAAAATGTCATCTTTTGTCTCGTTCTAAATAACATTGTTGCTACTGAGCGCTCTTTGTGATTCAACGAGACTGAGGTAAGAGTAATTGAATATCACGAAAACAACAAAACACAATAAAGAAATATTCGTAATGCATGGTCGAAACTTCTGAGATGGAAGTGACGATACATGTGCGATGAAACGTAGCACTGTCTTAGTAGCTACTCTCGTATTCAACAAACTTTTACAAGGGAAACTTCACAATGGTCATTGGATGACACACTAGCTCCGAATTAATTTCATTCCCAGCTCCTTTTCTCTCTCCACCCTTCGCCGATTCCTTGATCTTAACAAATAAGAAGTCTTCAGCGTTTTACACACTTTTTGTTATTTATTTTTTTTACTCTATCAGTCAAATAAAATTGCACATATAAATAAATTGTAGATTTTATCAATCTACTTTTTTTTCTGCTGCATATTCCTGACTGTTCTGCTTGAACAGAGGAAAGAGGCCTTGCCTGTTTCTAAAAAAGAGTCTTCAATTTCCCCCTCTGTCTCTGTGCGCTGTCCCAGATGAATGAGTCGCAAATAGGGTTGTCAGCCTCTTAAATCGTTCACTCTGGCAGGAGGAACAATATTTATGTTTTAGAGTGTTAAGTTTTGGATACGTGGTATATTTAAAGAATCTGTTTCCACGCCTGCGCTGGTGTGGATTCTACCCATGTCGAGGCGTGGCTCCACGCCACTGAGGGCGTGGACGCTTGGCTCCACACCACTGGAAGCGAGCCTCCACCCCTCGGCAGGCCTGGAACGGTCTCTTCTTACGTTGTCTCTTCACTAGGGCAGCAGTTGAGCTTAACAGCCTCTGAATGATATTGGTACACTGTTAGTAATTTTGTTGTAATTGAACGACAAATAAGTCGCCAATTTTTATAGCGACTGAAATCGTTTTGGAACGATTTGGTCGTAACCGTACGATAAAAAAATCATTCCTCCACGACATTGTCGTAAACTTTTCTAGCATTAAAGGCCTAAAAAGTTCGTAAACTGTGACGATTTTAGTCGTTTACTGACGATTTGTGTCGTAACTGTACGATCAAAATCGTTCAATTACGACCGAAGTCGCACATTTACGACCAAAGTTGTAAATTTACGATTGAAGTGGCATCTGTTTGACATCCTGCGCAAGGAATTTACGATCAATCGTACATTGAGGATCAAAGTCGTAAATTTACGACTTTAATCGTTTGAAAACGAACTGTTTCGCTACAAAAATTAGCGATCACTTCATCGTTCACAAACGACACAAGTCGTAACTTGAAAGTGTTGTTTTGAAACGACATTATTGTTCTAAAAAATGTCGTAAATTTACGAGTTTTCTTAACAGTGTGTTTGGCGAGTAACCATAATGAAAAATCCTTAAACAAGGAATAGTTTCTTAAATGCTGTCAGGGAGTTCTTACTTCGATGGAATTACTTTACTGAATTTCGCAGAAGTTACTTGAATTTAATTTTTCCAAAAATGAAAAATATGCTCTTAAATTGCGCCAATTTTTGCCCTTTTAATGTTGTTTTAAATATTATCAAAATTTTAGAGTATAAATGGTTTCGGGTTTCTGAAACACATTTATTCTGGGAATTGTCCTAAAGTTGATGTTGTTTTAGCTATTCCTTGAGCCTCAGAGCAAAAGACTTGTCGATGTCGAGTCACCTTGAATTTCAAAGTTAATTTTCTGTGAGTTCAAACTTAAACGAGCCGTTTTTTTTTTTTTTTTTTTTTTGAAACTCTGTGGTTTTGTCGAGTTCTGTTCTTATTGGAATACCGCTTCAGTTATGTGTGCGGAATGTTTGGTACGTCGCAGAGTTTCCTCTGTAGTGAGAGGCGAAAGAAAATAACAATAGAAGTGGAAAACTTGCCCGCATTACTTTCTGTCCATTAAACTGCGCCTTCAATAAGGATCTTTTCAGAGATAAGGGGGGGGGGGGGTTACAATTGTTTGCTGTCTAATCTTTTCTCGGGCTAGTCCTTGCTTCTGTTGTCCTCACAAATGAGATTTCAAACTTAAAACTTTTCATCAAAAGATTTATAGCGTCGAATTTAAGTCTTCAAAAGCAGAGGTCTCAAACTGGTGGCTCGCGAGCCACTCTTCTAATTTCTTTCTGGCCTAGCTCACTAACGCGGTTCGTGGGAAGCTTCACTGTTCTTCCTTTTTAGTAAGGCGACATGTCTTTTTAAATGTTCACCCTTCGAAAATGCTTTCGATCATAAGAGTTCCTGCAGCAGGGTACGTGGCTCGCCGCGAGCCGTGAGTTTGAGACCCCTGGTCAAAAGAGAGGCATTAAGTGTCCTTATTTCGATCTTCGATGGAAGGAGAAAAATATTTATTGTTTTGAAAATAAACAAACGAACTCTTAGCCCTAACACTACTTGTCCTCTATTTTCCTAGGTGGTGTTTACAATACAACAATGGATGATGGCCGTAGTCACATGGGTCCAAGTGCAAATCCGATGTCTGGGACCCAATCATTACCGCAGTCGCCAAGAGCACAACTCAGGTCTCAGCGGTCTCTAGATGGGGCACTCGGTGGTTCACTTGGTGGCTTAACTAATGCTGGCAGAGGTAAGTCCATTTTTTTTTTTTAACATTATGACAAACTGCATACTAATCAGTCATGTACTTCTACAGGATCAGATTTAGGTCGCGGTAGAGGAACACTTGGAAGACCGGGATCTAGAGAAAGCATGTTCGATTCTCAGCAAAGGTACGTGTCATATATGTATATTTATTTGTGTGTGTGTGTGTCTGCTGCGGTTTACCGACATACGGGGTTTTCCCCCTCCAACGGTCTACTTTTAGATGGCCTTCAATGCTTGACCAGGGGGATTTTTCCTTCTTTTTTCGAGGGGGGGAGGGGTACACCTTAGGGAGGGGTACCTGCCCTACACTTTGTGGTTTTTTTCTTTTTTTTCGTTTTTATTTATATTATACTGTATATTATATTACATGGGTCGATGCGGGAAGTCCGCCCTCCGGGAGGTCCCGCCTGAATATTTAATTATTTGTTTTTTCGAATAAATCCATTGAAGCATTAAAATGTAGTAAACAATTCTAAAATATTCCAAGACATGAAAAATATTTTATTTGCGTGCCGAGCGATTTTTTATACCATGTTCGACGCGGCGTTCGTTGGTTCGTGTATCCCGCAGCCCCAGCGCGATAATTGAAAATCGAGATGGGCAACCAATCATGTGTGGAAGTGTACTTTTCAAAAATTAAATAAAATTATTGTTACTGTCCTAACCGTCTCAAGAGTGATATCTTTGCCGTTCTATTGCTTCCCTCCATCCAGGTAAGAGCACTCCTTATAAAAACAAAAAATGCTCGTTGGTTGACTTGACAGAAATCTATAATGAGCTGGCTGGTTGACTTTTTTCTCATTTCGTACCAAGGAGACAGATTCTTTGTTTATATATTTTTCTTTATTATTCTTTCAGGACTCGCTGATCGAACCCCTCATCGTGGAGCTCTATATCAGAGTAACAAAGTACATCTCTCCTGCTTAACACGACTTAGCTTTCTCAGTTTATCAAATCAATAAACAATTCCACTAAAACTCATCTTCCTTCAGGGACGGTTCTGGGGGGAAGGGGGGCATCGGGGGTATGCCCCCTTTCCCCCTCAATCGGTCTCGAGATAGCCGCCTGGAAAGTAGGCAACTTGTCCGACAACACCCCTGTATGTAGGCAGCCTGAAGTGCTTCTCCGGTGGCCGCCACCCCCCTCCCCCCCTTTAAGTCCAACCTTAAACCACAACTGTCTCCCTTTATGACCTGCACTCTCACAAAGATAGACTGATGTGTTCACAGGGTGATATGGCCAAGTGATCAGTCTGGATGTGTCGGTTCTTTCAAAGAACAGGACACTCATGACTCGATCATAACATTTTTTAATATCATAGCACAGAATCGTGGTGAACGAGGACAGTTCAGTTCTCCATATCACCCAGTGCACACGACATCAGTTTATTTTTGTGAGAATGCGGGTCGTAAAGGGAGACGACACTTTCATCCCGTTACTGATTTTTTGCCGCCCTTTGTCAGCACTTCTGATAGGTGTCTAAGCAGCAGGAATACTAACTAAAGTTTTCCATCAGTAATACGCATTGAGTCCTTTTTACATTACTGACGATTTCATTTTTCATTAGTATATATTGAACGAAACTAAACGGAATAATTGACAAATTAATCAGTAATTCCTGCTGTAGAGAATTCTAACGTTTAAACTGACAAAAAAATCAGTACAGGTCTGAGAGTGGAGGTTTAGTGGAATTGTTTATTGATTTGATAAACTGAGAAAGTTAAGGCGTGCTAAGCACGAAAGACGTACTTCGTTACTCTGATGAAGAGCTCCACGATAACGGGTGCAATCCCCAAGTCCTGAAAGAATACAAAAGATGAAGCCTTGGTATTAAATGAGAGAAAAAAAATGACCAGCTAGCTCATTGTAGCTTTCTATATATCAAGTGTACCAACAAACTTTTTTTTGTTTCTGTAAGAAGTGCTCTTACCTGGACGGAGGGAAGCAATAGAACGACATATCACTGTTCAGACGGTTAGGATGGCAACATTAATTTAATTCATTTTTTAAGAGTAACCTACCACACATGTTTGTTTGGTATGCTTGGTTGCCCATCTCGATTTTCAAATATCGCGCTGGGACGGCGGAATTCACGAATGCAGTGTCGGACACGGTATAGGAAATCGCTCAGCGTACTTACATCATATTTTTAATATATTGGAATATTTTAGAATATTTTATTATATTTTAATGCCGGAATAGATTTATTCGAAAAAAATAAAAAAAAATCCGCGCCTCCCGGAGGGGGAGCTTCCGGACGTTTCCCTATTCGGTCCAAAAGTGAGCTCTCCCCACCACTTCGCCACCCTTCCCTGCTTGTTCCCCTCGCCTGGGGGAAAACAATCCCCCTCGCCTGGGGGCAAACATGCGGGGAACGGTGGGGAAGGTGGTGGGGATAGCTCACTTTCGGAGAGAATTACATTATGTTACATTATGGTCCGTGGTAGAGTTCTGAAGCATTACAAAACCTGTGTTTTATTGAGTAAAAACTCGGTGAGAAGTTTTTTACTTTTCGATTTTTCGGTTTTTTACTCAAAAACTACCGAAATGCTGAGTAGAATCGTTATTAACGTTGGATTTCAAAGCTGAAACAATTTTACTTCTCTCAATGATGCTATAAAGTTAAATGTGCTCTTTTAAGGAGCTATTTTAAAATAAAGTTCATGAATCTGAAACATACATATGTGCATTTACCCCTTTGGACTATTAAGTTTTTGTTCTAATCCGAAAAGTCCATCAAAATAGAGTTGCGGGAAGTTTTGGTAAAATGAAAAAAAAATCATATTCATGTTATTATCAGAAATGATTCAATATTACTGAGTGGTTTTAGTTGTAAATTCTGAGTTAATGAAGCCTCCAAGTCTTGTTTTAATTTGAAGTTCAGATTAGAATAATAGCATTGTCACTTTCTAGAAGCCTGTCAAACATAAACAAAAAATTAAAACAATTTTAAATTTTGAAAAATAAAAAAAAAGAGTACATTTCTGATGCAGAAAAATGTTTGGATTTGGTTGGTGTTGGTGATATCAAGCCTTGCAAACAGTCATGGAAAATACTGCAGTATTTGAAGGCAAAACACAACTTGTAGATAGACCTACCATGATCAAACCTTGTGCAAACCTTTTCTCATAATCCTGCAGTTTTAAAAAAACCAAGGAAGGTTTATATCATTCAGAATACTCCAATTGACTATCTGGTGGCCGGGGTCACAACATGCCACCCCCTCCTCATCCCCGCGCTCTGGGCAGGCAGGGGGAAGTTCAAATGATGAGTCAATAGCGCAAACCAGCCAAAGCGCTTTTTAGACCTTAAGAACTAAAACTTTTCGCAGCAGAACTCATTAATTTGTCAGAGGAATAAAACGAGATCACGTGACAACTCATAAAGACAAAACCAATCGAGAGAAAAATGCTTGTCTATTAATTTGAAGGTAAAATAAATATAAAAAAACGCTCTTTACCGTTTTGTTCAATCTTTTAGCCTTTTATTTTTTTATTTTTTTTTTTACTTTCGGTAAAATAAAAACGGAGGTTTTAGAACTCTAGTCCGCGGGCAAACGAAGCGTGATTTGGGCGAATACCGAACAAAACACTGTGATCCCTAATTTTTAATTTTTACTTTCTTCTTGCCGCAGGGATATCGTTAATAGTGATTTTGCACCAAGGAATGGAATATCCGGGAGTATGGACATAGATAGGCCAATAGGACAAGTAAGTTTATTGACCTTCTTCAGTGTGAAAATTTTGTTTGCACTTTTCATAGTATTTCTTTCGTTAACTTTCTTTTCAGTACGGGGAAATGTCAGAATTTGGTTATTTGTCGAAGCAGCAGCAGATTCAACAGCAACAAAATCAATCATTACATAGTCAGCAAGTTCAAGCTCAAAGTGTACAAACACAACAAAGTCAAATGCATAACCAACAGCAACAGCAGCAACTTCAACAGCAACAACAGCAACTTCAACAGCAACAGCAACGACAGCAAGAAATGCACCAGCAACAGCAAATGCAACAACAGCAACAGCACATGCAACAACAACAACAACTTCAGCAGCAACAACAAATGCAAAATACCCCGCCAACTCAACAAATGCAACAACAACAAGCCCTTCAACAGCAGCAGGTACTGCAGTCGCAACAGCTTCAACAGCAGCAACAAGAGCAGCTTAACAAATTACAGCAGCAAATGCTACAGCTTCAGCAGCAACAACAAGAAGTCAAGCTGCAAGCTCAGGCCTTACAACAACAGCAGCTTCAAAATCAAAATAAAACGAGAATTATGGACTTGCAGGTAAGATAAATAGTCAAGTCCTGCTCATTCTGTTTGCCATTGTACATACGCATTATCCTGTCTAGATGTGGACTTTACCTTAGCGATAGTCCTAACTCCTATCACCGAAAGTGTAAACATTATCAGCATAAACTGTGCAAAGCCTTTTTTGTTAGATTAGTGTTTGTAGAGGTGAAATAGCTTCCGTTTCCTTAATGGAAACCCTTTTACCTTTCTGGAATTTATCCGTTATAACTTTCTAAATTACGATCAGTATAGTATGGACTGCTTGTTTCTGTCTTCGTCGGTTTTTCCGTTTTGGTGTGTAGTAGTTGTAGCTTGTCCCTCCCTCACACTGCAGAATACCGACACAGCCCCGTCCGTGGATCCCCAGAGTTCTCCTCCCTTAAAGAGGCCCCAGCAACGGCCACCCCGTCGACCTAGCAGGTCGCCTATGCTCTCACCTATCCTCGACGTGTCCCCGTCGGTGGAGGCAGCTGATCAGCTGGAGCTAGGCCAGGTAACGTGTCAATTGTTCCACAGTGGTTTTGGCCAATTTTAAGGCCTGGTTGCCACCACGGATGTTCCCTGTTTGTTCTCGTGTGAGAATGACCACTCTCTCATATTACTTTTTTCGTAACAAAGCATTTTTATGAGTAGGAAACCAACGTGCTTATTCCCTGCGCTTATTTAAATGAGCTTAACCCCAGACCACTGTGGGGATGCTGCTCGCACCTTTCTAGCGCAGTCTTTGAAACATGGAAAGATTTTCACGCTACACGGGACTGTTATTTTCTCTAGCTCTTCCTTAATACGTTAAGAAATGTTCCCAAAATCCTATTAATTGCCTCGTCAGTAAGAAAATCGACTTTGCGTGGTGTACCCTTTTGCCTTCTTAGAATTGTATTGTTTTGTTTTGCTGACGGGGTGGAATCGATGGGATGGAGTAGGTGAAGACGGAAAAACCACTCGACGATCAATTGAACGTCGAGTCGTAGCCCGTCACTCTCCCCCATTTCTGGTCGTCAGACTCGTTTTGTAGCTTGATAAAAATCGCTGCCCTTTTATATTTCATGAAATAGTGGTTTGCTTTGCCGCCTAAACTGGACGCTGATCCGCATGCTACTCGTTTTGATGTAAATGTAAGCACATGGCACTGAGTAACTCGGACCCGGTTTGCCGCAAGACCCTGTTCGTCAGAGACTTCATTGAAGTACATGCTTCTGTTCCAGCCCCAGTTCTTTACTGCTTGGCTTTCGTAGTGAAGCTTAGTTTTGATGAAGATAGTTTCAAACGAACAGCTAAGCCTGTAAAAATACGGCTTTGAGAAAGTGATTCACACCATTTCACGTAGACTATTCCTTACTTTCAGGGAGGGACCGGCATGGAACAAGGTCTGTACGGAACTGCTACTAGCATGCCTGGGCATCAAGGTGGGCCTCTCGGAGCGCTAAGTCACGGCCCAGCCCCCATGGGTCAGGGAATGTCGTCCATGTCCGGGATGACGGGACTCAACAACATGATCGGCAACCAGGCAGTTGGGGGCGTCCCTGGCGTGTCGTCCACCGGCATGTCCGGCGTAAGCGTCCTGCAGGGCATGGGGCCGTACGGGACAGGGCTCAGCGGTGGCACTCATTCGAAGACGTCAACAGCTGTGTCCACGGCCACAACTTCCGGGACAAGTATAAGTGGCATGCTCGCGGACTTCAGCAGAGCGTTGGGTGAGCGTCGATGTAGACTTTGGGCTTTCTAACACCTAAAGCGTGTAAATAAGGAAAATTTTTCTCATTGAAGGTCTTGGTAATACGTCTCCGCGTCCATCACCTTCGGAGGAGCGGCCCCCGCTGGACCCGCACGACACCCTAGCGGCGCTTCACCCACCTCCACTCTACGGCAGTGCCGGCACCACTAACACCACCACCACCCCCAGCATGGGGGGCGGGCTGCATGCCGTGCACGGACTCGGAGCAACCGCTGGGCTATCCAACCCCTCGGGCCTTTCTTCAGCTCAGGGCGTGGGCCCTGCGGTCAGCCAGGGGACAAACCTGGGGCTGCAGTCTAGTGTACTGACGCAGCAGACGGTGGCCCAGCAACAGCACCTACAGCAGCAGGTTCAGCAACTCGCCAAGCAGAACGCACTCCAGCAGCAACAGCAGCAGCAGCTTCAACATCAGCTGCAACAGCAGCTGCAGATGCAGCAAGAGGAGCAGATGCAGCAGCAATACCTTCTTCAGGAGCAGGCACACCAAACTCAGGTAATGCCACTGCTTACCTTATTTCTTAATCAGCTGAGCGGAGCGAACAGGCGATCACTCTGTCTCGAGTCCATTTGTCGGTGTGTGTGTGTGTGTGTGTGTGTGTGTGTGTGTGTGTGTGTGTGTGTGTGTGTGTTTGTGAAACGACAGAGTTTTTCTCCTAAACGGCCTTACCTCTGACGGAATGCGGTTTTGTACGAAGATTGACATGTTTTGGTGGTTTTAACCTCCCCTTTTCGTTCGCGATAATTCAGATTTCAATATCTGATCGCATTATTTGAATTGCATGCAAAGCGGCTAGGTTAGGTTGACAGCACTGCAGCGGGGGGTGGGGACGCGATATCTGCAGCCCACCTACCTTGTGTCGCCGGCTCTTTGTTACGAGCCATCAAATTTTCAGATGGGGAAAGTTAACATGGCTAAAGTATTCTTAAAATTGCACGAGTGGCCGTTGAGAAAGAGCGGATAATGATTGTCGACATTGTTCACGTCAGCGGGGGTGAGCAGTGGGGATGCAAGTGTCAGGTAGACAAATCCTTATGACTAAACTGGATTCATCTTGGAAAAAGAAAACGAAAGTGAATCGCGCTCGAAGAGCATGGAAATCGAAATCGAGGAGTAATTAGCCATGTCAAGTCCAAAACTTGAACAATCGTGTTTTGTGGACAATAACTTCGGTATTTCGCCTCGTATCGTTTCGATCCAAGTTGGATAATTCCTCAACTATTTAAGAGAGGAATATATATCTGCCCTCGGATTTTTTATGTGATCCTTTTGAATTTTTTTACAATTTAACCTTCCCACTAAAGAAATTTTGTGTTCTGTTTTTCAGATGTTGCATCAGCAACTGCAGCAGCAGGCAGCACAGGCGGCTCAACAGCAGCACGTGGTGCAGCAGGTGGCCCAGACGGCGGTGCAGTTGCAGCAGCAAGCCGTGCACCAGGCGGCCGCGGTGCAGCAGCAGCTGGACGGCACGCCTATCCTTTACCCGCAGCACATGACTCCAGCACAGCAGCAGATGTACCAGCAGCAAATGCAGCAGCAACACCAGGCGCAGCATCTGAAGAAGACGCGGCGGTCGTTGCCTCACCAGAGCATGCAGCAGGACATGCGTCAGCACCAGATGGGTCGGACGACGCACACCCACCTTAGCACGAGCCAGCCGGTGACGAGCGGGCTGGGAGGCACGCCGATGAGCACGCCACAGGGAACGCCTGTGGGCACGCCCCGCGGCCCCCGCGACCAGGGAGGTGACTCCTCCGATACCATGTCCGAAACAGACTCGCAAAAGAGCCTACGCAACCGAAGGAAGCTGCCGCCAATCCCGGCGGACCAGGAAGCGGCACCGCTGCCCACCAAAAAGCGTGAGCGGAAGAGTCACTCGGCCGACAGGTTCAGGTGAGGGACGAGCCGTATTTGCTGAGCTAAATCTAGATCTATATCAAAATAAAAATGTAAATATCTCAGCCTACATTTCACCGCAGGGTGGACCTCCGGGCTGAGCCAAGCGTGATGGGGTGGGATGGGAATTGGCCCGGCTAGCTTGCCAACATAAAAAATGAAAGAAGAAAAAAAAAAGATATAAAAAT
This sequence comes from Frankliniella fusca, assembly GCA_029379305.1. NCBI lineage: Eukaryota > Metazoa > Arthropoda > Insecta > Thysanoptera > Thripidae > Frankliniella > Frankliniella fusca. Next base: position 184,893 of record JAHWGI010000335.1, on the reverse strand, counting down.
AAACCTTGTTTTAATTACAATCTGGAAGCGCCGCAGGCCTAGGGATGCGCACTCTTAGCTCAGCCCGACACGTGCCCTACGTGCGCCTACCTAGTTAATTAAGAATAGACCATTCCGGTATACCGAAAAGATCGGAGAAGGAAGAAGCAAAGCGGAGTATGGCAACCAGTTCAGCTGTTTCAGAAAGAGAAACAATATCTTGCCTCTTTTATCACTTTAAATTTACACTTTCGATGATGAGGCATTTTTTAACATTATTTGAGTCTCATTAGTCGTCTAAATACGACGGTGAAACTGATGCCGCATCGTACATTCCTCATACCCTCTCAAGCTTCTCCCTTCTGTTCTTCTCTCGTTTCGCTTTACCGGAATGGTCTATTACACTCCGCGATGCGAACGCTTCTGAAAGCGTGAGTAGGGTGAGGGGCAGGCGGCGGGGAAGCAAGAGCGATTTCCAATCGGCTTACCACTTCCTCGCTCGCGCCCTCTCCCGCTTGGAGAAGCGTACGCTGCTCTTAGCTTAGGTTTTGATTGAATACGGCTGCACTGGTAAAACTGTGCAGGCAACTGTGCACCTGTACGCAAGTGTACAGGTACGCTTGAAGATGTTACGCTTGAAATGACGATTAGAAAATATATTGTCCTATACATCTACATGGGAAAAATTGGAGTTCCTCTATTTCAAAGGTTATACCAGCACGCTTGAGGGCGTAAGGTGTCGCCTTAGTTTTGCCAGCCTTCTGCCGGTACTTGTTGCGTGTCCTTTTGCCCACTCAATATTTTGACCCGTGGCTTCGGTTCATTCAAATGACAGACTGCTGGAGGGTCATTAGGGAGCTCCCAAGTCTCGAACGGGCTGCTTCCGTGTCGACTCTTGACTTTTGGAGTTTGAGATCCTCCATTTGTGTCTATTGAGTTTCGAACGCCAACCTTTACAGTCTACCCGGAAGTTTCCCGTCCCGTTCGAGAGTGTTTTAGGGAGCTCCCTCATGACCCTCCGTATCTGGTGCGAGAGCGCAAGCCGCCTGCGAACCTCGGGATAGGCAACACCGCATGACATCCCTGGCGAGCGGGTCTGCCAAGCCTGCAGGGTCTCTTAGTAACGCACCAACTGACACTTCCGCAGGTCCTTCTCGCCACTGCGCCAGGCCTCACTGGATGGCTCTTCGGCCCGATCCTCCTCGCTGATGCTCACGCGGCCCTCGGCCTCCGAGACGAACCTCCGCAAGATCACGCATGGCGTGGAGCAGGCGCCGCGGCCCGGCTCAGCCCTCGGATTACTGCAGGGCTCGAGCGTGGTGAGCTCCACGGGGCTGCCTGTGACGGCCTCCTCACTGTACGCCAGCAACCAGATGAGCGACCTGGCTTCCGTGCTGCCCCCCGACCTGCGGCACCTCCTGGGTCCCGGCGCCGGCGGCGCCCACTCGCTGCATGCTGACTCCTACAGCAAGACGGTATGTGTGCGGGGCAAGCTGAGATGAGGAGGAGGAGTGGGCTGTGCCTAGCCTACCTAAATCCTTAGTGTCGCCGACTACAGTGCCTAGCAAGGCAAACACACTCGACGTGAGGTGCCCAACGAAAAAAGTCCGAAGTTCATAGTCGTCAGTGCTTTTCGTGATGTTTCGGGTGATTCGAGTTTCAAGTTGTTCTACGTGTCATCATCCACGTAATGTGTTCGTCACATACTCATGACCTCGGGCGAGGGGTGGACGACTAGTGTACTCACGTGTACAGGCCTACGCGTACTCCGGTTGTACTCCGCGTACTCCGGCTGTACTCCGCGTACTTCAGGTGTACTCCACGTACTCCGGGTACACTCCGCGTACTCCAAGTGTACTCTGGAGTACTCCGCATGTACTCCGCGTTCTCCGGGTGTACTCCTTGTACTCCGTGTGTATACTCCGTTATCCTGTGTACACCGAAAATCCAAGTCGTCCACCCGTCGATCTCGTGGTGACAGTTGGTTTTCTGATTTTGTACAATAGTAGCAGAGACTTTCCAGTTTAGGCTGAACGCGTAAAATTGAAAGCAGGAAAGGGTGTGGTGACATAAGAGTAATCTGCTCTGTTGACGGGTGCGTCCAGGATAGTTGGTGATCCGTAACTATATCGGGCTTTGTTTGTTTGGCACTTTGGGCATACCGTTGATTGGCACGTTATTAAAGTATTTTCCCCACTCATCACGCCAACTTGCACGTATCGCTTTGTAGATGCCGAGCTACATGCAGTCGCTCAAGGAGCAGCTCAAGGAGGAGATGCGCGCAGACCGGCGGCGACTGCTTTCGCTGGACAAGGAACGGGAGCTGCGCTTCAGGCGCGAGCGGGAAAAGTTCGAGGCCCTTCGGGATCCACTCAAGAGGTATACACCTGTTTTACTTTGTCCAGTCGGCGCGTTATGCCGGCGGGCTAGCCTTCATTACTCTGGAAATCAAAGAGTGAGACAGTCTCACACTTTTTGGTGTGAGGCCAAAATGTGTCACAGCACCTTCTTCGATTTTTATAGTGCAATACAAATGTGTGTCAGTTTCATACGTTTATTATTTTTTCGAAAACCTTCAAGCAAACTACCTTGAGATGGGTTTTCAGGGCATTTTCTCTTCGGACAATGTTTCTACTTGAAATTTACAAAGAGACAGGTTCTTCCGGCTGTGAGCGTGAGCCGACTGAGACCCGTCACATGGGAGCTCGTGAAAAAGCTCTTTCGGCAAAGAATACGAATAAAGGAAAAAATTGACACACTTTTATCTCGCCACAAAAATCGAGCTAGATAGTGTGAGGCACACCAAAAAATATGAGACTGACTCTGACTCAGCGTGAAATGATTCTGGCATGGTCTTATGATGTGATTTTCAGACTTGAAATGCAAAGGAAGATGGCTTCACCTGTACTGTCACGGTCGAGAAAACTGCGCGTCCACCGAAGGCAGCTATCTGATCCTAAAATTCACCCTCCTTTTTCACCAATAACCGAGGACAGAGACTTGGAGAATGAGTACGAGCGGGTATGTATAAAGTAGAAATTATTTTCTGATTGTTATTAATAAAAACTATTCTGGTGTATAACGGGGGATTGTCACTCAGGGATACCTGGGCTTCCTGCACAAACCACCGTACAAGAGCTATGAATATGAGTCTATCGACGACGGCCACCGCTCAGAATGGGACCCGAGTCACTCGTATCTCAGCACCTCGTATGCAGCGGCAGGTGGTGCGCTCCGCGAGACGGCAATCAACTCCGTCCTCGACGATGACCGCTATTTTTCATCGTCAAGGTTAGTTTACCGACAGAAATTTGTGCACCATTTTGTTTTCAGCCTGGGGAGAAAAAATAATTTTTTTTCTGATATAGATATGAATGAGGTACACTTTTGGATATCAATAGCGGCATATCTATTATAGTTATTTTCTTCTTTCCCGACTGGAATTTTGCCTGCGTTGTTTCGGCACATAGCGAATACGCGTGGTTAGTATTGGTTGCGGTGGTGAGGGTGGAAGGGGGACTTTTAGTGAGCATTCCAAAGTCTTGATATCAAAACAGTATCACAATACTTACAGAGAAACAGGTCCATTTTCACAAGCCATTTAGGTTGACCGCATGTATCAACTACCATACCCATCTCATGCGATACATCTTCTGTCCTTTTTCTGTTTTATTTTCTCTGTCTTATCTTTCTGACTCAAGCTGTCTCTTTCTCTTTCCACACGATGCTTACCGGGTCGAAAAATTACAAAATAATACACATCACAATTATTGAGAACATCTTCACAGTACCATCCAAGTCGCTTGAGTTGCTGACGTTTGTGGTTTTCTTTTTTTTTCTTTTTTTAAGAATTTTCCGTTAATTTTTTGGTTCTTTTTGTTTGACACTGCGTTGCTTCATGTCCGCGCAGTATTTGGTGAGAGGCGTGGTGCCGGTCGTCCTCCTCTACCCCTTCTTCTCTCTCTCCTATGGCCGGTATGTTGAGACCGCACTCTGTCTCTTTCTATCTTTCTTCTTTTGTTTTCTTCCTGACGTGCCGTTTGTATGCATCCTCCTAATAATGCCTTCTGCTAAACTCGTGTCTAACCGTAATATTATTTGCTCGCAAAATTGTAACGACTGATATGACTTGATTAATGTCACTACCTTAAATAACCCGATCAATTGCTGTAGGATGAGTACACTCGACGCAAAGAACTCACGAGGGTGCCCCGAGCCCCTTACAGCTTTGCGAACCATTGGCATGCATCTGGTCAGAGAAAAGCAAAGAGGCCATGGGGATCCCCTCTGCGGGAAGAGTGCACAGTGTTTCATTCAATTTGAATTTCCTACGACCATTCATAAATTCCAAATTTATGTTGTTTTTATTATTATTATTTTCAGTTTGCTGCTTCAAATTCCTAAGTATCCTTTCAATCCTACCCTTTCATCTTCCCTTTTTTATTATTTTTTTTTCTAATTTTTTCATTCAGTGCTGTCTAACGTACCCGGAACTAGTACAGTTTGAATAATAAAAATGCTAATCCAACCATACTGAAACATGAAAAAATAAAATAAAACAAAGTAACATACCCTAACACCTGTACTTAATTAATTAATGAAAGGATATGATACGTTTTCCAACATTTGACCATTTTTGTTGTCGAAACTCTTGCGATAGATAGGGTCCTGTTTTATCAGTATATAAGATGCCTAACTGTAAAGTTGGGTTCCAGGTGGGCATTGAACGAGATCCCTCCTCCGCATATGCATGAGGCAGGGCTTTTTCAAGTGATAGCATTTCACAATCTGACTAATGGATTGCATGGGGTGCATGACAAGCCCGATGCATGCGGAGCGCCGGTAGTTTAAAAGGCTTATAGTTCGGCTTGTGATAGTAATACGCCAGAAGGAACGGGGCAGGCTAGTGATGGCTTGTGCCAAGCGCAACTTGACTATACGTTCATTATATTAGAGGGCAACGTTGAATGAGGTCCATTTACTATTCATGACACGAACAGTCGACTAGTGTCTAAATCATGCTTAAAAACCCTACAAGTAAACCTCAGGCTATGGAAGTACATGAATCAAAAATTACAATTCGTTAAATTTGTTAGTTATTTTTCATTTTACCTATCAATGAAATAAAATTGACTCTACCCGTACCCTTTGAGAAAAATCTGCATGAAATACTGGCTATTTAGCTAATAGTGGACACGTAACTGGAGTGTCTACTCCGTGGAGGAATCCTTTTGGCCTGCAGACAACAGTGATAAGGAGCGCCCTGTAGCTAACGCTTAGCCACGCACACCTCTGGCTCCGTCTCTAATCGCTGCCGTGCCCTCTGCCTGCCGCAGGTCGGGAATGCGACGCTCCTCCGCGGACGTGCTGGCGAGCCGTGGCTCCCTGGGCCGAAAGCCGCACCGCAAGCCGCGCTCGTGGCACCCGTCACCATACGGTAGTGACGAGGACGACGACGCTGTCTTCCGCGAGGAGAAGAAAGCCAAAATCAAAGCGGAGATTGCGCGCCGGCGCCGGGAGATTGAGGTGAACGACCGGCTTCACGAGGAGCTCGTGCGCCTCGCCAAGATAAGGGAGAGCGCCGAGCTCGGCTACGACGGGGCACCGGGAGCGACCACGGCCGTGTACGCCTCCAACGAGCTCGCGCTCAGCCGTCATGCCGCCCAGGTCGCCGCTGGAGTGAGGCACCCCGCCACGGGTGCTGTCGGACCGTCCGACTACGCGAGCTCGAGCGTGCTCAAGTCTATCGACGAGCTACTGCTTACGGACCCCATGGACTACAGCCACCACCGGTCGCGCTCGCCGCGCCGACACCACGTTCCCGGTGTGCATCCGGGCGTCTCCGAGGAGGACCGCTCCATCGAAAGGATTGCGTCCACGTTTCGGACCGACGACTATACTGCCGGTCTGTACGAGCGGCTGTCTGACTTTTCACCGCTGACGGACTTCACTCCCCATGCCATGCCCCTTCTACCGGACATGCCCACCCGGTCCAGGAAGCTGCTCGAGGATCTGGGCAGCTCGCCTATCACCGAGTCGGTCTTGGCCCTGCCGCAGAAAGGCAAGTACGGTTCCAGACTGTACGCCAAATAAGAATTTATTTTATTTTGTTCCTTTATCAACTAAATGAAGCTGAGCGGTATCATTTATTTGTACTGTGGCGAGGGGAAATTGTTAAGTTTTAACTGTTGAAAAAAGAATTGTTATAACTCACCAATGAAATCATTGAATTGTTGTTAAATACTAAAGCGCGCGTGATGCTTTATCGGTTAAAGACCTTTCTATGAGTCTATCACTAAAAAGAATCTTTCTCTTCATCTCTATTTTTTCTCTATCTAAAATCTCCACATATAAGAACGAGCTTTCTTCATTATTCTCACAAACTTCTCTATCGAACTGAGTGATTTAGCAGGAGTCATCAATGACCGTCGTTCCATTTCTGCATGCGCCATTTGCAGTGTTCTGCTTTCATCCTGCATCACTACCAGCCATAGCTCTTCTGGCTTAACAGGGATGTCAATACCCTAGAAGCCAGCAGGGCTACTTGTCCTTTGCCCATTCCTAATCAGAGACGATGGCCATCACAGAGTACGGCAAGCATTTTCCGTTTTCTTTTTCGCACTTCCTGAGTACCACTTAATTACGTCGCAACTCATTTAATTTGTAGATAGACACTCAAATCTTAAGTACGAGTTTTCTTGTTTAAAATGGAAACGTTAGTAGAAATTGTCAAATAAGCACAATTCAGGAGAATGGCGAGAAAGGCCAGACGTCTGTGATAGCGACCCTCTCTGCACTCTAAAGCCACCATATCTTTCTTTCTCAGTGTTGTACATTTACTATCGCTTTCTGAAAACTGTCACATTATTGGCTGCTGTGTGATTAAATGTGTGTTTTGTACGTGGGATTCAGCTAATAGTCAAGGAACTAGATACATAAAATAGTTAAGGTTGCTGTGATTAACTAAATGCCTAGCGTTTTTGTTTACTAGATTGGTACTTTTTCGTTTAAGTTGGGAGGGGGTGGGGGGGTGAAGGGCAACTCCTATCGGTACCTTGTTTATTTTCCTACTCGAAGCCATGGGGAAGTACTGTGAGAGTGTGAAAATAATAATCAAGGTTGCAATAAGGGACAGCTTCTGTGTAGGCCTTGTAAAGTGTAACAATCACTTACACTGGTCCATCTTGCCGTCGGTTTTTCGCCATCTTCACAGCTGTCTCTACTCCCCATCAAGTCGGTTTAAGATTACGTGCGTTACAAGAAGTCATATTCATGGCTGAAATCCGAAAGCACGATATATCGTGGAGAGGAAAGGAGGGATTGCACTACTTGATTCATATCAGCTTAACTGCAACCTATGAGACAAATAAAAGCTTAGCGCTGGCCTGGGCGCAGCATCATATCCCGGCCAGGCTTTGTATATTGCCTTAATTCTTATCATTCGGTAATTAAAGTAAACGCTATGGTAATTCATAATTTTATCAATACTGAGAACAGTCGTAGGTCTGGAAGGCTTTGCGCCCCCTTCCGTTGTTGAGGCTGTTGTGATAGCATCACTCTGATGTTTTTTCCACTTAAACCAGTGTTTGACCACTCATGTAGCAAGTCAAATGTGTATCGGAGAGTGCTCCCCGACATCTGTCAACTCTTGTTAACTTACCTATGTAGCCCACTATTCAAAGTTTGCTGACTTAATATGTTAAAGTTTTTGTGTAAATGTTTTGTCCGTCAGACAATGTGCCGGGCTACTCTACAGGTCATTGCTTTTTAATGTTTTCTACTTATCGCGGCCTCGTTTTGTGGTGTTCCAATCTGGTATACGGCATACTTATTTAGGACGCCGATACTTTACCTGACTGTTATGGCTTCCGTTGAATTGCCACGGACCTTGGCTTTAATGTATTATGTACAAATGCAAATACAATACACGTTTTGTAATTAAAAGTTTTTAATGAAAGCAAAAGATTTTTAAAGAGGAAATATCAAATTCGTAAATAAGCTGGCAAAGCTCTTCGCCTGATAGGCAGTGAATTTCCGCTGATGTCTTATATTGGACCACACTTTATTGTAACTGTTACGAAACTTTGTCACAATAAAAGGGTTTATTGTAGAACAAGGTTATACTCCTTCAAGGGCCAGCATTAAACTGATCCATTTCCACAGCTCTTGAAATTCCAGTTACAATGCACCAAAATTCAATTTGCGTTTCAGTTAGAGTAAGTAGCTTTCTGGCAGCCAAATATATGGATTCGCCTATGCTCAAAGCAGTTCAGCGGAATTAATATCTCATAAATACTGCCATAGTTGACATTACACCGAACACTTTTAATTCAGTGTGGTTGAGTTTGCCCATTGTTCTTGTTCCATCGAATGCATGTTTCTTATTTATTGTTCTTCAGAAATTGATGAATTATTAACAATTATTAAATTCACTATCCTGTTTGATATTGGCGGGTCATTCCTGATTACCACACAGAATCTGGTTACAAGAAGAAACCAACGCTGTGTTAAAATCTCATTGGTACCAGACAATTCAATGTAAAATACCCTCATCCACTGTGAATCAGACCTGTCTCTTGTCTTATGTATTTCTGTCGTGCTTTACTCACATTTTTGACTGATGTTTTTGTGCAAAGTATGTATAACTATGTATTAATAAGTCACACGACATGTTTACAAAACAGTTCAATTCCTTCCAAGAGAGGTCGATTCAGATGGCATAAAACACTGCACAGACATGTAGGAATCGTTAAAATTTTCTCCCAAATAGATATCCATTTATTCGAAAGTCAGGCTGCTTTAGTGGAAGAAACTTCCAGCAGGTATGTTTCTGTAAAAGTTTAGTCTTCCAACTTCTTTCTGTGCATAAGGTAATGAAAATTCGCTAGACCAGCATCACAAAGGCTTTTCCGTAACAAATAACATAGCTTAGTAAAAATAACTGTTTGAAGAATAGGATGCTAAAAAGATAACTTAAACTGCTATTTTGTACAGTGAAAGCACTGAATTGCACTTTGCCCCTAATATAATTTTGTAGTGAAACAGATTCGAACCCTCTCTAAACGTTTTAAAGACGCGGAAGAATAATATGCCAAGTACTATAAATTGAGTCAAAACACTGCACTTTCCGAGCAAATTCGATACCTAATTATCAAGCCGGGAATCATCGGTGGACGACGACGGGTCTAGATTTCTTTGAGGAGGGCTGTTTCATCTTCAAAAAGATGGGCAAATCATAAATACTAAATGATCGAGTAAGTACAATTTTAACGAAGTAGCCCAAGTAATCACTGATTGCATGTTGCATTCACTCTTTGCTCTTGCGCAGACAAGCTCACGATTGCTTTCAATAATGAAGACGTCGAGCACGGAATTCACGTAGCCATCGAACCGAGCTGCATGACGTAGAAATGTGGCCGGACGCACTGTGATGGAAAGGCGTTGGAGGAATGCAGCTCCAGTTCAAAGTAAATATATTATGCTTCGAGGGTTTTGCGGCTTACTTTACTAATAATTCTACAGTCACATCCGCGCATTACCCATAGCTTTCGTACACAAATAGCTAACAGAGTTTTAACTCTGTGATATTTCGGAGAACACTAATCAAGCTGGGCAATACAAAAGCGTTAAATTTTATTTTAAGTATATTTCTAAAATGTATTTGTATCCCTTAGTTTTCTTCTACGAGTATCACATGTCTGCGCGATAGTATCTTGATTGTCTTCAGTGTTTTAAGTTACGTAGTGCTAAATCTCACTGGGTGACTCTAGACCAGTAGAAGCTCCGTTGGTTCCCGGCATGATAGGACGACTCATTTAGACTTAGGCTGGTGTAAGATATCCTTTTTGTTGAGGGAAAGGAGATTAAATGACATCAAGCTCCTCTGCTAAGATCGCGGTGCAATGGTTTGATTAATTCGGACCCGAAAAACGACCTAGGGATCTAAAACACCCTACCATCCTATTGTGGAGTTCCTACCTCTCTGTGTTACGATAATTCCAAAAGCCATCTGTTTTATCTATGAAAGCAATGTCAGCTGGAAGGAGACTATCCTCTATTAAAATGTGGGACATATCTTACACTTTGCCAAAGAGTATTTACAACTGTTAATTTGTTGTTGCACGTAATAGCATGTAGATGATAGTGTTTCAGTATCATCTAGAGAAGTTGCAAATGGTCCCTAATGACTAGGTACGAAATGATCTATGTAGCTGTAAGGTAACTTGTTCTGGCCTTAACTTTATCTTGCATATAGCTATTATCTGTTGTCATTTCGGCTCAGTTCGTTTGGGATTATGCCTACTACAGCGAATAGAATTGTGCACATATAACGATCACTTCTGGAAGTTTTTTAAAAAATAGCACGGTTATGTTTTGTAATAGTAAAGAGTGCTTTGCTTGTAAACCATTTAGATCTACCAACAATAGCATAGGTACAGGCTTCTCAGAAACAAGAGGCACTTTCGCTCGGTTGACAATAGTATAATGAAGAAGTAGACCAAATTGCAATCGGCGAATGCTTTGTGTTGCGTGTACATGCAGTTGTACGCTTTCAGCAAGAAACGTAATTTCACGACTCCTAGCCGATACGAAGACTTTTATGAAGTCTTCGGTTGCCTTGATATTTCTGAAATATTAGTTTGTCGCCCCATTCTTTTACGTTAATATACCGTAAAATTACGTTTTCTAAAGTGCTATCACTACCTTTCATGACGAGTGACATAGGATGTCCTCAATCGGGAAATACGAAGTTGAAATGAATAAAAGAAAACTCATCTGATCCTGTAACGTGAGCACTCGACATCCTTAAAAATTAAAATCTTCCTTATGTTGGTAAAATTTTAAAGTATATGACAGAATATTTAAAGAAAAACTTGGTTTGATCAGTTCTGAAATCGGTTTAAAGTTCAAAGAGGTGATAAACTTAGAATTTAAGTGGTATTTTCCCTTCGTACGGCCAGAGCCATCTATGCGCATTACTGTACAATGCCTTTGCTAGTTAATGTGCTCTAACAAGACAGTGCACCTGATTTGGTTACCGTGCTGTACAGGTTCGAGCCCGACTACTCGGCACCGAGACCGCTCGCATTCGCCAAAACCTACTTCTCAGGCGCGCGACTCGCATCGACAGAGGCACCGCCACAGCCCCAGTCTGAGTCCGGGAGGAGCATCTAGAGTCGAAGGGCGGGATCCCTCCTCTGGACCTCGTGTGCATCACTCTGATCAGCATGGACGTTCCCACGACAGTCCCCACTCAGAACACTATAGTGGCCCATATAACCAGGGCGTTGCGCCCCAGGAGTATGCCGATCAACACGTTAAACAGCCTCTGAGAGGCACAGGAAGGCAACTACCACAGCTGCACGGTAACAGAGGGCACCGACACAACAGCCAAGCTCAAATCCATGCCCGGACCGGCCAGAATACAAGGCACTCGCAAGTATGTGTTATTTATTTGATGCCCAGATCTTTCCGCTTTGGTAATTCTATTCGCTTCTATTATGTGTTCTATTTTAGGAATCCTTGCAGTCATCAATCCCCAAATACAACTTTCCAGTTAATCGATTTCTCCTTACGCGGGATCCCAAAGACAGATCTGTGGCAGGTGAGAGGGACTGTACGTAACTATGTTACCTACGCCTTTAATCGTACTTTATTAACAGATGTTTTTTTACTGCGCTTAAACCGCATTGTGCAATTTTTGTCGTTTGCTTTCAGGGAACGGACTGGGAATGCGTGTTATTGGAGGAAAAGACATTCCAGGATCAGGGGGAGTACTAGGAGCATTTGTTGCTCGCATTTACCCTGGAGGAGTTGCGGACCGTGCAGGAGACATTCGAGAAGGTATTTATCTTCTGTGTGCAGGGTGCATGATCCATCTTCATTTTCTCGCACCCCTTCTTTTCCACTTCATAGCCCGATCAGCACAAAGCACACTGTGATACTGTTATTTAAGTATTAATACCATAATCTTTCTGTAAACAAAGATGACTCTTAGTATCATTGCATGACTCCTCTTACTTTTTCATATTGTTGGAAAATTTTACTTGCTAGACTGCTTTCCTGATACATGTTTGGCATCTATGAACAAAATCACCCTGTCGATTTACCGTTTGGTGATTAAGATTTTCAGCACTAAAGTGATCGCTTCGCCATATCTTACTCTTCGCTAGAACTATTTAGTTGGAAACATTTCTTATTTGCTGGTCTCCCTTTTACGCATTGTTAGAGTAAATTCGTAGCCTACGTAACCGAGTAATACGGAGTCGTGCCCGTTCCGGTCCACACCCCAATCAAGTTAGGCAGGTTCTGTGTATTATCAATCTGCAATCAGAATTTGGCGAGATGTCTCAGGTCAGATTTGCGCATGCGTCCAGGTGATCAGGTGTTGGAATGGAACGGAGTTTCCTTGACGGGGAAGACGTTCGAAGAAGTACAGTCTATCCTGGCTCAAACGCAGACAGTTGAAGAAGTCGAAGTTGTAATAAGAAGGTGAGGACAGAGAGCTGCGTGATACATTACGTACCTCGCCACCCCATGCATCTCTGTGAACACTTTTATTTTGGTTATGACCTATGTTGTTCCATAGTCGCCACTGCTCTTCCCGCTCCGGCTCTGCGCCAAGGCTCGACGTGGACCAGGATCGGGACCGCATGCGGCGTGGAAGCAGTCGGCATTCCTTGGATATGAACGGAAACGCCAGCGTCAGCGGTAGCAGCAGGGACAGACACGGGAGCTCGTCTACTCACGGTCTGTACTAACCTTCCATTGCAAACTCATGAGCTATATTTAGTAAGCGACGCTAACGAAAAGCATGATGCTCACGCCGCGTAGGGGGAAGAGTTACATTCTTTTAAAATCCGAACACTCTGAAAGCGATTCCTACTGCATTGCCTCTTCCCCTTCGACGAAAGCAACGAGAGCTGAGCCGCGTGAGTGGAGTGAACGTCAAGCTTGTCGGCAAGCATCGCTTAGCTAAACACAGCTACGTGCGTGACTAAAATTCAGAACGCTAGAAACTACTTTGACAGAACAAAAGTTACAGAAAAAAAAAAAACATTTGGAGGGAAACTTTTACTCGATATTAGTCGCAGCTTGTTAGTGGTGTGCGAATAGTTCGAAACCGAATCGAATCGAATCAATGTAGATTCGATTCGATTCGAATCCGAATTAAATTTCTAAAATCTCGAATTCGAATTAATACCGCTACAATACAGCATTTTTCGGGAAAATACGTCACTTTTGACTAATTTAATCAGAATTTGATTCGAATCCGAACCGAATCGAATCAGCACAAATTCGATTCGATTCGGGGAATAAAATTAAAAATTCGATTCGATTCGGCCTGAAAAAAGGTGATTCGCACACCTCTACAGCTTGTATCATCTGCTTTTATTATCAGCTCTGAATTGATAAATATTTTAATTCTTTAAATCATGCGTGTATGTTTTTTTTGTTTTTTTCCTTTTCAGACGACGGCCGACGAAAGTATTCTGACGCCGACGCCCTCTCCGTGGGCACGGGTACTACGGAGCCGAGCGGTGGCAGTGGACACCGAGGTAGCTCGGTGACAGGGTTCGGAGAATTGAGCCTTCAGGTAGCAAGAACGAAAAGAGAGCATTGGATGAGCCATTACTTTATGTTACCACCGGTTTCAATGGACTAATTATCTTTTGAAGGTTTGCTACGACAAGCAGGCACATATTCTATATCTAATCGTGCACAAGGCCCGGAATTTGCCTCTAATTCACAGCCAAGGAAATATGATACCCCCTGACCCCTACGTCAAAGTCTACTTACTGCCAGGCAGAAAGTAACTCTCGCACTCGACATTTTGGTAAACTAGTATCAGTCATTTTGTATTTTCCTTTAATCTAATTGCCATTATATAATTTTGCACTAGTCTTGAAAACCAACGTCGCACCAAAGCATGTTCACGGACTCAGGAACCTGAGTGGAATCAGACGATGGTCTACGAGGGAGTGCCTCCCGAGGAATTGCCTACGCGTTACCTTGAAGTCACAACCTGGAACTATGACGTGTCCAAGCCAAATCCTGCTATGGGTGGAGTGCTATTAGACCTTAGTGGTGTGTTTATAAATAACTCTTAGTTTAAACTAAATTTCTCTAATCGATCGAAATTAATATTGTCTTTTCTTATTACAGACACCTCTGTGCTTGACGAGGAACCCGTGTGGTATGCACTCATGGATGGACCAGCCCTGCAAGCTGCGCTGTCCAGACTAACCAGCAAGCGGACGGGATCTGTTTCCACATCAATCTATGGTTCAGGAACAGGTTAGTGGGTGATTGTTTTGGTTTATACTTAACCGATATTTTGAGGAAAAAGTTGAATGGAACAGATCTACGAATAAGACAATGTGCCTCATAATTTGTTTCAACCCACGACTCTTCTCACTCGCGATCTTTCACTGCTTCTGCCATTTCCTTCCTTTCGACGATTTTTTTTTTCTTTAATTCATAGGACTGTAAACCCTCTCAGCAGTTTCTCTGTCCCTTTAATTTTTCTTTCGTTTGTCTTTTCTCCTTCCCTTGCCCACAAAGTACGTGCGGCTGTCTAGTGTGGTTATCGTAGAACATGCGTTTTGCTTTGTATATTTCACATGTCGTCCAGTGGGGATGGAGTCGGTATATGTTAGCCCCGCTTCCTTGCAGGAAATCATTTAAACAATGGTTTTGCTTTCTGTTTATGATCCCCATTCTCCTCCATCGCAGAGGAGCGAGCAGGATGCAAGAAATAGCGTGCAAATACTACCCTCATCCAATTACGCCATGACGTTTGGTTTATTCTTTTTTAGGCCCATATTCACCTCTTCTCTTGCGCGCTATGTCTTTCTTTGACCACCTATTTCATCTGAGTGGAAACTGAAGGCAGGTAATGTAACCGATGTGGTTCGTTGGAATGCGTGCCTCGATCCGCCGAGTGTGATGCCATTGCCTTGCACGCCACACGACGTAGGGTCCATGCCCTAGCACCTCTTGCTCTCACGAAAGAGGAAATGCATTGTATGTCGGCCTGGCATAAGCCTTTCGGCCAAATTAAAAATATCGTTTAATTTTTCTTAAGTGGTCAAAGTGAAGCAATGTGCGCATCCAGTTATAAAAAGTACTATCTAAAGGATGACAGCTCTCCCGTGAGAAATTGTCCCCTTTCATTTTTGGAAATAAACAATGGCCGCGAATGGCCGCGTTATTTCATTGATCTGAATCGATGTATGCATGGGAGACCGTTTCGTTCGTGGTGCTGCTCGCAAGCATGCGACTCTAGATTTCATTCTTGTCATGGTAACAGTGTTATGCATCGTTTTTGCGGCTTGCCCCCTGCTCGCACCCCTGCGATTATTTCCCATACCTTTCTGTCCTGTACTTTTATGCATGTTTACGACCATAGAAACATGATGATGGTGCTAAAGGTTATACTCTGCAAATCTAAGTGTGTAGGCCTAGTAGTTTGCCACTTTAAACTGCAAAACTAAAGTTCTGCAGTTATAGGTGCAGAACTTTTTTGTTCTACAGTTATAAGTGCAGAACTAAAGAGTTCTGCACTTGAAACTGCAGAACTCTTTAGTTCTGCACTTGCAACTGTAGAACTCTCTATCCAGTTTTTAGTGCAGAACTAGAGAGTTCTACACCTGCAAGTGCAGAACTTTAGTTTTGCAGTTTAAAGTGGCAAACTACTACACACTTAGATTTGCAGAGTGATCGCGAACTAGTGTTACGATGCCGTCGGAAATTTCCCATTCTTTGGGAATTTTAAGGGCGTATGGGAAAAAGGGAATTTGGAAGAAAATGTGGGAGTTTTCACGAAATTGGAGAATTGAGCTGAATTTTAGTTGCCAAGTCGAAGAGTCATAGTTTCCTTTTCCCCTCCTA
The DNA here is from genome assembly GCA_029379305.1 of Frankliniella fusca. NCBI lineage: Eukaryota > Metazoa > Arthropoda > Insecta > Thysanoptera > Thripidae > Frankliniella > Frankliniella fusca. The sequence goes on along the minus strand of JAHWGI010000335.1, from coordinate 169,020 downwards.
CCGGAGCAGGGTGGGCGTGGGCGGGAAATAGAATTTTCAGGCCTTAAATCTATTATTTAGATTTAAAAACTTCAGTTGTGTATTTTTAGAGGATTTATTGAAGAAAAACGTATTATTTGTGCCCCTTTAAGTAATTTTAGCTTTGTGGGAATTTTCTGGGTTAAATGGTATTTTTGGCAGCCCTGCGTGGGAAAAGCGATCGACCGATCGACGGGGCATCGCAACACTGTCGCAAGCCTTAGCCTTTGCACTGCGAAAAAATAATGGACCATCTCCTTTTTTGTAATTAAAACCATGGACCTGTAGCCATTTTTTCTTTTATTTGAATGGTGGATTGTCATGCCTCACGTTCATCCCCTCCCCTGCCCTTTCGCTAGTCGGAATTTATAGCTTAACGCCTCTCCCTTTTTTGGCATTTTTTTTCGTGTTGCATCCTTTTTGAAGCGGTTGAATAAACGGGGATGGGTACATGTTTGTATTTTGTTTTGCAAATAAATAAAGAAAAAAATACAATATTTTTAGGAGGAAAGGTGCAAAGAATAAAATTATGAATCGACCTTTCTCAAATGTGACAAATCTTTCCTTTGACTCTACATTATGAGATACATTTGTTGCGACTACAGTTAAAGCGAGGATGGCTTCGCGGAATCCAATACTGTCCACGGCAGCCACAATATCTGGTGCCCACCCACTTGGATCACATGGATGTCACGGTGGCTTCTGCTGCATACTATAATCTCATGCAACCGCTCCTCTGTGGTTGTTGCTGTTGTGTTGTGTTCGTAAGTGTTTGTCCTGAACCGTCTTAATCCATCGAAAAACGCCTTAATTTATTTTAAAACAATTTGAGAGCAGATATGCACACATGTTTTTTCCCCCTTCAAATGCCGTTTTACTTGAAATGATTTCAGTTTCTTTCTCGCTGATCCACGATAGTCTTCGGAACGATTCTACTCTTCGAGCCGATTTCGTGCCTTTTTAATGAGTTTTTATGCGTTAAAGACACCCAAGACTGTTTAGCTGCTTAGGCATTAAGCAATGTAAATATATTTGTTACACAGTTGCGTATAATCTAGGATAGTCCATGTTGGACGAATGCGCTATACGAGACCTATACCAGCCAGTGCGGACTCTACTTAGTGCTGGCCGGTTTACTATATCAAAGTGTTCATATCCTGTTAAATTTTACCATATTTTTATTGATGTTTATTTTTTCTTTGTTGTATGCAGTATCAAAAATGCATTCCAATGCTAAAATTGTTTTAAAACTAATGTCGTTCTTGAATTGTTTTCTCTGCTGAATATATTTGTACTTTTTGAATATTGAAAAGTGAATTCTTCGGTTGTGGACTTGTGTAGTGGTGTTTGATTAGTGATGGTTATGATTTAAATGTTATGAGGTCAAAATTATCATAATGCCGAAATGCTTGGTGATGAGACTGCTGTATAAATATTGTTTTCAGCTGTAAGTTGTTTTTTTTTTATTATGACTTTTTTTAATACATTTCAAAAAGGAAAAGAAGTTGACTTTGTCGGATGCGTACATGACTTCGCTCATATGTATTTCAATACTTCCACATATCAAAGAGTGTCTAACAACGTTTAGGTTGTGCTGCCAGGCAATATTCAATGTGTATTGCAACTGAAAATCGAGTGATCATTATCGTGCGTTGGCTTTTGTACCTTAAGCAAACTTAGTAAACAACCCCCATCCGCCCTTTGCTAATTTAATTCTTCAAATAAGATTATTTTTCTCTTTCATATCTATTGGTGCCTTTTATTACACGTGTGTGAATTTAGCGGATCGTTCTTCTACATAATTACATTAAAAATCCCGTTTGCATTATCTTAGCAGGACTTGACACCAGCTACTGTGTATATCTTGAACTAGTTTTGGTGTACATACCACATAGTTTTCTTCGTATCTGACGTGCGGCTTCAGACATTTTTTTTTTCAGGTGATGTTTGATATTCATATTTTTATTTTTTTAACGCCATCAAAAATCATTCATTTATTGGAGCCGAGTGCCTTGGCACTTTTTGTTCGACAATAATACCAATATTCCGATCGGTAATTTGTATGCGTCAGCGGAAATATTTCATGCACTAGTTCGTTGGTTTCTTGCGTTCCTGTTCCGAGTATGTATAACACTTCTTTCATTTAAGAGTATAAAAGGGAAAAGCCTACTATTCGTGTGATAATTTGTGCTGCGGGTGGTCCGATATGCTGATAAACTTTGAACCGTACGTTGTTCCGTTTTCCGGCTCAACTTATGTGATCTTTTTTTGTGTGAAACAATCAAGTGCTCGTAGAGGGAGAGAAATTAGCTAAGTTTGACTATCTTAGAGTTGTGTAAACTCAGACAAATCTTTACTTCCATTTAGATAATGCTAGATAACCTCAAAGAGAAGATTGGGCAGCTCCGCTGGCCGACGCTCAATATCTCTTTCCCTTTGCCCGTGATTTTATGTACAGTGTTACAGATATCTCATGTACCATATCTTATTGTGTGGCTGTAATTTCTTTTTGTTGTTTTTTGGACTTCAGAGAGTCTACCCCAGTGATCCCCTATAATAAACGTGTTGTCTTTGTGTTGCCAAATTGCTATGAATAAATGACGACTTAAAATGTTGATTCTCTATTATATATATACGTTTGTTGAAATATGTTGTTCAAAATCTAGCAGTTGACTGTTAAAAATGTAATAAAAATGAGGTTGTGCCATAAACATGATTTTGCGTACCTCTTTTCCTATTTACCCCCCCCCCTCCCCCCGGGCATGCTCGGAGCCAGTCCATCCAAACAGACCGCGTCGCGTGCACGATTGGTTGCCTATCACCACGGCTGAGCCGCGCCGTCCGACGCAGATGGCATTTGCTTTCCTTTATCCCCTCTCCCGTTGCCTTTTATTTTATTGTCTCTGCTCCGCGCTTACCGGCGATCGGGCTGGTTCTCCTCGGTTCTGGTTCATTGAGCCAAACTCGCGCAGACGCTCGCCATTCAAGGCTACTCCTTCGGTCAGAGTGTGATACAGCCGCGGCTGCACGCGCTCCGCGCGGCGAGGAGCGAACTCGAGACAAGCCGCGTCCCCAGTCTGACCCCAGCAGTGCGACGCGAACCGCGGAAGCGCCAACCTCTGCGAAGCTCCGCGCTTACCCAGACCTGACCTGCATCGCTGCGAGGCCAAGCGCAACAACAACCAACTCTACTCTGTGTTTTCACGATGTCACAAGTGAGTCGAATTGCGGTGAGATACATGAATGTGTGCTGCTGTTAGACGTATCTTTACTTTCTGCCAGAAGGCGACTGTGGCAGATCGAGAGTGGATGAAGCTTCAATGTTTCTTAGACGTTAACGTAGTTAAATCTTATTGATACTTAACGATAGGCAATTAATAGGCATTTGAATTTAAAGTTAAAATTTTAAGGGAAAGGAGGACTGACTTGGCTTCAACCTCAGCCTCAAAGCACTGACATAAGATGTCTTCCTGGTGTGGCCGTTAATTCCTAATAGCGTGCTTGGATTTGAACACCCAATACTTTAATACAAGATCGCGGACCCGATCGTAGCTGCAGACGAAGGGTACTATCAAAGGGTAGATGATTTATAAATATCTAAATGAACACGAATCTGTTGACCAAATTCACACAGCGTTTCTGTCAGTACGGTAAATAAAAACAAAACAACACAATCCGCCACAATAAGATAACTTTTGTCACCCCGACACGGTCTGGTCGTGACGGTGAAATAGAAAATGGAACTGAATATCAGAGCCAGAAGCTATGGGACGAGGCAATGACGTTTCAAAAAGGACGAGGATCTACTGAGCAAACAATGTTCCTCTTCATTCATCCATTCAGATTTGTTCTTTTGCGGCTCTCCTGGTCCTCCTCGGACTTGCGGGTATCGCCTCAGCAGGTGCAGATTTCACAGCGGCTGAAGTGAGTAAAACTTTCAAGATGATTAAAATTGAAGGGGGAAAAGTGTATCTTTCAACGTCCTGTCCGGTGCGTGCAGTCTGAGGCGGCCCGGGAGGGCCTGCTGGAGGCGCTGGGTGGCGCCGTGTCCAGCGGTGCCTCACGGCTGGGCGAGCTGGACTTGCCTCCGTCCATCTCCGAGTCGGTGCGCCGCGTGGCCTTCGTGCGCGTCGACACCATCAAGGAGGCCAAGAACATCAAGCTGGCGCGCCTGGACACGCTGCACCGCGGCGGCTCCATCGGCGCCGACCCCATCGTCGCCGGCAAGGCCGTGACCTTCACCCTGCCCCTCGAGCTGGACAAGCCCTACCTGACGTAAGTGTCTACTTCATTGCGAATTACCATGAATGTATTCTTAGAAAATGCTTTTGACTGTTGGTTTGTTTACGTACGACTCACTAGTTTATTGGGAATGTTCTCCGCACACTGGTAAAACAAATGTGCAATTATTGAATACTTACGTGTTTAATCTATGACTTTGAACATTACATGGAGTCGAGTTTAAGTAGACATTACAGAATGTTTAGTTAATAGACACTTGAGAAGTGTAGTATTTTTGCAAACATGGACTCACGTACCAGCCCTATGGAATCAATGGAACACGTCATCGAGTAACTGTACACCAAGTGATGTGCAGTTTACTAAACGTTTGCGAAGTGTAGAAGAATTGCACACTTGTTTATGTTTAGTTCACTTCGACACCACAAAGTGTTCATTATTTGCACATTTGTAACTAAACATCAGTTGGTGTAAAAATTTCTTACTAGTGCACAACAAAAGCAAGCGACCGAAACGTGTTAAAATATTAGCCAATGTCATAGTTGTTTCTTTTTTCTTTTCCTCTCAGCGGTGACCTGGTGCGCAAGGTGAACGATGTAGGCCCCACGGGGCACTTCAACACGACCATCGGGGTGTACCGCCTGGAGGCGGAGGGCACGGCCACCGTCGATCGCGACACCTGCTCCTTCAACTTCACCGCCATCAAGGACATCGAGCTGGGCGACGTGGACACGGTGACCGAGGGCGCCTCGCTGCTCAACAGTCTGCTCTCTAAGGAGATGTCGGACGCTGTGCGCGGCGGCACGCTGCCGCTGCGTGAGCACGTGTCCCGCGCCATCCTGGACGCGCTCGAGGCCTCCGACAAGAACTGCCTGCCGAGCCTGCGCGAGAAGCTCGCAAAGGTGCCGGCTCCCTCCCCCGCGGCTGCCGCTGTGGCTGCCCCCGCCCCCGCCCCCGCCCCCACCTCCGCGGCCGCCTGAGGCTTCAGCACAGTAAGAACTCTCCGGAACACGCACTCGTTCACCTCGACGAAATCATTCTGTCGCCCTCTTCGTATCAAAGTTTCCATTTCCCCCATACAATTCCTTCTACACGAACTGATGTTACCAGTGATCACAACGAAATAAAAAAAATTAACAAACCTCTCATCACATTGTTGACCCTGCCTGAAAACACGTTTTTCGACGTACACCTCGCTCCAACATAGACGAGGCCTCCGCCGCCCACCACCTTCCTATTCACACGTAGGCAAACTCGCATGCTCGCGGCTCCTCACATACGCACGCGCGCACACACACACACACTCACTCACTCTCACACACACACACACACACACACGAGCGAGAGCGCGTGTGATGTACCGAATAATTTTCCAGCACGTTGCTCACCGTAGCGCAGCACTAACACGCCCGGACACTTTTCGGTCGGCGTGGAAGGGCCATGAAAATATCAAAACTATCAAAAACATTTAAAAAGATGTGTGTCTGGCTGCCACTACTGCACGGTAGGGTAGGTTCCGAAACGGTATCTCAATCAGAACAGAACCAATAACATGGATTTTGCTGAGCACCTACACTGATATAGGCGGCGTGCACGTCGCTTTGGCGCTCTCAGGCCCAGCCGGCGAGGCCCGTGTAGTGCGGTAGGTCCGGGGCGGCGGGGCGCCTGCAGGCTGTTCGCTCTGTGCCTCTTGCGTAAAGTGGGCGGGACCTCCTCGCCCGGTATACTTTTTGGCGGAAGTCCATTCCGACGGGTCAGCAGCAGCGGGCTCCAGGCAGGCGCGCCGATGCGGTGGTCAGGTGCGCGGATTGAGCTGACCTGTGGGAAAACTACTTTTAAAAAGCGGTGTCAGGTCATCATATAGGGCGGTCTGCCGCAGAGAAGGTGCGTCGTGCATCATCACAGAGTCTCGAAAGTCGAGCAGTGGGAAGCGGAACGATTAGTCGCGTCGATAAGGCACAACTACACGACCCGAATGGCGAGCGGGCCGAAATATGCCCATCGGGAACTGCGAAGCCGCTTGACTCACAGCTCAAGTCAAAAACAACAACTACAACCCGTTTTTGGACAACGTGCCGGGCCGGGCCGAGCAAAAGTAAAAACGCGTCACCTTGGTTTGGTACACTGTTGTGCAGTGTTTTATTTCCCGTCAGAGGGATCCAGCACTTACATTTCGTTATAACCCAAGTTGAAGTTGAAGTTCGCTAACGACGGTTAATCCGTGGCCATGTAGACAGTATACCGGGTGTCCCAGGGAACACACGCGGCAGCGTTGCGGGATTGCCCACTCGACAGGGCTGCAGGGGCCATAGCGCCTTACGGCCGGAGTGGGTAGGCAGACCCACAACGCTCCCGTGTATCGTCTGGGACACCCGGTACGCCTCTCTTACGGAAAACGGAGAGCGGCCTCAGTTGCTTGGAAAACTGTTGTAATTAAAGTAGTATTATTGTTTCCCATCACTGCAAATGCAAGAGTGAGATGTCTCACAGTCTCACCAATTTTTTTTTTTTTTTTTTTTTTTTTTTTTAAAGCAAGATTTTTCCTCTTGCCTTGTTTACGTAAGAGCTCGGGAACCTCGCTCTTATTGAGAAAGAATCCAGAACATCACTCAAATTAAGCTGGATAAAGGATATAACTCCTCACTTTAAAAGGGGGGGTCTATCCCAAACCCTCACTCAATTAGGGCGAGATTTGTGAGAGTGCTGCCCTAGTCGAGCGAGGAAGTCAAACCTCGCTCTCAGAGAGTGAGAGAAAATTTCTCGCTATAAAATTTAGTTGTCATTTTTTTCTCGCACTGTTAAAAAAAAAGTCTACGAAGCATTGCTTCGTATTTACGAAGAAATGCTTTGTAATTACGAAGCGGTGCTTTGTAACTACAAAGCAGTGCTTTGTGATTACAAAGAACGTTACCTTTGTATTACAATGGCTGCTTTGTATTCGCAAAACGAAGCATCGCTTCTTGGACTTATTTTACTGAAGCGTAAAGTTTATTTCTCGCAGGTTAGATGTTTGTATGACATCAAGTCAACGGCACTACTGCAATTAAAGGGGAGGGGGAGAATGAAAGGGAGAGGGAGAGGGGGAGGGGAGAGGGCATAAGGAGGCAGCCTGGAAGAGATCACACCACTGGAGAAAGCCGTAGGATGGAGCACCGCTCCGGCGGGCCGCGGTGGGGGGGTGGGGGGGGAGAGGGGCGCCGCTGCTGCCGGGCCCGGGCTGGCGGGCTGGCGGCGGCCGCCGCACGGCAGTGCGCGGAGGGCCGGGCCGGGTACAGGGGCACCCAGTGTCCGTCTCAGGTCCGCCCTGCAGGTGAGAGCCGCGACGTGACGTGCGCTGTGCGGCCAACAGCAGGCATTTCAACTTCACTGGTGAAGTGGACTTATACATCGCCACCGCCAAGTAGTGTGAGTGCGATCCGCCATGGCGCCCGCCAAGGGGCTCAGTGACGACCAGCGCTTCGCCCTGATGAAGGTATGAGGTATGAGGTGTGTCTGTGGGTGGGAGGGCTCCGGTCTGTACTGCTATCTGATCTCCAGTTCCGCTGAGCTGGTCCTGATTCACCTGCGAGTGTGCCTGTTTTGAGGGAAAATATATGACAATGCCTTTGCTCTGTCAGCAGCTTGACATGGTTTTATAAAAAGGTCTCGCGCGAATAAGGAACTAGTTTTATCATGTTTCACTTTCATCATCTAACACAGTAAACTGAAAGTGAAGCGCGAAACAAGAGTGTCTTGCCTTCTGCAGAACGATGATATTCACACCTATAACTTGGGTGTCGCTTTCTCAGAGGTATTGTCATGGGGGGAGGGGCAAGCAGTTGTTGTGGCGAGGAATCACATTTGTTATCTTATCAGCTGTCTGCCGTGTCCAACACACCCGTTAGCCGTTAGTCCCTTAGAGGATGTCCCTCGCCCCCGTATGTCTTATTGTCAAGGAATTTAAAAGTCCAAGCGCGGGGATTTTGTGATTGAAAATTTTCCCATCACCGTTGGCTGAAATAGAATTTAACAGGTCTTTCTGAAGATACTTGGTACAGCCCCGCCTTCCTGTTTGCATGTAGTTACCTGCGCCCAAGTTACGACCAGTAATGAGTAATAACAGCACTAGACCCAAAAGACTTCATCTGCGGTGCGAGCGCCGGCCGACAGGGGAAGTACGGCGCGATGCAACCAATAGTGCTGCCGAGGCGAGGAGTCCCACTGCACCGCACCGCAACCCTCGCTAATGAAAACGGTTGACTGAACACTTATTGTTTACCGAGCACGCACGGTCCCAACGCCTAGCCGCGGGAACCAAACAAGAAGGACAATAATCTATGATAAATTGGGAAGCCTTGCAGTGATTTGTGTCGAGCGGGAAATCATGCACTGTTAGGAATTTTGGCGAACACTTAAAATGTCGTAAATTTGTAACTATTTTTGATTGGTGTTCGCTTTCCACATCTAGCTCTTTAAAAAAATGCGATTGCCGCTTCCTAGTTCAATTCTTGCTCAGAGTAGAACAACAGATTTACCTTCATACTTTCTACATTATTATTATTATTATTGTTAATTTTTCTAAGTCAACAAAGTTCAGGGGTGAACCTGGTCGCATGCATGACCAGGCCTCCATATAATTTTGATGAGTGAATCCCACCCTGTTTTATTAAACCTAAAATTTTAATGATAAATGGACTGTTAATGAAAATGGGACTGTTTCCTTACTAAAATTTGAAAGGGAGGGGAGAGCGCGCACACTAACGCGCAGAGAAAATTGAAAGGACAATGCATTGTGTGGGAGAACTCTCCGTCTCTGTTGGCACCGCCAAGGTCGCCTCACTGCAAGCCCATACGGCGACAAGGAGTTCTTTAGTCCTCATGGTAGGAGGATTTTAAAAAAATAGAATGGAAAGAATAATAAAAATAAAAATAAAAAAAACGTAGTAGCTTTGTGTAGTAGCCGCTGCTGCTGCTGCTGCTGCATCAGCGTGCGCGCCGTAGTATACTGATTGAGCTGTTTTGCGCCAATGGGTGCAGGCTGCAGGCAGGGCCTTCCCTTTCACTCCCGCGCATCAGTCACCCGCTGCAGAGCGTTACATGTGGAGGCGCCGGCCGTGCCGCCCCGTCATGCGCCGCTCGCTTGTAACGTACTTTTGTAACATGCAGCAGGCGGTCATTACCCGTGTTTTGTAACGGGCACGGCGCGTTGCAGCTCACTGCATCGCCGAGGTAATGACCACTGCACTTCGCAGAGCGGCGCGGCTGCCCCGCCGGCCGGGGAGCATAGCAGCCGTCAATCAACCACCAAACCAATGATGGTCCGCGCCTGCGCCTGGGCCAGTGGGCTCCGCACCTGGGCCCCGCCCAGCACCACCGCCGCCGGGCAGGGTGACCGCAGAGCTATGGGAGGAGGAGGAGGAGGGCTCCACATCTCGTCTAGTTTGACAGCACAATCACAACTATTATCGCGCCCGCGACCTAGAGATTCTTCATAATGTGGGTCAAAATGAATATATATCACTAAACTATCACCCCCCCCCCTCTCTCCCCCCCCCTCTCTCTCTCTCTCTCTCTCTCTCTCTCTCTCTCTCTCTCTCTCTCTCTCTCTCTCTCTCTCTCTCTCTCTCACGCAGAGGAACCGCAAGACTCCATAACAATTTCCTGGCTGTTTCGTAACCTAAGCGTAGTTTTCTTCGTGATTTTTTTTTCCTGTGACCCTGGTGCTCTTTAATGTATTCAGGTGGTAAGTTCAAATACCGCAGGCACCCAGATTATATTCTAGAACAGCTGGTTCCCCTCTGCCCCCCCCCCCCTCGCGCTGCCCCGCGGCCAGTCTGCTAAGGTCTGGCACGGCGCGCTGACCGCGAAGCAAAAGCCGGCCGCGTGAGGCGAGACTACTGTACTACACTGCCGAAAAAAATGTGGGATTCACGGAATGGATAGAGAACAGATTGACGATGTAACCGCGTGAACGTAGTCGTGGCCAGTGGCCACGCTGTCTGCATACTTGAAAAACAAAGGTGCAAGTAGCACCTTTGCAGGGGTGCGAAAGAAATGTTGAGTTTTATGCCTTTTGAAATGCACTAAAGAGGCCTAAAGGTGCTAAAAATTAGTGCCTTTAGCAGTTGTAGTGCCTTTGTAGAGGCACTAATCCATTGGCACCTTTTAAAGGTGCGTGTTCGCACCTTTTAAAGGTGTGAGTTAGCACCTTTGTTTTTCCGGTGCATGCAAAGATGGTGGCATTCGTTCTTGTTGACTCCAGAATTTCTTTTTTTTTTTTTCATTCTAAAAACTAGCCTTAGTATCCAATAGCTTACATTGTAAACTGAAGTGTGTGAATGTCGCACTTTTATAGGTTTGCGAGATTCATTCGTATACCGGGTGTCCCAGAGAACACACGGCAGTGTTGCGGATCTGCCTACCCACTCCGGCCGTAAGGCGCCATAGCCCCTGCAGCTCTGGCGAGTATGCAATCCCGCAACACTGCCGTGTGTTCTCTGGGACACCTGGTACTTGGCCACTGAAACGTGTGAATTTTCCTAGGATATTCACACGTTTCAGTGGCCAAGTGAACGAATGAATCCTCGATCACCTACAAGTGTACGACATTCGCACACTTGGATTTCCAGAGAATAAGCTTTACGATGCCTGCCTGAGAACATGATGGGCCACTGATTAGATTGTAATTTTCAAACCTGCGCGCAGCTGCTTCTTTCTGGCGTTATACATCGGTGATGCGGTGCCCCCTCCCCCCCCCTTTTTTTTCCACCACTGCTGCCTCTTCTTAGCGTTATGACACGGCTCTCATTACCGGGGATGGAGAACTCTGACACACTACTTAGCAGAGGAAAGGAAGGGCGGTATGGACATAATGATGCCCCGTTCTGTCCCTGTGCCGCGCTAGCGGCGCTAGCCGCGCCAGAGGCTGCGTGCGCAGTGCGAGGAACGCGTGCGACTTGGTCCAGCGGCCCAGCTATAGCCAGAGGCTGCGTGCGCAGTGCGAGGAACGCGTGCGACTTTATCCAGCGGCCCAGCTACAGCGATAGGCTGCGTGCGCAGTGCGAGGAACGCGTACGACTTGGTCCAGGTGGCCAGCTATAGCCAGAGGCTGCGTGCGCAGTGCGAGGAACGCGTGCGACTTTATCCAGCGGCCCAGCTATAGCCAGAGGCTGCGTGCGCAGTGCGAGGAACGCGTGCGACTTGGTCCAGCGGTCCAGCTATAGCCAGAGGCTGCGTGCGCAGTGCGAGGAACGCGTGCGACTTGGTCCAGCGGCCCAGCTAGGTCCCGGTAATGACTAGAACCTCTCATCGTGACGCTGGGCATGACGAGGGCGTGGCGGGGAGGGGTGGAGCGCGTCGAGGGGATCGTGTGTGGTATTGGTCTGAATCGCTGAAAGGAAATGGCGTAGCCGCGAGGTGGGGCGGGGCGGGGCGGGGCGGGCGCGGAGGGACACAAGCATAATCGACTCGGGGTTTTGAAAAAGGCGATGGGGTAAGGGCTCATTCATGGCCTAGATTGGAAAAGTATAGCGTTGTGCACTCTGGAAGCGGGTGAGTGGGGTGCTCCAGGCTGCGGCTTAACGCGTTTAACTTCTGCGCCAATGCGTGTTCAAGTCTTACGCAGTAACTAATTTTGCGTTTTTATTTTCTCCTCCAATAGTTTCGGCGAAGCGTATCGGATGTGATGCAGCCGCAACACGACGACCAGTTCCTCTTGCGATGGCTTCGAGGTAAATGTTTTTCTGCGTAATTGAAATCCGCGCACAGGGCCAGTACATTGCTTCTCATCATGACAGCTCAAACGATAACATCTGAGTATAGGGTTCGCAATCTTGGGAATTTTTCCTAGACAAACCCTGCCTACTGGCATGAGACTGCCACTGGGCAAAATTTGGACAGCCTTGTAGGCAGGGTTTGTTAGAACACTGTGAAAAATATTTCCGTAGATGTACAATATATTTTGTAATTCACCATGTACAACATTTCTCGTACATGTACGACTTTACACTTTACGACTTTGTTGGCTCACCAATCGATTTTGAGTTGATATACGTATAGTTAGAAAAGTTTAGAATATGAATCGTAATTGTACAAGACCTCTCATGGAAAATTTTCCCGTACCGACACAAGAATTTCTCACAGTGAAAAAATTTTCTAGGATTTCGAACCCGACATCTGAGAATGGCGCACTGGCGCACTATACACAACATGGAGCACATTTACGAGAGTGTATTTCTGTTGATATTTGATCATTAAAATTCTTCCCTATTTGGGCAAAGCATACCATTGTCATCGGCGCATTATTTTTTACTATACTTTTCGCATTTTTTTTCCTACCCTGGCTGCAGCGCGAAACTGGGACGCGGCCGCCGCGGAGAAGATGTTGAGAGAGGTAAGTAGCAACTCTGCAACAAATCTGCGTCCAGTACATATAAGCACCCTTGCCTGCCTCTTACTCCGTTTTTGTGTTGCTTGGTTGCAGTCGCTGCGGTGGCGAGAGCGGTACGAAGTGGACCAGGTCCGCGACTGGCAGCCGCCCGAGGTGCTCTCCAAGTACTACCCCAGCGGACTCTCCGGTCGCGACAGGGACGGCTCTCCAGGTAACAACGCGCCGTTCAATACTTGCGTTTTTTCCAGGTCGCCATAACTAAAGTCATAAAATGTCTTTGTCCTGCTGTGTCATGGCGTACTAGTGGTCGTGGTGCCGTTCGCTGGGCTCGACATCTACGGCCTGCTCCACTCGTGCTCCAAGCGCGAGTTCATCCAGATGACCATCAAGCAGATGGAGACGTACCTGCACCTGAGTCGGGAGGCGACGCGCGAGCGCGGGGACGCCGCGCACGGCATCGTCGCCGTCATCGACATGCAAGACTTTAACCTGCGCCAGTGGGCGTGGCGGCCTGGTGAGTAAACCTCATCAAATAATACCAGAATTGCTTTACGTGCAGAATACTCTTGTATGTGTGAAGTTGCTTTGCCGGTCTCGATGAGCGTGATATTAGTCCGCACTACTTGTTCATGTCCGCTCCGTGTGTTGCAGCCGGTGAGGTGGTCGTTAATCTGCTGCAGACGTACGAGGCCAACTACCCCGAGACCCTCAAGAACTGTTACATCATTAACGGTAATAATGACCCACGAGTCCAGATTCCCTTCCCTTTCCGCCGCCCCGGCCTGCTGGTCTGGTAGACGCGAGGTAGACGCATGCGCGGCGTGGCGGTACATGCGCCCTTCGTTGCAGCTCCTCGGGTGTTCGCCATCGCGTGGTCCGTGGTCAAGAACTTCCTCAACGACTACACGCAGAGCAAGATCCACATCCTGAAGGACCCGGCCAAGTGGCAGCCGCTGATCCTGGAGAATATCGAGCCCGACCAGCTGCCGCGGCACTACGGAGGCGTGGCCGAGGACCCCCCCGGCGACCCGCACTGCTCAGCCAGGATCAACCAGGGCGGCAAGGTGCCCAAGGAGTACTACACCAAGAGCGCGTCGCGGCTCCAGGACCAGCCCGATGAGGAGACGGCCGTCGTCAAGATGGGCGGCAAACTCAAGCTCGAGTACATCGCCGCGCAGAAGGGCACCCTCCTCAAGTAAGTGCGAAAAAAGCGTGCAGCTGCCCAAAGAGAGGAATATTGTCAGAAATGTCTCACTTTCGAAAGTCTGCGATCATTTGCTTGCACTCTCTTAAGTTTTTACTACCAAATTTGCTTACCACTAAGCGTTTGTGCTGCCATAAGTTCTTTAATTTCACCGTAATTATAATACTAGAAAAAACGTTTTGTAATATTAGGAAAAAGTTTAGTAATACTAAAAGAATTTCTTTAGAACTTATGACAGCACAAACGCTTAGTAATTACTAAGCAAATTTGGTAGTAAAAACTTTAGAGCGCGCTTGTGCCCCTGCCAGAATGAGGGTAGGCAACACGAACGCGGGGATGCACTGTTTCGGGTGGGTTGCCTACCCCTTCTCGGTCAGGCGCTTCAGCTTCCCAGGTCAGGTCTTGGCATTGTTTATTTATTTTTATTTTCTTTTTCTTTTCATTTTTAAAACGACACTTTCACCTCTCCTTCAGATGGGGATTCCGCACGGAGGGGCACGACATCAAGTTCTCGGTAACAATGAAGGATATCGATGGTAACTGCTCTACTCTGGTACCCCTGAAGCGCGTCAACTCGCACCAGGTCGAGGAGGTGGGCGTCATCACCTGCCCCACGCCCGGGACTTGTAAGTCGCAGGCAACGTCTTAACGACGAACATTTTGTATTCGTGGTTTCCCTATCGTCTTTAATTGATATCGCTTTTCACGGTCGGCGAGTATCGCCTAGAGCTGTGACCGGCTGTGACGGTTGAGTGTTTTAGTCCAATCTTGAAAATTTTCAGATCGAATCAATTTGCTGAGATTCGAATCATAGTCAGATCGGGGAAGAAAAGTGACCCCCCCCCCCCCCCCCCCCCCCCCTTAAAAACAACAAATGTATTTGGCGTACAACTGCCCAAATTCTTGGTTTTGAGGCCTGGTTCTGGGTTTGGGCCGAGATTAAATATAACATACCCGAAACAAACCAGGCTCTACGATTCGTTGTCGGAAGAGCCTGATTCGAAATCTTGAATTTTCCGACATCGAATCGGTCAAGTTTCAATCTGACCGATGCGATTCGATATGGAGCGATTCGCAAAGCTCCGGAAACGCCGCGCCGGCCGTTCTCGCCACGACCACGCTTTGCTTTCCAGACACCCTGCTGTTCGACAACACGTACAGCTACCTGCGCAGCAAGCGGCTGCACTACTCCGTCGGCATGGCACCCCCGCTGGCCGGCTCCGACGACCACGACGGCGTCCTGGACGACATCATCGGCGACCTCAACGACAACCGGGTGCAAAAGAGCGGCTGACCCCTGGCGGTGGCCCGGGCCGGTGCGCGCGCGCTTCCCCTCCTGCTGCTGCTGCTGCTGGCGGTGGCGGAGGCGGCGCCCGCCGCGTGGTCCTGGTGCAGCCGCGCGCGGCGCAGGTCGCCGCCGTGGAGCGGGCGCCTCCACTTCCTGGAGCTCATCATGTCCAAGTGCCTGCAGGGGCCGGGCCCGGCGGCGGCCACGGCGGTCTTCCCCAGAACGCGCCCGAGGGCCAGGGCCGCCGTGGCGTGGTCGGGTGCCCCGGTGACCGCGGTCCTGGTGTGCGGTGGACGGGGGAGGGTGCGGCGCGCTCAGAGTGAGGTTGTCTCGTATCCGTCCCGCCAGGGGCAGGGTCCGGCCCCGGCCCCGGCCCCGGCCCCGGCCCCGGCCCCGGCCCCGGCCCCTGGGCTGGAGGCTAGGCCGAGGCCGATGCCGCTGCGGCTGCTGGGCCGGCTGGATCTCGTTGCCCTTTGCCCCCGTGCCAAAGCACGACACCTAAGCTCCATGGGAATATGGCACGTGAACTGTCGCAGCGGGTCTGCTGACAAGTGACTGCCGGTAGAAAATTCGCAAAATCAAGTCTAACTCCGAATGAACCGTGTCCAAAGAGAGATGTGATGTTTTTGTGGGAGTTGAATATTTCGCCATCACTCTACATTCAATAGTGCTTACAGACTGCTGCTATAGGTCATTGGTGGTTATTGGGGCTCACATTCGTAAAGCAAACTTTGTCACATATTAAATGCTTTCTGTTTGATTGATTGTTAAGTGGTTTGAAAAGTATTTAAATGCCTCATACTTCATTGACTGGACTCAGTATTTTATTATGTACAAAATCAGTAAGAATTTAGATGTAAGCAAATGTGATACTTAAATGTAATATGTTAATACAAAAATTATAAATTGATTTATGTGATTGTAGCAGTGGAATCCAATATATGCATATTAACATCACAAATAAAACAATATTAAAAGTGAACTAAGAAGAAATAAAATCAACCACTTTTTGTTTGCAGGCACAGTCCTCTTCTAAAAGTTTCTTAGAGGTTCCCCATCGGAGTAAAGTAGGAATGCAAGTCAGTTTTAGACGAGCATCAGTCCTAAATGAGCAGTTAGGATCTCTCCACCTTTGTAATTGATGAAAAAAAAAGGTGAAGTGATCAATGTGATTGCGAAAGAAACAGTTATTGTTCAGATATGAATTCAAAACTTACGCAGAGCGGTCACCAACAGACACATGAAGAAAATGAGCATTGCTGGCTGCACTGCTTTTCATCGCCTCTTCTACAACTGGTTCAGCTGAAAAGAGAAGAAACCACTGAATTAACTTGGCAAAAAAACACCAGCAAGTTCATAGAGAAAATCTACAATGAGAAGAATCAGGATGGCCTCAACAGCCTTTACCTTTCACACAATCTGGACACCAACTCTTTCCAGAACTGTCATGAGCCCCATAAAACTCAGCAAATATTGGTACCCCCAAGTCTTGCAATGAAGAAATAACATTGTTGAATTCTTCAAAGGTTTGCACCTCGTGGACCTTGGCCATGATGGATGAGGATTTTCTTGCCTCAAATGACAAAACTGCAGACTAACTCACTTTTCGAATTCTTATCAACTGTGACAGATCTACACCACACGATAACGTCAAAAGTTTGACATGAGGTTAGTTCACTTCCTTGCCGATGGGAGCAGGGCAACGCAACTGGCTGCAACCAGACCAGCTGTCAGCCTGTCAGCTGTCTGCGTCTGTGCTCCTGCGAATAATCTCATCCGGGGCCTCCCAGCACCAAGCAAGCAGAGGTGGGGAGGAGAAAGATTTGTGTTTATATTTGTTTGTTCACATTTCAATGCCATTTAAATCGCACACAATGTTTAAGTTCACCGGCTATTTTATTGTCTGTTTTTATTAAAAATTTGTTCTTTATTTTAAATAATCTTCTTTGTGGTAATCCATGAATCAATTGATATGTTTGGGTAAGTCTAGAGAACGACAGCTACAGAGCTGCTAACCTCTCTTATTAGCCCATCCCTTTTCGATGCAAGTTAGAACCTGCTGAGTTATATTATATTAATTTACAAAATTTCGCGTTTTACATTTGCTTTCCTTTTTTTTCTGTTCTGGCAAATACTTGAAATTTGCAACACTTCGGCCCAAGTTTCTACCTGTTGCTATTGAATCTTCCATTAATTATTCTTTATGCTTGATTTTCCCATCAAATTGTCTCTTGTCCTTGTGCTCGCCTTACATTTTCCAGTTTCCTGCATTGTATTGCTGGTGTATTCATGTATAAAGTTTGCTGTTTTTTTTATTTATTTATTTATTTTTATTTTTTGTTTTCCTATTTTTATGAATTTGTTTATTTACAAGACGCACTCACAATTTCATTATTGTATGGTTGGCATCCCAAATGGTATTCCCATGGCAGCCAAAGTGTCCCGCTCAGAGACTAAGCTTCTCATGTGTTTGGGGAGGCCGTGCCCTGGGGTGCTCTAGTGAGTCTAATTTTAGATCCTTCCTCGCCTGACTGGCCTCCCCTCTCAACCCTCCCTTCCTCCCTCCCCTGAACAGTGCCTCATTCATTTAATACCCTATTCCGCTTACCTCAGGACAAGTTTTAGTTTTCTTTGACAATTTGTATAAAAGTTTCAACTTCTTTTTCCTCTGGAAGAAGCGACTATTAAATTTAATAACTAATGGGCAGTCACTGAGCCTGCAAAGGTAGGGTGACATTCCATTCATTCTGGAGGGGCCATTACAGTATTTCAGAAACAATTACATTTTGTCTTTTCTCTGTTCATAAATGTTCTTAATGTGTTCAATTTTGCATTCACTTCTTGTGTAAGTAATTGAAATGAGGTTTTACTTGTACTTGATGACCTAATGATACCAAAGTTCAGATGACAGTGATGTTCTTCTGTCACTTTTGTGTTTGTCTCCAATCTCATTCCTGCGATTTATTTCTCTTTCCTGTAGTATCTTGACATGAAAACGGAGAGCAATGGCAACCGATTCTCATCCTCTGCTCGTTCAAGCAGTGTATTCTTTCCAAGGAAAAAATAATGATGAAGTATGTGTTAATATCCCATGAAAAAAATGAAACAAATGTACAAACTGTGCCTTTACTGAAAACGCTGATTTTAATTGTTTCTGCAGTTGTGCTTCAAGAAGGGGGATATCATTACTGTCACGCAAAAAGAAGAGGGAGGATGGTGGGAAGGTACGCTTGCCACAACGGACAAGACAGGATGGTTTCCTTCAAACTATGTGAAGGAATACAAACCTCAAGGTAAGCCTGAAACCACCAGGATAAATATTTTTATAAATAAATATTTCTTTTCAAAGAAAACTTTTTCTTTTGTTTTAGAAGCTATGGCTATTGCTGGTAAAACAAGTCCCTCAGTCCAGATGCCAGTAGACTTGAATGCTCAACAAAAAGCCTACAGGAATCTTGTACTGAGGGACATAATAGACTCTGAAAAGGCAAATGTAGCTGAGCTTCAGACATTGGTCCAGAATTTTCTTCATCCTTTAGAAAGTGCAGAAATGTAAGTAATTCTTTTTTCTGTGGGCCCATGCTTTTTCTCTTTTTCTGTGTTGGGATTTGGTTTCATGTCATTTGCTATGGTTTCCATGCTTTCTCTGGAAATGTTAAGTCCGGAAGGTAGGAAGTTAATGATGTCTAAAACAAAGGCTTCTCTGTTGACACTGTATTCTGTAAACAAAACCTGTCAACTTAACATTTTGCAGAATACCACGGGATGATTATCGACAGTTAGTTAGCAATATGGATGAAATCCTTGCTGTTCAGCAACATCTTTTGGCTGCTCTTGAAGACTGTGCCACAAAACAACCAAATGAACAGAAGGTTGGTCGTGTCTTTTTAACCAATGCTCCACGCATGAAGCAAGTACACCTTACCTACTGTGCAGCACATCCTCGGGCTGTTTGTGTTATCGATAAGTACAAGTAAGTATCTATAGTAATGACTTAAAAGCTTATTCCATGAACACATCTGACATGCTTACTTGCACTTGCCTAGGGATGAATTAAATACATGGATGGAGTCCGTGGGAGCAAGTGTCCCTGGCATACTTGTGCTCACTACAGGTCTGAGTAAGCCCTTTCGACGTTTAGATAAATATGCCAGCATGTTGCAGGAGTTAGAGCGTCATGTCGAAGAGAATCATCCTGATCGTGGAGATACCCAAAGATCTGTTAGCGTATACAAGGAAATTGCTGTTAGTTTTGAAGATAATATGTCATAGAATTGCCAACTGTTGACGATTTTACTTGTTTACACCAATGTTTGCTTCCATGCAGTCTGCTTGTTCCACAACAAGACGTCAGAAAGAACTTGAACTTGAAGTTCTTACGGGTGGAGTACGTGGATGGGAAGGGGATGATCTTCAAATTCTTGGTGACATAATTCATATGGGTTCAGTTGCTGTTGGTCCAGACCATCGAGACCGGTACTTGGTTCTCTTTCCATCTACTCTTTTGATGTTAAGTGTTAGCCCTCGAATGAGTGCCTTCATATATGAGGTATAGTCTCTCGGCATGCACTTTTTCACCATTTAACTAAACCTCTTATGTTTCCTGTAATATTCTTATCTTATCTTTGCAAGGGAAAATTGCCACTGACTGGAATCACAGTTAATAAACTTGAGGATACTGATAATTATAAGAATGCTTTTGAAATAGTTGGTAAGTTTGTGCTTGAAAGATAATGTCTGATTTCCAAAAATCAATTTTTTTAACATTTTACTTTTTCTGTTACTTTGATGTAAGGTCCTTTAATTGAGCGCATTGTGGCTGTTTGTCAAACTAGAGAAGATCAACAAACATGGGTTGATACACTTCGCCAACAAATACGATGTGTACTTCATAAATCTTCAAGCCCCAAATCACCACTACCACCCCCTCATGTAAGTGGACTCAATCTCCCTCCTGCCTCACCTTATGCCCGTCTTACTGAGTACTTCGCAAATTTAGTCAAAGCTGGTATTATTACCAGACCACTACTCAAGAGACTCCTTTATCGTCAGTTTAGTAAAGACTATGAAAATGTTGGTATTGTTGGTGTTAAAATAAGACATAATCACAAAGTAGAGTGTGTTATATTTCCCCAGCCAGTCGGCTTGGCCCAATGGCAGAAAGCAAGTCTTGTCAATTTATCATCAGATAGCAGTGAGGAAGAAACACTGCGTGTGCTAGAACGTCAGGATGCAATTGATATGAGTGACAGCAGCACAGGATCTACATCGAGTTCTCCATTCAGCCTCATGTGCTATATGCCTTCAAGTAGAGAAGTGCCCAATCAAGGTTCTGGACTGTTGGCTCCTGGAAAAGTGACATTGGAGTATACTACCTCAAAATCAGGTGAATCTAGCTTTGAAACGCAACCTGGGCATCAACCTTTCCCTTCAACTGTGTGCCAAGATCTCTCTCATCTTAGTGAAGAAGAATTTTCATGTAGAGCAGAGAGCCGCTTCAGTCTCCCACCTTCTTTTGACCCTTCAAGAGCTCAACCTTCATTGCCTATTCATACCTGGCATTCTACATCCACTATTATTCTGCCGCGAGAAACTCTTCAGAGAACACATTCCTCAACTCTAGAACTTGCTCCAAGTGCTTTGCCTTTAGCAGAAATAACTTTTGACCCAGTAGTTACATCTGATAATAACTGTTCAGAAAGTACCTCTGAAATTTATAGAACAGAATCTCACATTCCTAATTGTTTATTTTGTGGTTCAGAACCGACAAGTGCATCAGAGAGGGCAAGTACAAGAACTGACAAACACCAAGAGGTTGCTTCTCCAAGTTATGTCAATGAACTGCCTAATTGTGTTCCTGTTAATGAAACTTGTGCATGTTGTGCTGCACGGCCTCTTAGTCCACGGTCATCAGATTCAGGTCTGGCAGATATCACATCTCCAGATATTACAAACTCAAATTTAAGACCAGATGAATGGCTTCGACTGGAATCTTCCCCAGGCCCTGCAACAAATCAACTATCTGATTGTGACTTAACTTCTTTAGGAAGTTACTCTGTACCATCAAACACTGTTCATCATTTGGATTCTAACGAAGTTCTTTGGAAACCACAAGACCATAAAAGTCGTCTGGTCTACCGATCCGGGATGTATGCTCACTGGGGTTTGAAGATGCGAATCCCAGCAACTTCATTAGAAACTGTACCTTCAAACAAGAAAAGACACCACAGAAATCCTCCACAAGCAGGCAAGAGATGTCAGAAAACTCTGATCAAATTTTCTATCTGCTTTTAATGGCTGTTTCTTTGGATTGTTTTCTCTCCCATTCTGAAACTTGATAGAAAATTTAATCAGTGTAAAAGTTTTGCTATCCTTTAATCCCTGCTTGTCATATAGCTTGACATTTTTTTTTTCCCCCTGCCCTCCATCCCTCCCCTTTTTCTTTAATGGATTGTTGGGTTTGTTGTGTGATCACAAACCAATGCATATGCTAATGCTATGTATCATGTGCTGTGCAGCTAAGTTACAAAGTGACTAAAATATGCTAAAGGTACCTCCAAAAATTTGAGTAACAGCTTTTTTTTCCCCTTCATTTCACTTTGTCTTTGATGAAGTATTACAGAAAATAACTTTGAGGTCTAATGTTAATGCTATAACTTTATTTACATCATCATGTTTGCAATCCAGGCATGTTTGATTGAAGTTTGCTGTTTTGGCTACTTGCTTGTGATCGCACCAATTTCTGCAGTGGTTCCCAGTATTATCTAGACTAGATTATCACTCTAGTGTTGTTATCTTTGACTGCTACATGCTTTGTGGAGTGATTTCTGTGCAAGTAGCCTCTCTGAGAAATTGTTCTTTGCAGGGTCTAGGTGTACAGTTATTTGTAGAAATTGTAAAGATTTTTATATACCATCCCATTGCTTACTTGGGGGAATTTCAGATCCATGTGAAGTAAGCAGCTGTATAAAGGAAAAAAAAAATGTATTTTAATTCTGAAACAAGATGTGCAAAATTGTTCAACAAACCTAGCTTCTACATTGTTGTGTGGGAAAAATATATATTGGAGGCAAGTTTTACACATCCGTATACAGATATGAATTGCCCTGCCCATCCCTGTGACAGAAATGTTCATTGTTAGAAGTCATCTCATTTTTTGTGTTCACCTGTGAATGTTAAATTATTGTATTGATTATTATGATGTGTTGTTCACAGAGTAACAAAGATAAATGAACTTAATTATTATTTATTATAAGAATACCTCCGATGGTCTGAAATTTTAAACTTCACACTGTAAACCCATTTGAAGAGCAACACAATCTCTTGTGGCTCTTGAGTGGATTGTTGCATATTGATAAACTCTTGGTTTCACAGTGCATGGCCTGATGTCAAATCTACCATCCTGCTTGCTTGACAGTGTTGTAATTTGCTTCTAAATATTCTGGTTCATGCACCTTTTTCTTTTTTCTTTCTTCTCCTTGAAGAAATGAGTGATTTGTTATTTAATTTTGTGATGCAAGATTGGTTTTAGCTTGCAAATATATTTTATAAGAGTGCAAGCTGTTTTGGCTGAAATATGTGACATGTTTGGTATTTCTTTTGCAGGCAAATCAGCACCAGTTGATAGTAACAAGAAACAGCAGTAACATAACCAGACCAAGCAACTTAAATGTTAATAACAATATAAATAACATCAACAATAACCACATTCATGCTGCAAGTGTAAACAACATCAATAATAATTATAGTAGCAACCCAAATGTTAAGAGTTGGACAGCAACAAATTTACGACCTGCCCCTCCAGTGAGAATTGCTGCTTCACTAGTTAGAGACGATTTACGGAAGTCTTCTAGAGGACCTCGCAAATTTAGTGAGTTAATAAGTTATGAAGCAGGTTTGTTTGATAGTTAATGAACATCTAATTTTTTCTCTTCATATTTTAGATGAAAGAAGCTATGAAGAGGATGCATTAGTTCTTCGAGTCATTGAATCGTATTGCACAACTGCTAAAACTCGATCAACAATCAGCTCAGGTAAGAATCTTCCTTTACTACAGATACTTTTTCTCATTTCAAATGCAATAGATACTTTTGCCTTGTATTTTATGATAGGGTTGCAAGTTGCTTTGCAGCTTTGATGATTGAATGAATGGGTAAATTGAATGCTTTAGGGAACTGTATTCTAATGACATTATCAAATCTGAGCATGCTTTATGGATGGTATTTCATTGCATAAATATCTTGCTTGTATTCAGAAATCAGGGTATGTTGTATGTAGTTGCTATGATGAAAAGATCAGATATATTGTGAAGTATGTTTTTGAAATTCATTTAAGACTTCTATATAGTTATGATTTCTTCATATTCCTTTTTGTGTACTTTTCCAACCAATAGCTTTACTTAATGAGTGATCCAAGTTTTTCCTATCCTAAAATATATGATGCCACTGCACGGCTTTCAAGATTAATTGTCCTGTCTGTTGCTTTTTCTAGCATGTATGTGGATGCCCTTTTTATTTCCTTCTGTTTTGCTGATAAATAAGATCTCTTCACATACCTTTCCCAGTGGTTTTTATGTCAGGGTTGTTACAAGTCAGAAAAGTCAGGGAAAGTCAGGAATTTTAAAAGTGGTCAGGGAAAGTCAGGAAAAATTAAATGAGAGTCAATAAACTTTTGCTCGCCGACCGCCTCTTCCGTTTTTACCCCGTGCCTGTGGACAAGATCCATGATAGTTCTGACGGCTGCAGCACGACGCTCGCCGCGGATGCGAGCGCTAGTTGTGCTGTTACCCCTCGCCCTCCCCCTCACACATCAGTATTTATGTATTTATTTTTATCTCAATTTTCCCTCCTTTCATTGCGTAATAATGCCTGTTTAACGATCTAAAAATGTCAGTAAAAATCGATAGTTTGGTCAGGGAAAAGTGAGTAAAACTGAAAATCTAGATCTTGTAACAACCCTGTATGTTTTACATCAATTTTGTTATGTAAATCAAGTTGAGATGAGCCAAGCTTGAATTTTAGAAAAGTTTGAGGGAGCATTAGTGCATTATCTATCCATCTTAATTTTCTCTCTCGCTGTGCTCTTTTAATGGTTTATTTTATTTTCTTTTATTAAATTTTTCACAAAATTTTTTCCTTCTTTGATGTGATGTGAAAATCTTTTATTTTTGTCTAAATATCCAAATCCTGTACCTATGTGCATTGTTTCAATTTTGTAAGTGTTGTGTTGTCTGTTATGGACAGAACCTGCATCTTCATGGGGCAACTCTTATGGGGTTCAAGAGCCTGGGGCTCGAGGTACCCAAGCAATTCAAGGAAAGGGTAAACACAAAATTCTCAGCTGGCTTCTGGACTAGTTCGGTACAATATGAATCGAATTGTCAAAATGTTGGACTTGCAAATTTTGTACCTGTTATTATTTTTGCAGTGGGAGTAACACAAAAGATTTTCCTCGCATTTTTTTTGACATTATGCAATAGTGACTGTGTTCTTATGACCTATTCTGATCTAATGCTGTTAGATCACATTTTTGTTAAGCTGTAAAATAAATATCTTTTTTTTGTTAAGTGTCCATATTTGTATACATACTTGTTTTAACTTGCTATTCTGAGATGTGTTTTTGCTGAGTTGATTATGATTTGTATTCTGCTACAAGTTGTAAAGGTTTCAAATTTTTTTTTTTTTTTTTTAAATTTTAAGCATGTATTTGGTTAGCTTTTATTTATCTACACATATTATATCCAATACCCGATGCCCGGTTCATTTGCGAACTAACCGGTTAAATCGCGTGATGAGATGAATGTTAGGCCGCTCAATCTTGTGCCAAAAATAAGGGTTACTACTTTTCGTCTTCCTGGCTTCTTTAATGTGTTAGTTTGTAAATTTTATAACTGCTTTTAAGGGAACCGAAGGTTCATTCAAAAATAAATGGATAGATTGCAAAAAAGTTTTGGACTTGAAAATAATGTATTAAGCGTTGAAAAGTACTTTATCACCAAAATACCAGGTAAAGCAAGCTTTGCTCAGATAATTGTCATTAGATTTCATGGGTTGTGTGTTTTTGTTTCAGTTATGATGAGTTATTGAATGTTGATCACCCATTATTTTTCAATTGCTTGTGATGTATTGTTTTAGCTCTCCTGGATAGCCCACAGGAAAAGGGGATGGGAAACTTCTTGGGAGGTCAAAGTCCACAAGCAGATGATAAGTAAGTATGATTGCTTATGGGTTTGTTTCCCCTTTAAATATTTTCAAATGCTCGTATTTTTTATCCACCTTGCAGAAAAGTGTTGGATGCAGTACATGCCTTGAGTCAGAAAGTGAATGATCTCCAGGGTCAAATCAATACCTTAATGCAACAGTTGGATTATGAGACAAGTGCCAGACGTAGCTTACAAAATGTTATTCATGCTCATATCACCTCAGCACAAAGTAGTACTCATTCAACCTCTCTCCCACTTATTATTGACTAAAGCAATCTCGTCCATTCCAAGGTGACATAGTCGCATTTTGGTTGTGAGGGTGTTCCAACTGTACATCACTTCATTCACTGACATTTTACTATCCAGATACGTAATTTGAAACATGCTATTTGAATAACTATTGTATTGGTCTCAAAGCTGGTAAGATTTCAGCAGCAACAATTCATTGTATTGTAGCCTTTTCATTGCCTTGTTGATTCTGAAGAGGTTCTGATTTTGTGAAATGTGTACGTGATAGGATGCCAAATATTTTTACAAATTAACACAAATAAACAATTTTTCGATTGTTTGTTTAGTTGGAGGATTTTATTCTCAAGTTATCCACAACACTTCCCACAATACTTGTCTCA
The DNA here is from genome assembly GCA_029379305.1 of Frankliniella fusca. NCBI lineage: Eukaryota > Metazoa > Arthropoda > Insecta > Thysanoptera > Thripidae > Frankliniella > Frankliniella fusca. The sequence goes on along the minus strand of JAHWGI010000335.1, from coordinate 143,073 downwards.
ACTATAACAACAGCAACAGGTGTGCACTATATGTTCAAGATTGGCAGATCTATGTGTTTTTCATTCATTTTGAGTTCTAATAATTTTACCCAACACTATATATAGTAAGTACATAAGCTGCAATAACATACATTATTTATTGTCTTGGACAATTTAAAATTACTGTACAAGCCACAAAATAAAAATTTATGCTAGGTAACAACATTGGTACTGCAATGACAACTTCCATAAAACTAAACACAGAAGAGACTAGATGTACCTGTCTTCAGCTATTCCACTAAGCTAGTTGTGATTGAGATAACAAGCCCCACAGGGGCGAGTTTCAGATAATACTGACCTGTTAACTTAATGGTCTAGGATTCTTAACATTTTGATTCTCATCAATCAAGTTTCCCAGTGTTTTAATAATAAGCTATCTTAAAATTACCATGGCAAGATCTCTATTCTCCCCTTTCACACATTTAGTGAAAGATGAGTACACTTTTAATTAAGAGAGCAAAATGTATTCTGGAATGAATTCTGACCACATTAAAAAAGCATTGATTATAAATGGCAAGATACATCAATGACATTGTATGATGAGTGATTACGCATCATCTCTACTCTTGCACTGCAAAAGTCAGCGACTTTCCTTTTGGATCATCAAACCGCATCATCGGTTTGATTTCCATCATTGCAGAAATAGCAAAACCAAGAATACCCAAAAGGAGAGAGGTGACCATTAAACCAGACAAAATAGGAATGGTCATGAAAGGTGGCCACTCTTCTGGAGGACCGTAAGTTGGGATTGCTGAGGGTGATGGAGAAGGTTGAGCAGGTGATGGTGAGGTTGCTGACTCACTGGTCTTTGAGCTTTCCTTTTCTTTAGGCTCACCAGCCTCTGCCTGTTCTTCAGTGCCTTCCTCAGCTTCCTTGCGTTTTGGGCTTTCATCCTCAGATTCTTTTGCAGCATTTTCCTCCGCCTCACGAATTTTTCTGGACTTGATATTTTCCTCAATGTGCTGTTTAAAACAAGAAGTCAAATGTAGCAAAAAGTACCATTTCCAAAAAACAAAATAAAATAATAATACACGTAATTAAATATTAATGGGTGCCAGGCAAGTGCTTACCCATGAAGAATGCAATGACGTATAGATGGCAATAACATGATCATGATTATGCCTCAAGTCTTGATAGATATTATAAATTGTGGAATCTGTGTGGGTGGGGTGGTAAGAAAATTCATAAGAAACATACAAACGAAAAAGTACCAAAGAGAGACTGATTTTGCAACTCACCATGGCGCTTAAGTAAGTCAGATCTGCCGTCACTAACTTTAGCATCTTCCAGATTGACTTTCAAGAAATTAGAATATGGAGTATCCTTGCTGAGTATTGGAATTCCCTCTGGACCTAATATTGCTTCATTCCAGCCTGGGTTTTGTGGATACATATGCTCAAGGACAGCGAGGGGTGACTCTACAAATGGCAAGTACAGCAGATCTGCATCTCCAGATCGAGAAAGATTGTGCAAATTGGGAAATGCACCTCGCCCTAACTCATCTTGCCAGCTGAAGTCTTCTATACTGAGCTGGAATGAGAATAGAGGTTAAAATTATGTACTACCGCCATATCAAATACTGGTGTACAGAAAGAACTCTCACATTTTCTTCTGCAAAGACTATCACAACAGGATTATTCTGCAATTTCTTGGCGAGAATTCCTTTGAATTCATCTTGACTAATCCTAGAGAGAAATGGGATGCTGCTCGACTTGATTGATGAATCTCTGCAAACAAAACAATTTGATTCCACTGGTAACTATTTCAATAAGTTTCATACAATGAACAGCTATTGTTAATGAAGTTACAACAATTGTGAAAAGTATTGATCAGGTATAACCTCTACATCTGTCCAAATATCAAAGAGATAGGGTGTGGTAAGCGAAAGACAAGGGGAAAGGAAATTTTTAATTTTGTCGATAGATTGGCGACAGAAATTTTGCAGCAAATTAGAAAACCAAAATTACCTGTAAGAATCCCACAAGAGAACAGGAACCAAGTCAGCTGACAGCACACATGGAATGACAACTCCTAGAAACAGGAGTGCGGAAAACGACGACATACTTTCTGGCAGCACCAGAAACAAATAATATATCCTCTTAGAAAAAGAACGTTCTTTCTTTCAGATGACAGTCTTAAATGGACTGTTACAGATATCGGTCGAACATTTTCAAGACAACGTAACGAAAAACCTTCACACACTATTCACATACGCCCCTCTCATATCTCCCTTCCTGTGCCTTCCTCGTTTCCTTCCACTTCTTCATTTCCTCTTGGAAGGGTGATGACAAATTCATGTACTGGAATATCGTTTTCAAGTGAGTGAGCTGAAAAGTACTTCTTTTCGGAATGTTTGACATTTTGAAGATTAAGAGAATTGCAGCCTTAAGTTCGAACAGAGACAAAGGTTCAAAAAAGTTTTAGAAGAAGCTACATTCACTTTTCTTGTGAACTCGATCTATCGAAAGGTTCGTTGATCACTGATTTCTTTTTCAAATTTCTCATAGCTCTCCGAGGCATGATGGGTAGCTTCGCAGACGAACAGTCAAAACATAACAATATGGCTGAGCCGTTGTTTAAGTGGAATAAGGTGCATAACCCTTCGGGGCCGCAGCCCCGGCCCCGCCATGGACATCGGGCCGTCGCTATCAAAGATTTAATGGTCGTATTTGGCGGAGGAAATGAAGGCATCGTTGACGAACTTCACGTATTTAACACAGGTAAATATTTTGGGCGGTCGACGTTCAGGCCCTTTATGCTAGGGCAAAATGGCGGTGTTGCAGGCTCTTTCAAACTAGGTTTTCCATGTGTTGTTCGTATTTTGTCCAATTCCTACCAACACTCTGTGAAAGTATGGTTTGTTTTACTTTAAGGGTAATGGGATTTGCTGCTGAATTTTGCTTACATTCAAGTAAATTTGATGTTATGATTTGGCGGTTTGCTTGGGTTATTCAATATGGCCGCCTCCTACGGCGTAACATGATAGTGTCATTGCGCTGTCAATTTACTTCATTTTTGATTCTGTTGTCACATTTTTCCTGCAATATTGACGAGTGCAATTTTCATGCGTTTTTCTCGTGTTCTCTTCGGGAAAACCATAGTGTCGAAGCTTTACTTTGGGCTTCTGACATTTGTTTGTATTTGTTTGGGGGACGCTATGCGCGCCTCGCAAGCCCCTGTAGGTCGCAGCGCCATCTTAAGCGCCGCGACGGAGTCAGGAACGACTCAGAAATTCTTTCACTCCTTGTCACTTGCACTCTATTTTGTATTCGAATTATCTTCGCGCAGTCAGAAGCAGCTTGCTATAAATGTCCCTCTCTCTCTCTCATACACACACGCACACCTGTTTTAAACTTAAATAATCTTGTAGCTTTTCCTTTGAGCATCAAATGTCAAGTCAGGGGGCGGAACATGTATCGCAGCAACCAATATCGCTTTTAGAATCCCTTTTTTAGAACACTATTCCCGTTATGATATATATCACGAGAAGGAACCCTTCCGAGGCTGTCCCCTTTGACACTCTGTGATATCGTTTCTGGAGGTATCGGGTCTTCCCTCCCTAGGGCGCGGGATCGCGATGACGCTGCCGCCCCGCCCCGCCCCGCCGGCCCGAGAGAGCCCCGGCCTCGGCGCTCCGGCACGAGATGGGGGAGGTTATGCGCCCCGCGCACCCCGCCTCTGGTCAGGGGTGTGTGGAGGAGCTGCGCGGTTGCCGTAGGGTTGACCGAAGCCTTTATCAGTACAACTGATCTTTTTGAAAGTCTTCGATGCCGTTTCCCATTTTATTAATTGAATTTAACCCTGGCATAGAGTTGGCTGAGATTTTCATCCAACTTGTTGCCAGACTTCCCATTGCAGTTTTTCTACTGCATTTACTACTTTCTTACTTGTATTTATAATTTTTAAAATTGTTTTCTCTCTGTTATCATTTTGAAATTTTCAATTGCAGCCACAAATAAATGGTTTGTTCCTCAATGCAAGGGAGATATACCAGCAGGTTGTGCTGCATATGGGTTTGTGGCAGACGGAACACGTATTCTCGTGTTTGGTGGCATGATCGAATATGGGAAATACTCCGCGGACTTGTATGAACTTCAGGTAATCTCGATTTCTTTTCTCCTTGAATTATGTATACTGAGTGATCCTCATTGTACTGTACATATGCCAGGCAAGTCGCTGGGAATGGAAAATGCTTCATCCACGTCCACCAAAGAAGTTCCCTCCACCTTGTCCACGGCTTGGCCATAGCTTCACACTTATTGGAAGTAGAGTTTTCCTATTCGGAGGCTTAGCCAATGATAGTGATGACCCCAAAAATAATATACCAAGGTATCTCCAGTTTGGTTCAAGTCTAGAGTCATAAATCTGTGTGTTGCCCCTAAATAAAATAATATCCTTCTTTTTCAAAACTATTACAGATATCTAAATGATCTGTATGTGCTTGAGCTGAAAGGCAATCATCAGACCTCCTGGGAAGTACCTGTAACATATGGGGACTCTCCACCCCCAAGAGAGTCACATACAGCTGTGGCATACACAGACAAGAATGGGCGCACAAGCCTTGTTATTTATGGAGGAATGAGTGGTTGTCGTCTTGGTGATCTGTGGATGCTTGATATTGGTAAGAACTCCATTGAAAATAGTGGTACTCCCTGAAAATATATAATCATCAATATACATGTCTCTACCTTTGTCTTTTTTAGACACAATGCGTTGGCACAAACCAAATGTACATGGTGTTGCACCGCTACCTCGGTCCCTCCACTCAGCCACACTAATTGGGCATCGCATGTTCGTATTTGGTGGGTGGGTACCACTAGTATTGGATGATGTTAAGGTGGCAACCCATGAGAAAGAATGGAAGTGCACTAATAGTTTAGCCTGCCTCAACCTAGGTAATAATCATAAAATTTCTTATTTTTCAATTTTTTTTTTCTTTTTTCAACTATTTCTGGTTTTAAATTTTAAATGCAAAGTCATAAATTTTGAGCTTAAATAATTACTTTTCGCCTTTTTCAGAAACAATGACTTGGGAAAGCTTCCAAATGGATACATATGAAGATAATGTACCCAAGGCAAGAGCGGGGCACTGTGCTGTGGGCATTCACACTCGCATGTATGTTTGGTCAGGGCGAGATGGATATCGCAAAGCTTGGAATAATCAGGTTTGTTTTGGTAGCATGTCATGTGGTCTCCTCTAGAGTTTTAGCCATATTGCATTTTTCTTATCTTTTTCTTCTGCAGGTTTGCTGCAAAGATCTTTGGTATTTGGAAGCAGAAAAACCTGCACAACCTGGCCGGGTCCAATTAGCTAAAGCCTTTACTCAATCTTTAGAAGTGTACTGGCCTGCAAGTCCCACTGCTGATGCATACATTTTACAAATCCAAAAGTATGATAATCCACCTACTTCCACTGCACCTCAGGTATAATGACATTCTTCCTTTTTACCCTGTCCTGTTGAAGATTAGTTTTGTTATTTCATAATTGTATTGTTATCTCATCCCTCCAGTTGCCCTCGCCACTGGCTGCTACATCATCACAGACAACTGCTGCTCCCAAAACTGCCACAACAACCACTACTTCAACAGCTGCTGCTCCTGTCAGCTCAGCTGCTGTTGCTAAAGTTGCAGTTAGCAGCCCAGTCATTGCCCCAGCTATTTCTGCACCTGCAGCTCGACAGCCTGTTCCAGCTGCTGCAGCTGCTCCTCTACCTGCTCCTGCCCCAGCTGCTAGCCCAGCACGTTCTCAAGCAATTTCAGTGCAAGCGTCTCAGAAGTTACCGCCAACAGTAGCAGCAGTTGCATCCCCCCAAACTGTGCTGCGAGGTAAAGGATCATTCACCAACTTTTAACGAAGTTTGGATTGTGTTTAGGGGACCTAATAGTGTGTCTTTCTACAGCGGGAACACCAACAGCTGTTCGTCCAAGTGCACCTGCTACTCGTCCCACAACTACTGTTGTGCGCCCAGCTGGTTCTGTGGTAAGCACGGGAGCCTCTAGTGCACCAGCAGGAACAATAGTGCGGCTTCCAGTGTCAGCAGGCGTTGCTTCCCCCTCCATGGTGCGCCCTCAGACACTACGTCTGATCCGAATGCAGAGTCCTGCTGGCCAGGGTGTGATCTCCCCTGGTCAAAGTCTGCTGTCGGCAAAATCAGGAACAGTAACATCAGTTGCCAGCCTTACGGCAGCAACCAGTGTTACTGTGGCAGGATCCACTGCATCACCTGTGGTGAGCAAGACCCCTAATTTGAAAATGCCATTGCACTTTTCATATGCATGCAGTATCATAATTTTAGAAATTTGGTGGTTTATCAAAGGCACTGTACAATATTTCTACTCCATCCAATTTTTTTCCATGTGTCTCTTAATTTCTCTTATTAATAATGTGAATGAAAGTTGCTTTAGATATCTGCCGTTACTGCAATCCTATGAGCCTTTGGTGGTTGGTCTGTAAACTTAAGAATACTGTAGCTTAATTTGCATGTAGTAAATTTAAAAAGTGATGGTTATCAGCGTCTCCATTTGTGTACTTGTAGTTGTTACTATAAAGGCTGCTTATAATGTTTTCTGCATGTTATTTTGTTTTCTGAGCATCCTTAGGACTTTTTATTCCTTGAAATGTCAGTTTTCAGCAAATAATGTGATTTTTGTGTAAGTTTGGGAACATCATAAGCAGTTGTTACTTTTGACTTGTTGCCTCGTAGTGCGATGTACAATTTCCTTTCCTCACTGTTGCACCTTCCTTTTTTATATATCTAGTCTGTTAGTTTCTGAGAAAAGAAATTACCGTCTTGTTTGTTGTTGCTTCGCCTGTTGCCGTTTCGTCAGAGGCGGTGGGTGCGGTGCTTGCCGCGTGCGGTTTGTGATGGTCCGCTTCCACGTTGTGTGTGACAGGGCCAGGCTCGCGGTCAGATGACTGGGATTCAGGCGTTGGCTGCTGCCGCGACGACACGCCGCGTGGTCGCGGCCACCGCGGCGGCCAGCTCGGGGGCGGGCCCGGGCCCGGGCGCAGTAGTGACCGCAGCCTCTGCACCGCAGGTCCAGGCGGCGGCGCAGTCGGCGCTGCAGCAGGCGGTCGCGAGCGTGACCCCGGCCGCGGCCCCGGCCCCGGCCCCGGCCCAGGCGCCGGCCTCCAGCGCCGTGGTGTCGCTAGCCGCCGCCTCTGTAACGGCCTCGACCCCTGCCAGTCCGATGCGCATTGTCCAGGCCCAAGGCTCCCCATACAGGGTCGCATCCCCGTCTGGTGCACTCGGTGAGGAATCCATCTACGGTACCTCTCTTTTCCTCTGTAAGTTGTGTGGTTGTTACAAGTCTTCTTGCTTTCCCCAGTAGGTCAGACAGTGAGGTTGGCTTCGCCAGGCACAACGCTTCTCCGCAGCGCCGCCCCTGGTCAGGCTGGCAAACAAATCTTCCTCCAACGTCCTGGCTCAAATCAGCCTGGTCAGATTGTGACACTTGTTAAGACCAGCCAAGGAATGACTGTTGCCTCGGTAAGACTAATGTATTTTTTTCTTTCTAGCGTGTGTTGTGGAAATGAAAATATTTGAACATATCTTCTCTTTTTTTTTTCACATCAACAGATGCCAAAGATGAGCCTCATTCAAGGCAAAGCTGGAGCTGGCAATGTTCAAACTATTCAGACTGTCAAAGCAGAAAATCCGCAAGGATCAGTGGTTCAACAAGGAACAACAATTCAACCAGGCAACCTTCCACAAGGTGCAACTATTGTTAAGCTTTTAAATCCTGGTTCAGGTACGTGTTGGTGTGCTGTTTTGAAAGAATCTTTTCACCAGTCAATACCATTTCCACTTATTTGTTTTACTATTGTTTTAGTTAGTAAAGCTGGTGGTGTTGCTGGTAAACAAACTATTGTAATTACCAAACCTGGAGGTGGACAGCCAGCTATGTTGGGCCGATCTAGTACAGGTCAAATTATTATGGTTACATCAGGCTCAGCTCTCAGAACTGTCCAAACCCTTACAAATAGTCAAGCTGGTCAAGGTTGGTTTAAGATGCATAAATTTATAAGCCTCATTCTTTTAGTTATCAGTGCAAATTTATAATCTTAATATAACAGCTGTTTCAGGAGCACAAACAGTGGCTGGCCAACAAGGTGTAAAAATGATAGTTATGTCAGCTGGTCAAGCTGCGCAGGCCCAAGCAGCTGGCGGGAAACCAATCACCATTACAGTATCAGGACAACAAGGTGGTCCAGCCAAGACAGTTACTATCCAAAGCAAACCTGGTGTGGGTGGTACCCCAACTATTCTTAGCCAAGGACAAATTCTCTCAATGCCTGGCCAGGGACAGGTGTGTATTGTGAACAGACTTAGTTATTTCATCTCTACCTTCAGACTTAGTTATTTCATCTCTACCTTGCATCTGTGAACATTGTTTTGATTCCATTTCTCTCTTACAGATTGCAGGCCAGCCCTTAAAACTTCAGATGGGTCAAAAGACAGTGAGTGTAGTTGGCCTTCCAAGTGGAGGTGGTACTCAGGGTGTCACGCGCGTTGCCGCCGCCACCGCTGCAGCAACTTCTGCTGCTGGTAATACCTCTACCACCTCAAACAATTCAGGGCTTGTGCCTGTCACAGACCCAGCCATGCCACGAATTGTGGTTGTGTCGCGGCAAAACCAACCGGACCTCGTACCTGCCAGTCAGTGAATGAAATCTGTTTTCCTGTCAGTAAGGGCGATTAGCTCTTTCCAAGTTCTGTTAAGACTGTTGATATTTATCATGCCAACTCTCACCAATTACTTTTCCATTTGGTACAAGCTGCAGCTGGTCATCAAAAATGCTGAAGTGTAGAGGATCTAGTAGCTTTGTTTGTACCTTGTATTCTAAATTATTATTGTCACTAGTTTCTCTGCAGATAAGCAATTTGACGGCTTGCTGTGGTGTGTTGTTCAATGTCAATATTGTGCGCATAATCCATTGTTTCCTAGTTCGTAGGACATGTAAATATTTATTTCAATACTTTACCTTATTTGAGAGAGAATGTTACAAGCATGATCTGTGGTGCAGAACCGGAAGTTGTCATCACTCCACTGAATTTAAATGCTGGTAATACGTGTTCATATTTACCTATATTCTGTTATAGTTTTAAAATCTATGTAAAGGGCTGTTCTTTTTGATCTGTGGTTGTTCCTTCAGATTTAATATACATTTTTAAATTTCTTAGAAAAAAAAAATAAAGAAAGAAAAGATATTAACATATTTGCATGATATGTGTAGGAAATTGAAGACATGTGGGATGTAATTTATGTGGTAATTATGGGGTTTTGTGAAATATGTAGATAGTGCCTTCACTATGATGAAATATATACTTTCTAATTCCTCTTTTATATTTCTTTTTGTCAAGCAGTTTGACAAGTTGTCAGCCATTTTTAAGAGTAAAAGTCATTCTCATTGATTCTTGTTTATTTTCATGGACCCCCTTCATGAATTGTTTGTATCTTGCAACTGGACAAAAACCTTTGTTTTGCTATGACTGTAGGTTGCCCTCTATTGTAATTTAGTTTATCAAATTGTGACAGACATACCTATCATTATGCAAAGTGTCAAATAAAATCTGTTGTGTAATTATGCAGCAAGGCTCCTGCTCTTGACTCTTGATAACTGCACCCTGAGCTGGCCAAACAACTACATGCATTTTAATTTTTTTTTTTTTCATTATTTTTTTTAGATCAGCAGGCTTTTGATCAAATTTATGTTACCCTGAACCCGTAAGTGAGATTCGCGTGGAAATGAAGGAGAACCTTGTTTTACCTTCTACAGTGATTTTTTTCGGATTGTTTTCCTTGCACGTTTTCAGCAGTGTTGCCAGAAAAGTACGCAAAAAGTAGCCCAAACACAGCGGAGTAAAGCGGGCTGCATCTGCGCCTGCCTAATAGGCAATGTAAACGCTCTTGTGCGAAGGTGTTGCCTAGTAGGCAGGCGCAGATGCAGCCCGCTTTACTCCGCTGTGTTTGGGCTACTTTTTACCTACTTTTCTGGCAACACTGGTTTTCAGGGAATGACCAGGGCAGCGCTACCGCAGCGCGGCGTCCTCATGAAATCTTTGAATCCACTGGTACTCTGTAGGCCACCAATCAAAAATGATTCAATGGTATGGTTTCCTGTAATTTGCATATCGTCCCAAACAATAACATACTGGTGATCTAACTGAAAAGATCCCTCAGAAAAACCTTTTTTTTTCGCTCCAGGTTTTGCTCCATTTGACCCGTGTTTTTATTCTCATACAAAGGATAGTGGATAATGAAAAATTACTCGACGCCGCACTTGTGTCGCGAGTCAAATGTGTGCAGAGCAGTGAGGTGAATGGTGCCCGGTGGCATATCCTCTCAGAAGTGTGCCCCTAGTGTTTTGTAAATTTATTGCCAGGTGTATCCAGCCGCGTATCGAGATGACGATCAACGATCCAGATGTTTTGTTATTCATGTCACTTGGATTAAGTGAACAGAAAGCTAAAGAAACTCTAAAAAATGTTTCGGTAACGAATAACCTAAAAGAAGCAATTGCCGCCGTAAGTACAACATTTCAGAAAATTTTGATAAAACAAACGGTTTTGTCCTCTTTTACAGCAAATAAAATTATTTGTCTCTTTCGCCTCTCAATTCGTTCTTTCTGAACCTTTTTCTGTATTAGTGTTGTGTTGTGTGTTGCATCACATATGTCACTTTTGCTGAAGAGAGCATTTATTAAGTTCATCCATATTATATCTGTAAATTTTGTTCTGAATGTTTTAATTTTTCCTTTAAAAAAAAAAAATCTTTGTAATTTGATGGTTTTGGCTTCCCAGGGTAAAGCTGAAAGTGATTGTTCATCTTGGAAAGACAATGGTGTCGGAACGTTACTGTACCACTTGGCATCCAAAGCAAAACCTCAGGTAGCAAAATATTTCCCTTTGGTTGCAAGATATATTTCTCTGGGAAAACTTGACTCTACTCTTCGAGTTGATGGTATGTTCCAGACAAGGCTCATAGTTGAATGTTGTTAATGTGAGAAGAATCCTCAATACAAAGCAATACAAGTTTGCCTCATTTTTTTTCAGCTGCCTTGGAATACCTAATGTCCCATCTTCAAGGAACTTTAAACACTGCTGAATTTGAGAAAGCTTGTGGTGTGGGTGTTAAAATTACTGCTGAAGATATTGAACATGCTGTTGAGAAGCAAATAAACTTGCACAAACTGGAGCTCCTGGAGAAAAGGTTTGGTTTAATTCATTCATGTATTTGTGTATTGTTTTGATATAGCCAGAGTTATTACAATCACAGTCTGTCTTTGCCTACAGGTACAGGTTTAATTATTTCCCACTCATGCAAGAAGTCAGAAATGAACTAAAATGGGCTGATGGAAAAGCAGTGAAAAATGAAATGGATCTTATGGTAGTGCTCTTAAACTCTTAATATTTATTGTTAAAAGTTTGGACCTAGCTGTTATCTCTTCCTCCCTCCCAATTTCCAGGTGATGAACTTACTTGGACCCAAAACCGAGGCAGACCTGGCACCACCACCTACAAACAAGGTTGACAAAAAGTCCAAGCCTACCAAAGATTCCAAAAGCAGTTCTAAAGACATCAGTGGCAAGGATGATAAAACAGAAGGTAAGGTTTCATTCAGTTAATATTAGCTCAATAGGTGAAAGAATCTATCACTTTGTGTTGGTTGTTGATTTGCATTCTAGCCTCTTCTGGCCATGTTACTATGGCAGAATTACTTGCCAAGGTAAATTTCCATAAGCCAGGAGAGAACTTTAAAACTGATGGATATGTTGTCACTCCCAACACCATGCAACTTCTTCAAGAACACTTAAAACGAACTGGTGGCAAGGTAAGCCAACTTGTTTGGTTTCAGTCATTGCTTCTATTTTATAGTAAACTTTCTGGTAGCAATGCATTCTCACTGTATTTACTTATTTAGGTCATTACAAGATTTCCCCCTGAACCTAATGGTATTTTACACATTGGTCATGCCAAGGCCATCAATATTAACTTTGGTTATGCAATTTCGAGGGGAGGTGAATGCTATCTGCGTTATGATGACACAAATCCTGAAAAGGAGGAAGAGAAGTTTTTCACTGGTATCAGAGACATGGTGGAATGGCTAGGTATGTTTCTTATTTTGTTTTGCTGAGGTGCAATACAAAGGTTAACTGCTGTTTTTTTTTTTTTTTTTCCTTTTGCTGTAATGGAACAAGCCTAACATGGAGCCAATCTTAGCTTCTGTTGGACTGATCCCTTCATAATCTGATCAGAAGTTTTTTTTATCTTTACATGTTTTTCCATTTTCAATCATTTAGTTTTATTTTTGCAAAAATTAAAAAAAATGTAACTTTCAGGCTACAAGCCAACAAAAATTACCCACTCCTCAGACAATTTTGAGCAGCTTTATCTTTGGGCAGTTCAGCTCATAAAGGATGGTGTGGCATATGTCTGTCATCAAACAGCTGAAGAGGTCAAGGGCATTGATGCCCCTCCTTCGCCTTGGAGAGACAGGCCAATCGGTGAAAGTCTGCAGCTCTTTGAGGTCAGGCTTTGATTTCACTGTATGGCGTTGTAGACTGAGGTGAATAAAGTTATTAATTTTTTTATGGAATTGATATCACAGGACATGAAAAATGGAAAACTGGAAGAAGGAGAGGCCACTCTCCGCCTTAAGGTTACTCTCGAAGAAGGGAAACAGGACCCTGTTGCTTATCGCATTAAGTACGTGCCTCATCATCGCACTGGAGATAAGTGGTGTATCTATCCCACTTATGATTACACACATTGTCTTTGTGATTCAATTGAAGATATTACTCATTCTCTCTGCACAAAAGAGTTTCAATCAAGGTATTGCAAGTCATCCTTGATTTCCAATTTCTACTATTTTGAAACTGTTGTGGTTTTTCAAAGTAAATATTTCTACTAATATTTATTTTGTTTCAGGCGATCCTCATATTATTGGCTGTGCAATGCCTTGAATATATACTGCCCTGTGCAGTGGGAGTATGGCCGCTTAAATGTAAATTACACTGTAGTTTCTAAAAGGAAAATTGCAAAACTAATTGATGAAAAAATTGTTGCTGGTATGGAAATTGTTTATATTATCTTTGAAAAGTCTTATTGTCATTTCACAATAAACTGAATTTGCATGCTTTCAGACTGGGATGACCCTCGTCTCTTCACTCTAACGGCTTTGCGTCGCAGAGGCTTCCCTAAGGATGCTATAAACAATTTCTGTGCTCTGATGGGTTTAACGGGCAGTTTAGTTGTTGTAGATCCTCACATGCTGGAAGCTTGTGTCCGTGATGTTTTGAATGTCACCGCTCCAAGGTAGATAGGTCAAATCTTATTTTGTTATTGGTATAAGAAAAGCCTCTTTTCTTATGTTATTGTCATTGTCTATTTCTTTTGAACTTAAAATATTTGGCACCTATTTAGAGCAATGGCTGTATTAGATCCACTGCGAGTTGTCATCATTAACCACCCAGGAAATATGAATGTAGAGGTCCCTGATTTCCCAGCAGATCCAAATTCCAAAAAGCATGTTGTTCCATTTGGGTCAGAAATATTTATTGAACATGATGACTTCAAAGAGGTAAGTTGACAGAAAAAGGTTCTTTTCACTAAATAAATTATGTAGGATGTGCTTTATGCTATTCATAACATCAAAATTTAATTTGACAGGTACTGGAGAAAGGCTACAAGAGGTTAACTCCTGACCAACCTGTTGGTTTGAGACACTCAGGCTATGTGATTAGTGTGACAGAAGTTTTGCGTGGGCGATGTGGTGATGTAATGGAGCTTAGGGCAACTTGTGCCCCTGCTGTGGCTAGCAACAAACCTAAGGCCTTTATTCATTGGGTTTCAAACCCCATCAACATTGAAGTTAGACTGTATGAACGATTGTGAGTATCTACTTCTTTTTTGAAAATATTGTTTGTATTTAATTAGGGAATTATTTGTAGAAATTTAAAATGCTGCAATTTCAGGTTTAACCACAAAAACCCGGAGGACCCAAAGGAAGTACCTAATGGATTTCTATCAGACTGTAACGTAGACTCTTTGAGAATCATGCAAGCTCTCGGAGATGTGTCTTTGGCTAATGCAAAAGTTTATGATAAATTTCAGTTTGAAAGAATTGGTTTCTTTTCGGTTGACCCAGACTCTACACAGTCTCAGGTGTGTAAAATAATTTTACTATAAGATGTCTTTTCTCTAGCTTGAGTTCCATTTTACTCTGTCTTACTCATGTATCTTCTGTACTTGCAGATTGTATTTAATAGAACTGTGACTTTGAAAGAAGATGCAGGAAAAGTGTAATGGAGATGCTAAGAAAAGATCTGAGGCTTCATTTTTCTATTTTTTTTTTTTCTTTTCTAATTCAGCTGCTTTAAAATTGCTAATCAGAACATTATTTTAAAATAAAATGTCATTCAGTGGACAATAATTTTTCTTTTGCATATCATACACTGTTATATGTTTTCCCTGTTTAAGCCCTGTTGCATGTATTCTACTATTTACCTTCAAATGAATGGGAAGTCCCGGTTGTGGCTGGTCGTGTGTCGGTAGTGCGAGAGCTCCGGATGCACTCCGTTGCGCCTCAAGAACGTTTCCTTGATGATGTTCTTGCGCGCGTGGACCTTCATATCGGCCGAGGTGAGGGGCATGTTCTCGACCAGCCAGCCGTAGTCCCAGCTGCTCGTAAGGGGATAGTAGTAGCGCTGGTCGGGCCCGGTGCGGTAGCGCGCCCGGAGGTACGCCTCGGCGCCCTCTGCAGACGCGAACAAAACGTCATCCTGGAGAGCGCCACATCGACGGCGCAGACTTCTTATGCATTCCTGGACGCTTGAAATGAAGCGCAGGACAGAAATTCCCCCTACATTTAGATAGGACGAATTGGAGCGGCTGGCTAGGCCCATCATGCTTCACTCCCAGCTTTAATCCCAGTGCGCTTACAAAAGGGCGTTAGGCTGCGCCTTATAGTTTCACCAAGTCATGAAGTAGTGCTATAATGGAGTAGGTACTAAGTACGTCGAAATGTGCGCCGCGCTGGCTGGCGAAGCTATCCCTTCTGCAGCCAATGTGCTGAGAAATCTCAAGCACTCAGTTTTTGAAAGCCTATGGTCTACTGCAGCTAATGATGCCCTTGTTTCGAGTGTAGCATCATTCAAACTGGAGTTGCGACGCCTGAAACGCCACAAATCCGTTTTCCGGCATGTGCTTCCCGTGTTTGTAGAGAGAGACAGACAGAGTTAAAGTCGTGTTTCTTCGAAATGGGCGACTGGATTTTATGTCTTAACTTCAAATCCTTCTTTATGTACCCAACCGTTAAGCACCTGAACGGCTCGGTCTCAAACGGTTATTTCATGGATATTCATGACCCTTACTCTGTCTCTCTACAAACACGGGAAGCACATGCCGGAAAACGGATTTGCGGCGTTTCAGGCGTCGTAACTCCAGTTTGAATGATGCTACACTCGAAACAAGGGCAAAAACTGAGTGCGTGAGATTTCTCAGCACATTGGCTTCAGAAGGGATAGCCTCGCCAGCCAGCGCGGCGCACATTTCGACGTACTGAGTACCTACTCCGTTATAGCACTACTTCATGACCAAGTGTACCATATCGCATCGCTGTGCCCTGCTGCGCCGTTACCCTTGAGCTGCGCGCGTTCGGCCTCGGGCACGGGCCTCATGGGCGGCAGCAGCTCGACCCCCGGGTCCGGCTTGGGGATGGGCGGCAAGCTGTGGCGGACCACGAACCGCGGCGCGTGCTTGTGGTCGTGCAGCCGGCGCCGGACCAGCTCCTCGTACAGCACGGCCGCCTTGCGCGGCACGGCCTCGGCCGGCTTCGACTCGTACAGCTTTTTGTAGTTCTTCTCGAACCAGTGCAGCCGCGTGAGGAACTCTTTGTTGTAGACCTCGGCGAAGAACAGGGCATCGTTGAAGTTGAACTTGGAGGATTTGGAGCCGGACATGTTGTAGGTGGGTGAGATTTAGGACCGAAAGGGGGTGGGGGCTAGAGTGAGTGAGGAGGCGTAGTGGCCTCTGGCCTGCTGTCCTGTCCCAGTCTTGTTCTAATTGTTTGTGGGAGCCTCCCGTCACAACAATGGCACGCGCGATCCCCTTATCAGCGATGCAGTACTTCCCCTGAGCGTGCCGCACTGCCGCTCGCCTGGTCTCACTGTCCTGCTCATGACAACACACAACACTCGCGTCACGGCGCACGCCAGAAACACATTGTGCACTCGCGTTTATGCGGGTGAAAATAATTTTCAGAATTGGAGCAGCAGAAAATAATAATATCGATGACTGGGCTGGCTTTCCAATTCAACTGTCGAGCGTCATAAGATGTTTGCGGCGAGCAGGGCGCGGGGCGCGGGTCTAACGCAACTCGGTCGAGCGGTTTGCTTCATCGCGGCTGACGCGTGACCTTTTCCAGATCGTTCCATATTTCCATATCTATCACCGACGAAGAGTAAGCGCCAGCGACGTTTAGGCCCCCTCCCCAGGCAAGCCTGGTCGGTGTGCGACGCGTGGACTGATTTAGAAGAGCGCTCACCTCGCTCTGTCTCTCTCGCACTCTTGGGGTCCGCCGTACAGGTCTCTCTTGCACCTACACGGTGCAGCCCGTGAGTGCAAGAGAGACAGAGCAAGGAGAGCGATCTTCTGAATCAGGCTGTTGTACAGTACCCTCCGACACACTGACCTGCCCACGTGGCCAACACAGCACGCTTGTCAGTTTAGTACCGGCGCGGCGGTGTGGGGTGGGCCGAGTCTGCGAGGGGGGCGAGGGCGCAACCACCACCACCCCAGGCGCGTATTAGGGGGGAGGGAGGAGGGGGCGATCGCCCCCCTGTGGCCTCTAGACAGCCGCCTGAAAGGTAGGCAAATTGTGTTACAAAACCCCTGTAAGTACGCAATCTGAGGGGCACCGCCTCCCCCTCCCCCTGTCGGTCGGACCTTAATACGCCTCTGCACCACCCACCCCCGCCCCGCTTTCATGCGTCTCTATTTCAGACTGCTCCCTCCCCTACTCTTCACGCCCTTCACTGTCTTGTATCGCGACCTCCGGTTCTTCCCACTTCGATTCCTCCCCCCCCCCCCCCCCCCCCCCCGCCCCCCTGAACGACTTCGTACCACTTTGTACTCATCTCAACCAGACCATCTCTCTTCCCGGGCGTGCTTTGTGGGGCGGGGCAGCAGCAGGGCGGGGGCGCGCGGGGGCGCCACGCCGCGAGGCCTGCGCTGCGCTGCGCGCTGGCACGGGCAGAGGAGCAGGCGGTACATGTGGGTAGCCGGCGGCAGTCAGTTGACAGTCGCCCAGCTGAGCAGACGAGACGTCCGACCCGACACTGCGCGCGTTGGCTCCCCTCCTTTTCTCTCCCACTCTCTGTCCCTCTCGTACGCGCGCGCTCTCCACCGCCGCTCTCCCTCCCAGCGCCCTCCCGCGCCAGTCCAGTCGCTCCCCGCACTCCCTCAAGCAGGCCGTGGACCGGACCGAGCCGCGGCGCGGAGCGCACCGCCAGACCTCCACCGAGCTCAGCTCAGACTCCTCGACGCCGGCGAGGCGAGGCGAGACGAGACGGCGAGACAGACGGTAAGCCCGGGAGATATCCCTCAAGTGGAGCGGAGCAGCGTTTGTAATCGCAGTGGTTGTCACATTACAAATCCCCGCCGCGCCCCGATCCCGCGGCCCAGGCCCAGCGAGCCGTCTAGTCTGATTCCGAGGATCGCTCTCGTTCCTCCGTCCTCGTCGCACCTTTGGCGGTGCTCTATGCTGGGGATAGCAGGGCCCCATGAGTGCGACGAGGGCGGGGGCGCGATAGCTATCTTCGGAATCAGACGGCAGCACGACCTGCTTCCGAGGTAAGGCCATACGTTACTTCGTCGTGCGTTTGTCTGTGGCGCTGGGCGCGGCTGAGCTGATAAGGTCACAGAGGCCGGGAAGGGTTCTTGGAGGGACCCAGGGACCTTTGCCCGCGAGGCCAAGCGCTCCACTTCTCGCTTCACTTTGTCACCCTGCCTCTGCCGTCTGATTTCGAAGATCGCTCTCGTGCCTCCGGCCTCGTCGCACCTGTGGCGGTGCTCTATGCTGGGAATGGCAGAGCCCTATGAGTACGACAAAGACGGAGGCACGAGAGCGATCTTCTGCCGGCTGAGGGCGCCGTGCGCATAGGCACACTTCTGTGCAATGGGGACGCTGCAGCGTTGCGGGTCGGCCTACCCCAAAGTCCACGGCGCTCTAAGAGAACGTGGTTGTGGGGCAGCGGCAGGCAGCGGACTGACGCACGAGGAACTCTCTCGCGCCTCCGTCCTTATCGCACGCATAGGGCCCTGCTGTCACCCAGCATAGGGCGCCGCGCCATAGAGGCGACGAAGACGAAGGTACGGCATAGTGAGCTTCGCTGAATCAGACGGCAGGAAGCAGGAAGCTCGGCGGCCACCTTGTGCGGACTCACTGCCGCCGGCCGCCGCGCCGCGAACCTTCAGGGCGACAGGACAGGCAGGTACTCTCTGCGGTGGACTATCTCCGGACCCGGTCCATGAGGTCCCTGGCCGGAGAAAGTGTCGTCGATAATAAGGTGGATAAGGACTCGGCCCAGCGCGGCAGTGGCCGTGCCTAGACAAAGGTCTTTTACTGAGCGAGATACGCCTACAGGCGGGGTGAGGAGTGAGGAGTGAGGCGCGAGCGAGCACAGAGGTCACTGACATGCGCATCTCCTGGAGTTGTGCCCCCACGGTTACATCAGCCGATCCACGCCTCCCGATCCTGATTCCTGACCCTGCCCGCCCCGGCGCGGTGTCGTCAGACCAAAAGAGAGGGGAGGGAGGACGCGCAGAAGCAGCGCCACGCTGCTCGAACCAAAACAAACGCACGCGGCCGCCCCACCCCGCCCCGCCCCACCCCACTCCCTTCATGCCCCTACCCACCTCGCCCCACCCCACCCCATCCTGCCTCGTCCCTTTCCTTCAACCTCTTCAACCCGTTCCATTCATTAGTAAATCCGTCGCGATGTTACGTCAGACTGCCTGATCGGGACGGGCGTCGAAAGCTGTGTAAAGGGATTACCGAAGCATTTATTTTAACACCGCGTGGGTGGGTGGATAAGAATGCCCGCTCGGTTCGGGCACGGAGTAAGTTACTCCGTGTTTCTGGTTTGACTTATATCGAATGAGCAGCAGGCCTGGTCAAGTTCCATCTATTCCTGGTCATTCAAAAGCCACTAGGCACTGGACCGGTCGAACAGGAGGTCTACCTACTGCAGTCCCAAAGTGTCATCAGTCTTTCTCTCAGGTGACCCGTTGTGAGTGCGGGTGAGGGTGGGAGTGGCATACAGAGAGGTGGTTTATGTGGTTGCGCGCATTTGCATACCCGCTCGTCCGAACAACTTGGAACGGTCGTACTTATAGGGCAGAGATGGCGGGCAGGGAAATGATGAGGGAAAATGTACAGGTACATGACATAGATAGAAGGTTTAACCAACGCCGTGAATACGTAACGAACGCGTGTAGGCTTATAAAAAGAAAAGAAAAAGAAAACGTCTGCAACTAAATAATCTTGCAGCCACTAATTTCTTTTTTGTTATTTTCTTTTTGCCATTTCTGCTGAATGTTTAAAGGTATTTTTTTTTGTACAAAAATAGCTTATGCTCTGCAAATCCAAGTGACGAACTGTTTGACAGTTATAAGTGTAGAACTAAAAAGTTCTGCAGCTGCAAGTGCACCTTTCTGACCAAGATGGAAAATATTTTTTCCGAGGACACCATCATCTTCGTCTTGAAATTCTCTTTCAAACGAGTATATGGTTGATACGGTTGCGGCTTAAATTGAAACGGCTACGAGTCCTTAAATGAAATTTTGGGAATTCGTATTCTTTTGCTTACCCGTTTCAATTTAAGCCGCAACCCTATCAACCATGTACTCGTTTGAAAGAGAATTTCAAGACGAAGATGATGGTGTCCTCGGAAAAAATATTGTCCATCTTTGTCAGAAAGGTGCACTTGCAGCTGCAGAACCCTAATAGAAAACGAAGTCCGTGCTCTGTCCCTAAGCAGGTCCGAAGTAGTCCCTCGAATTTTGGGGGAACTAAAAGGGGATTTCGCTTTTTTTGAAATCCCTCCGAAGTCCTTTTCGAGTGAAATCCCTCTGAAGTCCCTCCTCTCTCAGATCCATATTTTTACACCGTTCACAGAACATACAGAAAAACGCTCTTTAGGTCATTTTTAGCGCGTCATACGACATCAGAAGGGCCGTAGATACACTATGAATACATATATGAACATGTGATCCCATACTGAAAGTAGAATGAAACAGATAGGAGCTCTGTAGCCATTTCAGTTGAGACTGGAGCCTGGGATAGGGGGGACTTCTGAGGGACTTCCGAGTGATTTCAGCGGTGTAGAATCGCCGAAATCCCTAAGTCCTTCTTTGCTCCCTTTTGGAACTCTGGGGGGAGTTCGCATAGGACCCACGGAGGGATTTCAAAATCGGGACTCTGGAGGACCTTCGTTTTCTATTAGGGAATTTTTTAGTTCTACACTTATAACTGTCAAACAGTTCGTCACTTCACTGTGGCTTAATGTAGAAAAAACATAAACTCGTTGTCCTACATATAACGTGCATATGCACTGTACCTTACCTCTCCCCCACCACATCGGCGCGTGGGCTCCCGTACGCCAAAGCCTTCTTTCTCTCCTTATCACTCTTTTGCTCCCGCGACAAGACAAGAGACGGAAAGCTTACATAGTTTCACGTACACACCAAAGGCCCAGCCCGACTTCAGTCGCTTTTGTCTTTTTCCTTGTTGCAGCCGGCCGTACTTCACCGATACAGCAGCAACAGCACCGCGCACCATGGTCATGGGTCCGCACCCAGTCCTAAAAAACCATGGGCTCCATGGGATCCCATGGATGACTTTCCATGTAAAAATGATTTTAACCACGGAGAATTACTAGAACACCATGGGTCTCACAACACCATGGCATGGGATTTGTAACACCATGGCATGGGATTTGCATACACCATGGCCCGGGGTTTGCAACACCATGGAGCCACGAAACACCATGGACAATACTGTCATGGTGTGTCTTCTCCCATGGTGTTAAAATTATCCCATGGAGGCTTGAATTTCCCATGAGAATTCAAAACGCTGTAAAATCGGTATCTATTCAAATATCGACCTGAAATTTGGTATGTAGCATATTTAGCGAATTTTAGTAGTGCCATTTTAATTTCATTGACATCTGAGTATATTTTTCTGGTAACTTGAAAACGGCTTGGCCTAGGTAAAAATGGACCACGGATTCGGCTCTGCCTCGCTTTCGACACCCTAGAATCATGTTTCGTTCTGTTCCATAAAGTTAATTTTGGACTTGCTCACTGTCTTTTGTCCGTAAGCTTTACCATGGTCTTCCGCATGGTTTGCTTTCTCCATGGGCTCGATTCCACCATGGGGCATTCCATGCACAGTTACCATGGGGATATTTTCACCATGAAAAAAAATGGGCCAAAAATCAGAGGGAAATTCAACACCATGGGAAATCAATTCCCATGGAGTGCCATGATGTTCCATGCACCATGGGATCCTCCATGTTTTTTTGGGACTGGGCAGCAGCATCCTCTGGGCGCAGGGTGAGTCCAGTGACGGGGCGGGCCGGGGACTCCACTTACCGTTTATCCCGGTTTATCCCTTTCCCCTGCTCTCTGCTGCTGTCTCTCTTTTGTTCTGAACAGAACACTGCGCTTCTTTCCCGCGCGGCACCTAGTTTCGTAGATAACACGACGTGAAAAGTAAAACACGAGGGACAGAAAAGCAGAGAATGAGCGACGAGTAAGTTACATAAGTCCATTCCTCTATTCGTCTATTGACCCCACCCCATCCTGCCTCGTCCCTTTCCTTCAACCTCTTCAACCCGTTCCATTCATTAGTAAATCCGTCGCGATGTTACGTCAGACTGCCTGATCGGGACGGGCGTCGAAAGCTGTGTAAAGGGATTACCGAAGCATTTATTTTAACACCGCGTGGGTGGGTGGATAAGAATGCCCGCTCGGTTCGGGCACGGAGTAAGTTACTCCGTGTTTCTGGTTTGACTTATATCGAATGAGCAGCAGGCCTGGTCAAGTTCCATCTATTCCTGGTCATTCAAAAGCCACTAGGCACTGGACCGGTCGAACAGGAGGTCTACCTACTGCAGTCCCAAAGTGTCATCAGTCTTTCTCTCAGGTGACCCGTTGTGAGTGCGGGTGAGGGTGGGAGTGGCATACAGAGAGGTGGTTTATGTGGTTGCGCGCATTTGCATACCCGCTCGTCCGAACAACTTGGAACGGTCGTACTTATAGGGCAGAGATGGCGGGCAGGGAAATGATGAGGGAAAATGTACAGGTACATGACATAGATAGAAGGTTTAACCAACGCCGTGAATACGTAACGAACGCGTGTAGGCTTATAAAAAGAAAAGAAAAAGAAAACGTCTGCAACTAAATAATCTTGCAGCCACTAATTTCTTTTTTGTTATTTTCTTTTTGCCATTTCTGCTGAATGTTTAAAGGTATTTTTTTTTGTACAAAAATAGCTTATGCTCTGCAAATCCAAGTGACGAACTGTTTGACAGTTATAAGTGTAGAACTAAAAAGTTCTGCAGCTGCAAGTGCACCTTTCTGACCAAGATGGAAAATATTTTTTCCGAGGACACCATCATCTTCGTCTTGAAATTCTCTTTCAAACGAGTATATGGTTGATACGGTTGCGGCTTAAATTGAAACGGCTACGAGTCCTTAAATGAAATTTTGGGAATTCGTATTCTTTTGCTTACCCGTTTCAATTTAAGCCGCAACCCTATCAACCATGTACTCGTTTGAAAGAGAATTTCAAGACGAAGATGATGGTGTCCTCGGAAAAAATATTGTCCATCTTTGTCAGAAAGGTGCACTTGCAGCTGCAGAACCCTAATAGAAAACGAAGTCCGTGCTCTGTCCCTAAGCAGGTCCGAAGTAGTCCCTCGAATTTTGGGGGAACTAAAAGGGGATTTCGCTTTTTTTGAAATCCCTCCGAAGTCCTTTTCGAGTGAAATCCCTCTGAAGTCCCTCCTCTCTCAGATCCATATTTTTACACCGTTCACAGAACATACAGAAAAAACGCTCTTTAGGTCATTTTTAGCGCGTCATACGACATCAGAAGGGCCGTAGATACACTATGAATACATATATGAACATGTGATCCCATACTGAAAGTAGAATGAAACAGATAGGAGCTCTGTAGCCATTTCAGTTGAGACTGGAGCCTGGGATAGGGGGGACTTCTGAGGGACTTCCGAGTGATTTCAGCGGTGTAGAATCGCCGAAATCCCTAAGTCCTTCTTTGCTCCCTTTTGGAACTCTGGGGGGAGTTCGCATAGGACCCACGGAGGGATTTCAAAATCGGGACTCTGGAGGACCTTCGTTTTCTATTAGGGAATTTTTTAGTTCTACACTTATAACTGTCAAACAGTTCGTCACTTCACTGTGGCTTAATGTAGAAAAAACATAAACTCGTTGTCCTACATATAACGTGCATATGCACTGTACCTTACCTCTCCCCCACCACATCGGCGCGTGGGCTCCCGTACGCCAAAGCCTTCTTTCTCTCCTTATCACTCTTTTGCTCCCGCGACAAGACAAGAGACGGAAAGCTTACATAGTTTCACGTACACACCAAAGGCCCAGCCCGACTTCAGTCGCTTTTGTCTTTTTCCTTGTTGCAGCCGGCCGTACTTCACCGATACAGCAGCAACAGCACCGCGCACCATGGTCATGGGTCCGCAGCAGCATCCTCTGGGCGCAGGGTGAGTCCAGTGACGGGGCGGGCCGGGGACTCCACTTACCGTTTATCCCGGTTTATCCCTTTCCCCTGCTCTCTGCTGCTGTCTCTCTTTTGTTCTGAACAGAACACTGCGCTTCTTTCCCGCGCGGCACCTAGTTTCGTAGATAACACGACGTGAAAAGTAAAACACGAGGGACAGAAAAGCAGAGAATGAGCGACGAGTAAGTTACATAAGTCCATTCCTCTATTCGTCTATTGAGGGAGAGACCAGCGCGCCCTATCCTGTTTGTCTCAACCGTGTTCAGTACTTTCATTCGAACGAAGTAGGAAAATAATGTTGAAGTCGCAGACGCGTTCTACAACTCCGCGGTCAGTTTTCCGTTCATCTTTTAACTATTCATTCCCCCCCCCCCCTGATTATTTTGTTGTGCCAGTTTAATACTGACCGTGAGTCAACCGCGTTGGCTTCTTTTTCTCACCCATGAAAATTTCCACTCTCCCGCATGAAGAGGTCGCTGTTGTGGTACTCGCCAATCCGGGTTCGTGTTTCTGCTGAAGTGTGTGTGTGTGTGTATGTGTGTGTGTGTGCCTCGCAGAAGTAACTGTTCCAGCAACTGACTCATCGAGCCTATATTGCTGCGTGTGACAGGGTTGGGATGGGGGATCAGATGCACCCCGCGCCCCTGCCTGCGCCTCCGAGCATGCACCGCACCAGACGGGACCTAATTACCCCCAATGCGCAGTACTACTCGTCGTGGCGGTCAGGTCATCGTGGTGACCAGCCTTCGCCCCGCCCGCGCCTCGAGGCCGAGAACATATGAGAAATAAAAACAAAATCTGCTGCTGCCGGGCCGGTCCGGTTCGCTGCTGCTGGTCGGCGCGGCGCGCGGCCCGCACGCGGTCAGCACATGACACGAGCTGGCCGCGAGCGCGAGCGTCCCGCCGCCCCGCCCCGCCCCGCCCCGCCCCGCCCCGCCCCGCCCCGCCCCGCCCCGCCCCGCCCCGCCCCGCCCCGCGGCGCTGGCTTGCAGAGTACTACAGAGAGGTGCTTTTGGGGCGTTTTGGCGGGCATTCCCTGTCGCTTCGCTAGGGTTTGGGTTGGAATCCGCGCAAATAGCTTGTCAAAAGTCACCCCTCCACCCCCTTCACTGGTAAACCTAAGGCGTAACTGTACGCCTGAATGAAGCATACAGTTACGTTTGAAGACGTTACGCTTAAAATCAAGCGTGCAAAAAAATTCTCCCATACATTTAGAGAGAACGAATAGGAGCGGATAGACCGGTTAACTTACGCTTGATTTCAAGCGTAATCTCGGTACGCTTGAAAACGGGGTGTAAGGCTACGCCTTAGTTTTAGCAGTGTTGCTCCGATACCCAAGAGGGAATGAACACAACATCAGATTTGTCGCAATAAGTCAAACTTAATAAGAAATTGGAAAGCTCTGCAATGCACGTGTAGTTCGAGGTATAGTTCAACCAGGCGGTTTCTTTACCCCTTCCCCTTTCCTCCCCCCACCGCTTTCCACCGCTGACCACTACTTTCACTCGTAGATAACGCCTCTACCGTGACAGAGGCTAGGGCACTGCGCTAGATCCAATGAGGCTGAGGTGGGAGGAAAGGGGGCAGGGATGGAGTGAAGGTGCACCAGGGAAAGGTGCAAGCAGCTAGTCAATACTAGCATCAGCCTATCCAGAGTAAGTTATGTGGCATTTTCCTCTGTTAATTTTTAATTAACAATAGAACGATGAAGGAAATAAGATATGTTTATTATTATTATTATTATTTTTTAAACGGACGATTTGGCAGCTCTTTTGGCCTTTCGGCCACTGCCGCAGAGAGGGGGTGAGGGGAGGGGAGAGGGGGAGGGGAGGGCAGAGGGGGGGGAGGGGGTGACTGACTGACCGGCTATACGTTTCGCGAGATAAGAGGCGCGCCGCGCCCCGCCCCCGAGAGCTGACATCACTCTCCCCCGCCCCGGCTCCCCGCCACCCCGTCAGCCAGCCGTCTTCTAGAATGAAGCCGCACGTCTGCCCCGCCGCCTCTCTCTGCACTTGCTCCTGATGGTTACATCACATGTGAAGGCCCGGCCAGGCCCGGCCCGGCCCGGCCCATGCCCTCGGGTCAGCGCCTTCCGACTGACCCCTTTAGCTTCGATCGAGGAAACTTTCATGACGAGACGAGATCCCCCCAAGCAACACTGATCCGCAGCCCCCAGATGGAGTGCCCTCTCACTCACTCCTAGTGGCCGCGAGACCCATGCGTGTGACAAGGAAGGAGATACTACGAAAGCGCTCCTCTGAATCTGACAGCAGAGCCGCCAAATATCCTCCTCCCTTTTGCTTGAGCGCTGCTGGGAGGTGTGGGGTCGTGGGCGTGGGCGCGGCGTTTTAAGTTCGGCCATTTTAAGCAGGCCAAGATGAGAGTAGGAAACAAGAGCCGTGCACAACACTTTTATCACAGACAATCCAATGACCCGGGCAACGACAACTGACCCCGCCCCGTCCCGATCACCAGGGGCGCAGGAAGGTCCTGCAAGGTGGGGTTGGCACGTAGCATGGTTTGCCTACCTTACAGGAGCTAATTGCACTGTCAACGCCGTGGCTTTAGCGTTATTTTTGAACATCGAAATTCGTTGGTATTTTTCTCAGGAATGCCAAATTTAGACCATACTCGATGCCAAACTTCGTCTTCTTACTACAAGAATCCGAAATAATGGCATTGTAAAGGGCGAAAATTTGGCGTTCTTCATAGGGAGGTCATTTATTGGTTCAACAGTTGAAAGGGTTCGCTGCATAGGTCCCCGAGATTTTAAATTGGACCTTGGCCCAGCCGTTACGTGGGAGGGGGGGGGGGGGGGACGGCCCCCCAACCTCTGAAAAGTGCACGTGCCTCCCTGGCCCCATAGGCTCCCTACGCACCTGCCGATCAGAGGGAGGACCTAAAGCAAAAATCTTCTGGTTGAGACCACTCTCTATGTCCATATAATTGCACATCCTGCGCGCGGCTGGTGCTGATGCGAGGGGGCCACTACTTCCGCAATCATGTGTACACTTGTAAGTAAGTGTAATCCGTGTAATCCTTAACCAAATTTTGAAGAATTATCACTACAGTCCGCTTAATTGTTCTTATTTCATGGTTTTAGCCCCCGAAATTCCTGTGTAAAGGTGCCCCCACAATCAAATCATCGGGAGGTGACGGAACGAAATTTTAGGTACCAGGAATTTAATTCCTGCTTCCCCCTGCGCTTGTGCTCTCCGGGTAGGCCGCCACCTTCACACGAGTGCTTGGCGGGATGGCCTATCCAGTTTGTAGCAGGCGTTCCGACTCGGTAACGGCCATTGTGGGGGCGCCATAATTCCTGTAATCACGTAATCCTGTGAACATCCTAAATCGAAGTGCTGGCCCCCGTGCTGATGCTGATGTCTGTTCCTGTCCCCCCTTGCCGCAGGCCCGGCGAGCCCCGGCGCGTGGCCGTGATCGGCGCGGGCGCCGCTGGCCTCTGCGCCGCCCGCCACCTGTCGGCCGCCGGCGTGCCTTGCACCGTGTTCGAGCAGACCGGCCACGTGGGCGGCACCTGGGTCTACAACGAGCGCGTCGGCCTGGACCAGTTCGGCCTGCCCGTGCACTCCAGCATGTACCGCAACCTGAGGTAAAGCGAGTCGTCGTGTCAACGACTTTTTTGTTTGCCATGCATTGTGTAAAGTGTTCTGTTCGTTTAATAGCGGCGATGGCTCAAGAAAGGAAAAACAAGGGGGGAAAACGCTGGTCGGCAACAGTGTCGAGTTTTTTTTTTTTTTTCAATACGAAAATTGAATGGAATATCCCAATGGAGCCGTTGTTGACACTCGTCGTCGGACGCAGCAAGTGGAAGGCGAGGCCGATTCTTGTGACGCCGACAGCGTGAAAATTGGTGCTGCCCCTCTACTTCTCCCGTACGCGTTGCGTAGTCTGAAGCGATGCTGGGGGCGTCGGGCCGGCCCCCCGGGGCCCCCCGGCCGGCTGGCCATTATCGCCAGAGTGCACTACTTGCCGCTGACCATGTTTTCGTAACCCTTTTGTTTTCTTCGGTCGGTTCAGGATAAATATCCCCAAGCACGTCATGTGCTACCCCGACTTCCCGTTCAAGAAAGGCGGCCGCTCGTACGCCACCCACCAGGAGATCCGCGACTACCTCAAGAACTACGCCCAGCACTTTGACCTCCACCAGTTCGTCCAGGTACGCAATCGGCGATCTCGCAGCCGTTTTAGTTTCGCTTTAGCCACCGCGCCAGCGTCGATAGATCAGAGGGGAAGGATCTGCCCCTTTGTGTCAGCCCAAATCCATAGGAACAGCGAAGCCCACGACGCAAGGGCTGTCACCATGGAATCAAGTCAAGCTTGACTCCATGCTGTCACGCTGTGGCGGCCTAACTTTCGTGACTCGCAGACTTCGTTAAAGTCACGACGTGCTTCGCGGTTCTGGTTCCAGCACTACTCTCATGTGAAGAGGGTCGCCCCTCAGGGAAGCCGGTGGAGCGTCGTCGTGGAAGACCTCAAGAGTGGCCGCGTCACGGAGGAGGTGTTCGACGCAGTCCTCGTATGCAACGGGTGAGTCGTCCGACACCGCCGACTTGAAAATGAGGAATTAATTGTTGTAAAATGCGCCGTGGCTGAGGTCCGGGATGTGTTCCGACTCCTGCAGCCACTACTCCGTGCCGTACACCCCCACCGTGCCCAACATGAGCCTGTATGGCGGCGTGAGCATGCACAGCCACGACTACCGCGAGCCCTCCCGCTTCGCCGGCGCGGACGTTGTCGTGCTGGGCGCCAATGCCTCGGGCCTCGATATCGCCGTGGAGGTGGCCAAGGTGGCCAACACCGTGTACCTCAGCCACAACAAGGACCCCGTGCCCTCGCGGCTGCCGGACAACGTGCGCCAGGTCAAGGGCATCAAGGAGGCCACCGAGGATGGCTTCCTCCTCCTTGACGGCTCGACGGTCCGCGCGGATGCTGTCATCTTCGCCACCGGTAAGCTAAGCTTTAGGCTGGTGTTTAGAAGGAAAACTGGGCGCCTGCGACTAAACCATTCCAAACTAAACTAAAATATTATTTTAGGATATGAGTTCTCCTTCCCGTTCCTCGCGCCCGAGTGTGGCGTGCGGGTGGTCAACAACCGGGTCGTGCCCCTCTACAAGCACATGCTGCACCGCGAGCGGCCCACCATGGCTCTCATCGGCATCCCCTACTGCGTGGTGCCGTTCGTCATCTTCCACTACCAGATCCGCTACTTCCTGTCGCTGTTCCTGGGCCGCGTGCCGCTGCCGCCGCGCGAGCAGATGGAGCGCGAGGAGGAGGAGGACCTGCAGAAGCACCTGCTCAAGTTCCCCGCGCGCCACACGCACAAGATGGCCGACCTGCAGTGGCCGTACCTGCGCGAGCTGGCCGCGGCCGGCAGCTTCGAGGACGACATGTGGCCCGTCGTGCAGGAGGTGTACGACGCCGTGGAGGACGACCGCAAGCACCAGCTGCTCGTGTACCGCAGCATCGAGTACAATGTGACGGGCAGGGACTCGTACGAGCGCGTTCTCCCGTCGACATCGTCGACGCCGGCCGCCCCGGCTGGGCTGATGACCAAACAGCAGCCGCCACAGCAGCACCTCCACCACCATCAGCAGCCGCTGCAGATAAAGTAGCGCCAGCCTCGCTGCCGCTGCCCGGCTCGGCTCGGCCCGCAGTGTGAACGTGATAGAGACACAGGCACTCCACGTGCAGTCCGTAGCCCGCCCGCTCCCCCACCTGGCCCGGGACCGCCCGTTAATTTTTAATCCCTTGATGATTTAACACTTTGTGGCAGGTTCAGCTGCACGCAACCTCCCCCGTGGCTGCCGGCTTTGGGTTGGGAACTATCTAGGATTTCTTTTCTTTTCTTTTTTATTTTTCCCCCCTTTTTAAATCTGACCCTTGCTTGCCACGCAGCTAGCTTTATTTTCGTCCGTTCGTCCTCCTTGCAGGCTGGCTGCGGTAAAGTTCTCTCAGGAGGCTGCTTACAGCAGAGTTTGCCGCAAGGTGCGGGAGAGCCAAGGGATCATAAATCAGAGGCCCGACCCAGCCGGGGTGAGCGGCGGCGTGGAGATATGCCACCACCCCTGGTGAAGAGTGGAAGCGACGAGCGTGATTGAGAGTGCTTCAGTGGTGGTAAAACTGAGAGTGGAAGAACGAGTAAATACCGGTGATAACCAGATGGGACATCATTTAACATGTGAGAACAGTCACTTATCTGTTAGTGAGTGGTATCTGAGGATTTGTCTGTCAGAGAATGTCATATTTTCTGGTACTTTTGTGTGATATTTTTTTAAAAAGGACCCTTCCGGCATAGTGGGTGCCCTCTGCTCTGTATTTTCGGATTTTTCACGAACCAAGAAGAGTAATAAATGGACATGACTGTATTTTGTAATAAATATGCGTTTACATCATTGTTCACGTACCTCGATTACATTAAAATAGACCTTTTTGCCCACAACTTGGCAACACCGAAAGTCGGATTTTATACTTGAGATAAAACGTATTTAGACTGTTTGTCATCAACTTTTTCTTTTCACAACTCGATTCCTTACAAAATATATTGTGTACAAGTGTTTTTAATATTTTGAAAAGATGCATGGATAACATTTTTACTCAAAATTGGGTACGCGATCTGCGCTGTAGCCAAGTTGTGGGCAAAAAGGTCTATTTACTTGGAGACAAATGCCCCGGTCGGTTTCGGGGCAGTTGAAGTGGGGGTTGCCGACCGGGGCAGATTGGGGTGGACGGGGGCTGCGCGACGCCCATGCGACGCTGTGCGACGCCATGTGGGCGACGCGCCGACGTGCCCGATGAGAGGCACCAGAGCCCGCGATTGCCCCGATCGGCACCCCCACCCTAACTGCCCCGCTGCCCCGAATGCCCCCGAAACCGACCGAAGGGATACACCTCACGAAAATCTTCTACAAAATCGATCTCAGTTCTACTTAGATTTTACGCCTTACGTTAAAGTTGCGCAGTTTAAAAGCAGATTTCGCTGTATTCTGATATAATATTACGCTTATTATGGTGAAATATTCTCGAATTAGGTGTATAGTTTATTACAGAAGTGAATATCTCCTCAGATACAGCAGAGTCTCCGTGCGACCGGGCAGCGCCACGAGCCGGGTCGGCACGCTGCGCTCTTTGACTCTTACTCTTAAAGTCACTGTGTTCTAATCTGCTCATACCTTAAAATCCTCGGTTCTGTTTGCGTTTCCTAAATAAGTCAATTTTTTTCCGCTCGCTCCGCTCGCGATGTTTTGCTCATAATACAAAAGTTTAGCCTATTTGGTACACTTTTTCAGTCCGGCTTGTTCCTCAGCTTTTATCAGTTTCATAAATTGTTACTTTTAACCCGCTTTAGCGTGCAGTTTTTGAACGATTCCTACAGGACGCGCTCTATTTTTACACCTACTACGACATAAAATCAAAAACTTTTCCTCGCTTATTCGCTCGGAACTTCCTCTTTCTGCCATTCAGCTTATGGATTTAGGTCTACACAGTGCGCACTGATCCTTAAAAAACAATTTAAAAAGTTTAAGCTCCATTGGGAACTCTAATTTCTAAAGCATTACATTTTCAGTCGATTTGTTGAGGGTCCCCTGAAAGTAGGCAACCTGCACGTTTTGCCCCCTCCTCAGCTGTAAGCTAGATCCGCCCCTGGAGGGACGTATTTAACCCAAATTATCTAAATTTACATTACTTTACCTTGGCGAGATTTGAACCCGAGACGCGCGGCTCACGGAGTTCCCTGCTCCTCTAACCACTAGGTGACCGAGGCTACCCGCGTGGAGTGGTGCTGTGGCCCAGTGTCATGCCTCCGGGGCATCCAATGCCTTTCCTCTACCTCTCCAGTCAAGTTCCAGAATCGAGTGATACAGAATATTGTATTGAATGTTACAGTTTTCAGTAACATATTCATTGTTTTGTCACGGATAAGGAATTTTGTAACATTTTTGACAAATTACAATATTTTGTATCCATGGCTACCCACTTTTGCATCCCACAAGTCTGATACAGGAAACTGCATCAAAGTGGATACAAAATCTGTATTATTTTCAAGAGTGTCGGTTAGGGGGCATAGGTGCGCGACGTGCTCAACCTCCTCCACGAGGGTCGTTAGAGAGCTCCTAGCTTTCTGACTTCCGGTTCTGATTGGTTACAAAATATCAGTGGTTTATTGTTTGCAAAAGGGAACAAAATTCTTGATTTTTCTAGACAGTATATCTCCAATGACTCTCCAGAAACACCTACCGGCCAGCAGCCAGCTTTTTTCAGATATCAAACGCTTTCGTGGTCCCCAAATGAAAGTCTTGGTGAGATTCCCCTTGGGTTAAAAGCGCATCGCCGTGCGATGCACCCCGGCCGAGCACCAAGGGCCCAAGTGCATCATATTGAAAATAATGATTGTATTTTGAGACTTAATAGTTCTTGAATGAGAGACCCGTCCCTGCCCTCGTCGAACTGGAAATTTTGTCCGTTTTGTCGTATCTCTCACCGTTTTCGAGTTATGACCCACGCGGCGCGCCCAGCCGCCCGGCCCGGCCCGGCGGCCGCCAGGTAGCTCTAGTGCTCCTCCCAGCAGCAGGGTGATTCCGCACACTGGTTTCTTCTCTCTGTCCTTGTCGCACTCATGGGGCACGGCCATAAGATGCAAGAGAGAGAGCACTACAAAACGGTGTTCAGAATCGCCTTGCAGGCCCAGGCCCACTAGGAAGCTCAGGTAGCTCCTGCGCGCTAGCGCCACCGGGCGGCGCTTGCGTGTATTACGTCAGAGACTTACGGTGACTTTTCTTCACCGCGCTGGGGCGAGGGGGCGGGGAGTGGGGAGGTGTCACGTGGACGTTTTGGGCGAGCGATGAGCGATGCTAGGTGGCGCTGTCGAGTTTGGGGGTGTTGGGATAAAAGATATTACGAAAAGGTTGTGTTATTGTTGGTAAAAAATGATGAATCAATCATGGCCCTTTCAAAGCTGCGAGGTGACGGTAGTAATAATATTGAAGATATGGGAAGATATAGGATATAGGACTCGGCGAGTCGTGCGAAGTTTTATGGGGGGTGGGGCGGCCCCGTGCGTGCAATGAGCGTTCGGGCCCGGAGACCGGCTGAGGAGGCCCGTGCATTAGGCATCTTTCTATCTACACCTGACTCACTCACTTGGCGACATCAGTCCCCTCCACCTCTCGCCGCCCGCCCGCGCCCGCCCCGCAGTGTGGTCTGCTGGGTCTGCTGCCACGAGCAGACGAGGTCCAGCTGATTCCAGCTGAGTCAGCCCGCTGCAGCCTGCTACAGCCCGCGCGTTAATCACCGAGGGGTCCAGCATCTTGTCCGACAAGTACTGGTAATCACATCTCAAATGTATTCCGCGTATCGCTGTTTTTCTCGCTGTTTCGGGGTAATTCACCTCGTTGGCATGTGGAAAAAAAAATGTCCAAGTCTCTTCGAAAATTTTGCCATTGACTGTCGGTATAAACGTAATCGGTAATCGTATGTACGCACGCTCCACGGTAAAATAGTTTCTTGTATTTCAAGATCTCTCTTGGATCTTATGGAGACTACCAATGGACATCCAAGACAGATATCGAAATACAAGAAATAATTCTTGCCGTGTCCTCAACCGCGTGATGGACCCCCTGGTGTTGACGAGCGAGGGCCGGCCATCTCATGTATTTCTCTGTTTTCACCTACTTCGTATGTCTTGTATTTCTCGTGCATTTGTCGATACGTTTCTTGTATTTTTAAAAAGGATTTTGATGAACTACTCAGTTCAGTACTCCCATCTCCCTCCTTGTATTTTTTCTATATTTCTTGTATTTTACTAAAAAAAAAAATATCAATCAAGATTGGTATTGAAAGCAGGTGATACCGCAAGAGAGATTGCTACACTGTGAAAAATATGTTCGTAGATTCACGATTTATTTTGTAAATTACGACTTACGAAAAATGTTGTAAATTTACGACAGCACATTCTTGCTTGTAATTGAATCGAATTGAAATTCAAGTCTGTAGGTACTGCTTGTAATTTTACGATAAGTGATTGTAATTTTACAACTTCACTTCGAGGAAAATTTTCCCGTAAACCTACGACAAGTTTTCACAGTGTATGGGGTGCGCTTTGTACGACAATTTGTGTGTGAACGCAACGATGTAAACGACGCCAGCAGCGCCGCGCCGCGCGCCTGCGGGGTTGGGAGGAAAGGTGGGGTCCGCCGGCGGCATGGCGCCGCGCGCGGGGAGGAGGTCACTGTAACTCAAAAGGTGACAAATTTGTGACCTTTTGTGGCGA
This sequence comes from Frankliniella fusca, assembly GCA_029379305.1. Lineage (NCBI taxonomy): Eukaryota > Metazoa > Arthropoda > Insecta > Thysanoptera > Thripidae > Frankliniella > Frankliniella fusca. The sequence goes on along the minus strand of JAHWGI010000335.1, from coordinate 108,920 downwards.
CACATCAAAAAAGGAAACATCCCCTTTTTGTGACCCTTTTTTCGGCGACACATAAATGTGTGACCTTTTTCGGCGACAATTTTGTTTCCAAAACCTCCGTGTGTTACCGAAAAAGGTCACATGCGTGTTCGTTTCGGTAACACACGGAGGTTTTGGAAACAAAATTGTCGCCGAAAAAGGTCACACATTTATGTGTTTCCGAAAAAAGGAAACATATTTATGTGTCGCCGATTTAAGGCAACATGTGTTTCCCTTAAAATTACAGTGGTGTCATTGTTCCGCGCAGACTGTGCGCCACTCACTCCCTCACTCACCAGCCCCCCCTGGCAGCGCCGCGCTATATTATTGTAAGGTTACGCGATTGGTTTCTGGACTCGAGAGTACAAGCAGCTGACACCTTAGTGTCTTGTACTGTTCTGAAAGTATAGGTATCATCTGCTAAAAAATACACATGTATTTCCGTGTTCGCGATACCCCCTTGTTATAACGGGCTCTGATGGTGTGCTCAGAGGCTGGCCGCTTGCTGGCCATGGAGCGGCTTCGGGACGACGACCTGCTGCTGGTGCTGCAGCACCTCGCCGTGGCGGACCTCCTGGCGTGCCGCCTGGTCTGCAAGAGGCTCGCGGCGCTCGCCCTCCATCCCGACGCCTGGCGGCGCCGCCGGCTGACGGGCGCCGACGCCCGCGGGAGGTGCGCGGTGCTGCGGCTGGCGCCGTGCCTCGCCAAGATGGACGTGACCCTCCCCGGCAAGGTATGGGAGCACTGATCAGGCAACTGTTCAACACTTGGAAGTGTGCAACTTCCAGTGTGCACGTGCTAGTGTGTAATTCGGCAGCTGTGACATTGCAAGTGTCAAAGTCGCCAGTTGTACAGTTGTAAGTGTTCAACGCGATAGTTGTGCACTTGCAAGTGTTCAACTGCGGCGAGAAGCACTTCCCTTTTTGAACACTTGCAAGCGCACAAATGTCGAGTTGAACACTTACAAGTGTACAACTCGCGAGTTTGACACTTGCAATGGCACAACTGCCGAGTTTAATACTTGTACATGTTAGACTGGAAGCTGCACATGTACAAGTGTTGAGCAGCTGCACACTTGGTTTAAAAGTGAGGCTGTCTTTCTTTTGATCGCCTCACTGTGAAGCCAGGTGTGCAACTGCTAAACACTTGTAAGTGTGCAACTCCCAGTTTTACATGCATAAGTGTTCAACCCAGAGTTGAGCAATTGCGAGTATTTAACTCGCTAATTTTACACGAGCAAGTGTTCAACTCGACATTTGTACACTTGGAAGTGTTCAACAACGAAAGTGTTGTCCGGCGTAGTTGAACACTTGAGCAGTTGCAATCGCGTGGCTGTTGAGTTGCACACTTTCAGGTGATAAACATGGAGTTGCACACTTACAGTTGAACAGTTGCACACTTGGTTTAATAGTGCTCCGAGCAGTGGCTTATGAAGGTCGTGAAGAGAGAGAGAGAGAGAGAGAGAGAGAGAGAGAGAGAGAGAGAGAGAGAGAGAGAGAGAGAGAGAGAGAGAGAGAGAGAGAGAGAGAGTCTGAGAGCATGTGTGTGTTAGGGGTTGAGGGAGGGGGGGTTGCCTACTTCGCAGGGGGCGACTTGAGCTGTAACGCTGAGGTTGTAAATTTTGGCACTATTATTGAATATCGAGATTTGTATGTTTTTGATGCCTAGGCCTTATACTGGGGTATGCCAAATTTGGGCCACTAAGCCAAAACCAAGGCCAAAACTCGGTCTCGATTGCACAGCTGTTATGCGCGTTCAATGCTTGCTTCTTGCTTGTGATGAACTGAGAGTTCCACTTTTGCAGGCGTTTATCGGCTGCACACTTGGTTTGACAGTACATGGTTGGACGCATGACAGATGGGACAAAACATACAATAAAAAAAATCCGAAAATAGTTTTTATGAATTTTAGAAAAAAAGAGGTGAGAAGGATTGTAGGGTGGAAAAAAATATACAATTAAAAACTTTTTTTTAAGTCTAAAAAGGGAGGTGAAAAGTAATGCAGATGGGACAAAATAGAAAATTATATATATATTTTTTAAATGTTTTATTCTGTTTAAAAACTGAGGTGAGAAGGATCACATGTGGGACAGACTACGCCAACCCGCGATGACGTTTTAACATGTATTTTCAACTGGACGACATAACAAAATCTGACCACCTTATCATCTGCTGAGAAGTTTTTTTCTGTCGATTTTTAGCGTGTTGCATGACCAGTGTAACCTGCTCTCCGCATTGCAGAGGGACGTCGGCACGCACCAGCCGCCTTACGCCACGACCCGCTGCGCCGTGAGGAGCCTCAGGCTGGACGCGGCCGCAGCCACCCCGGAGCTCACGGCCCTCGTCATCCGCAACCAGGTGGCGCTCGGCGCGCTGCGGCGCCTGCACCTGGTCCTGTCGCCCTACAAGTGGGACCCGACCGTGTTGCTGGAGACGATCGCGTCCGCTGACGGGCTGCGGCGTCTGATGCTCATCAACTACCCGGACCTCACCGACAGCGACTTCCTCCCGGACTACAGGACCCTCCCGCTGCACGCCACCCTGCCGCAGCCATCCCTGCGCTTTTTCGGGTGCAACTACGAGCAGTCCTCGCAGCCCTTCATCGACTTCATGCTGGCCGCCCACGCCGCCACCCTGGAGGAGGTGGACCTGGGCGATGAGTACAGCTTCTTCGAGGACTCGAGCACCACGACGGCGCGCCTGCTGGGCGGCATCCCCAACCTGCGCAAGCTGTCGTGCCCGCTGCTCCCCGACCTGAGCGCGGCGGGGGCAGGCGGGGCGCTCCGCGAGCTGTTCCTCTACATCCGGCCCGGGATGATGATGGACGCCACCCTCGGCGCGCGGCTGCTCCGCCGCGCCCGGCAGCTGCGCAAGGTCAGCCTGGTCTGCAACACGGACGGCGAGAACGACTACGCCTGCGCCGAGGTGATCCTGGCGCTGGGTCCGTCCGTGGAGACCCTCTTCGTCTCGCTCGACGACCTGTTCCGAGCCGCGGCGGCGCCCTACAATTTGCAGCTGCGCGCGCTGCGAGCCGTCCTGCCGTCGCTGCGCCACCTCGCCGAGCTGGAGCTGGACACCACGGTCGTGACGGAGGACCTGGTCCGTCTTCTGGACATCACGCCGAGCAGCGCGCCCGCCCTGCGCCGCCTCGAGCTGATGGGGGTGGTGGAGTGGACGGACTCGGTGCGCTGTCCCCACTGTATGGTGCACCGCTGGGACGCCATGGGGGCGCTCATGAGGGAGAACCCGCGCCTGTGCGTGTCGCTGTCCGACTGCAGCATCCATCACTCGTGCCGCCTGGACGGCTTTGGCGACGACACGTGCGACGTGTGCAAACTGAGCTGCATGGAGTCGGAGACTTCGGAGTGCTGGATTTTGTTGAACAGATTGAATGGCTAAGAGTGACACGGACTGAATGGTGTATTTGTAATAATAGTTTCTCGACTACACGAACAGATTTAGACTAGAAAGATTCATGTATAAAATATTTCTTTTAACAAAATTTTGTTAATTTTTAGAGGTAGAAAGTATAAATATTTAAAAATGGGATCAAGAACAGAATAAAAATGGCTCTTATAGTTTATTTCTGTGAGAGGTAGATGCACGATGCACGCCAGACTTCGTCTCCCGCTTAACAGGCTTTGCCACATCTCGTGCACGGTAAACGAAAACCTCGGAATACGGGAACGCACCTCGGCTTCCGTATGCGAAAAAGGACAGCGCCACCAAAACCGAGGTCAGGGGCGTAGGAACCGGGGGGAAGGGGGGGGGGGGGGGGGGAATTTAACTCGGCGACCAGCACTGGCGCCTGCGAGACTCGAGGTAGGCCACACCGCATTACATTCATGCACTACATACAAGATGTTGCCTAACCAACAGGCGCTCCTCGCCTGGGAGTTATATACCCACTTAGCGTCTCGCTTCTCTCGTGTGGCGCTCTTTTGGCGCCTCGCGTCAAGCGTCTGGCGTCAAGCGCCTGGCGCTTTTTTGGCCACATAAACGAGGAGCGCATCAAATGCGGCGAGTCGCGGCTCGAGACGCTTAACGCGAGACGCCAAAGAAGCGCCAGACGCCAAAAAAGCACCAGGACGCTTGACGCGAGACGCTACGCTAAGTGGATAACTCTCTGCACACGCTCGACTTCACACCGCTTCGCACTGTAAAATGCTTGCAAAGAATTGGCTCCTGTTTCAAACTACTTTATTTGCAAGTTGCATAGAATTTTGAAGCATTCCATAACAAAACAATTCTTCGTCATCTTACGAACTACCCTGGAAACGCAAGTGTGTACTTGAATGCAGTATTTCCTGCATACCTACATGTATTCAGGAAATAATGTGTACTTAGTCAAGTATGCAGTAAATAATGTGTACCTGGTCAGGTATGCAGGAAATCCTGTGTACTTGACCAGGTACACACGAAAACCTCCATACATTTATGGGGGAGATTTAGTGTGTACCTGGTCAAGTACACAGGATTTCCTGCATACCTGACCAGGTACACATTATTTCCTGCATACTTGACTAAGTACACATCATTTCCTGAATACATGTAGGTATGCAGGAAATACTGCATTCAAGTACACACTTGCGTTTCCAGAGTATTTCTTTGCAACAAAAACAAATAGATTGTATGGTTTCTAGTAGCTCGCAAGTTCTTTGCAATTCGGACAAATTCTTTGTAACATGAATTTAAAACAAAAATTATCGCTCCTGGAGACCGGCGTGGACGGACACTTAAGTGTCTGGAGGGTAAGCAATACGCGTACGTTAGCCCGTTTCTAACGAGAGAATCAACTCAAAAGAAGAATTCTTCTTTTGAGTTGATTCTCTCGTTAGAAACGGGCTAACGTACGCGTATTGCTTACCCTCCAGGGGCGACAAAAAGTTTAAGTTAATCGCTAGACTGCATTTATTCATTCATTGCGGCCTCGTTTACATGCGAAGAATTAACATTAAGTGGTACTCGTCTCTTTGCGTTGAACATTTTGTGTTCCACGCTTCCTTTCGTGCAACTTGGGCATTCCACGATTCTATGCGCAGAACATCAGTGTTCCACGCTTCCTTGCGTGGAACATTTTGTTCCCACGCAACCTTGCGTATGAATGTTACACACTTGGATTTGCAGTGTAATAGACGTAGTAGTCGGGTCACAGATTTTAAGAGTGAATTCCCCCTCGCTGATAATAGGGATGGAGGAGCCATGCAGTAAACTACACTGTCGAAAATACACACATTTATTGTAATTAACAAAACTGCTGATGCATATCAAAAGTGATTCGGTCTGGTGAGATGAGACATGTGCGAGTGGCCAATAAGACCGAAGCCGAGCCGCAGCCAGGGAGGCTGGGGCACACGTCACGTCACGTCACGTCACGTCACGTCACGTCACGTCACGTCACGTCACGTCACGTCTCATCACCTCCCGTGGCGGCCGCAGTGGCTCGCAGGTCGGCCCGGCCGGGGCACTGTTGGAAAATACCACGGTAAATGCCTACGGTACGCACCGTAAATTTGTTACCTGGTCCCGGACCGTAATTTTTGACTACGGTCTGAATTTTACGGTACACACCGTAGCCTGCAAATATGTTGGGGAAGTTCAATGGAGCACATTCCATCCACAATGAAGTACAGTCCGTACCGTAAGGATACGTTACGGTCTGACCGTACACAAAAACTACGGTACGGACCGTAGGCATACCGTAATTCCCTACGGTATTTTTAACAGTGGGGTCCGCGTGATGCTGGAGCGTCACGACGCGGCAGTGCAGCGCGCGGGCCTCACTGCAGCCCGGCGCGGCCGCTATAGGGCTGCTCCTCCTGCACAGAGTCACACTTGTCGCACAGCACCTGCTGCACCCCCGGCAGCACGACCCGCACCGCCGCGCGCTGCTCCCTGCAGCCCGTGTCTGTGTGCTTGCAGTACGACCTCCACAGCACGAGCCTCCTGAGCGCCCGCAGCCCGCTCCTCCCCAGCAGGGAGTGCAGGTCGCGGCAGCTCCTTGGCCACCCCCGCTTCCCCGGCGTGCCCACAGTCAGCCTCAGCTCCTCCAGCGTGCCGCCGTAAAAAGAAAGATTTGAAAAAGAATCTATTTTATTCATCGCATAAAGGCTTCATATGACATTCTTAATAATTCGGAAATAAATCGAGAGTATTATAATATAATACATATAATATAAATTTACAAAAGAAAAACTTGCAACCAGCGCTCGCGCACGCTCGCGGTCCGCGGTCGGGCGAGTCATGTCATCCAGCCCATTCCGTGATCCAGCCCAAACCCGCCGTCGGGCCGACCGATTCCCGAAGCGCGTCTCGGGCCATTCCGAGCCCGATCCTATGTCGCCCGGGTGGCCGACCGGACCGGGGCAGCTTTACTGGAAACAGCACTGGAGCAGCCATAAAAATTAGCAAAGTATGTGTGGCTCGATTGGAATTTCATATCAGAATGCGTGACAAATCTACCGTATTCAAAAATTAAGCGTGACAAACATGTTACGCATTCTTTTACAGATGGTACCAGCACCAGCAACATACACAAAAGAATGCGTGACGTGTGAATGGCAAAGTATCACGCATATTTTTGTGTGGCAATGTCACGCATTTCAATTTGTAGAGATTCGATTAAAAATAAATTGGCTGAGCCGAAGCAATCGGACGTCGGCTGGTAGGAAAGCCAGTCCAGTGTCCAGTCCGCTGTGCGAGTGCGAAGGCCGATCTCATTCAAAAGTCCCGCCTGTGAGGCCTGTGTGTACCGATATGAAGTCCAGCTGCAAATAATCGATCTATCGCAGGCTCTAGGAAGGAAGAAAAACATGCAGAACACGTAAACTACACACTACACCGAAACAGCCGAAACCCAAAGACTTCTGGACTTGATCCAGATTTACTTTTATTCCCTATCTTTCTCTGTGATTTCTAAAATTTTGTTATAATTCACTGTTTGGCCGATCATCGAAGTGACCCGGAGAAGTCCACGACTTTATTGCACTATGATCTCGATTAGACAGAGCTACGTAAGTGATATTTTTGAAAAGCTTCTGCATATTAAGTTGTAAGATGCAAATGTAAACGCAGGCTGTCATTTGTCAATTAGCGTAGTTGTCTTTCCTTATTCTAATCGGGAATTACCTCATATGTCACTTCTCTTTACTCGCCATAAATTTCTTTTCCTAAACGCTGTAGAGGTTAATTCTTTCTCCTTGCTGTTACTGACTGGTTACATTAGCATTTGCATCTACACCTACAGCTTATATATTATTTGTCTATTTTTAATTTCCGAAATTTTCTCTTTAGTGGTTTGATTTTTACAAGTGTGTCATAATTTTTTATTACAGTTGTTGTACATCTTCATTTTCTCAGTGCTATGGATTCAGTGTACTCATGCATTTTATGTGCCAGGAGTAGCACCAGTAGAATTCAAGCGTGGAGATCGTATAGAAGTGAAAGCTGTGAAAATGACAAGTGTTCACACTCAACTTCCTTATGACTATTACTCACTACCCTTCTGTGAACCTAAAAATGGTTCCTTACATTACAAATCAGAAAATTTAGGTATTCTATCGGAGTAAATGGTCTTATGATTTTTCCTGATTTAAAAAGCTTCAATTGGGATTTTTGTGCTTCTTGTAGGTGAAGTTCTCAGAGGAGACAGGATTGTGAACACACCATATGAAATTCAAATGGCAGAAAATGTCACCTGTCGACTTTTGTGTAATTCTCATGATCGTCCAATCAATTGGAGAGAAAGTGAATCACAAACTGTTATAAATCGTATTGAGCATGAGTATAATGTTCACTTGTAAGTCTTATTTGTTTCTTTGTCAGAGTGATGTATATTGGCATTTCTTCTTAATTTTGATAATTCTTAGGATTGTGGACAACCTTCCATGTGCTACGAAGATTGTAGATGTTGTCACCAAAGATGTTCAATATAGACCAGGTTATCAACTTGGTTATCAGTCCGATAATGAAGGTTCTAGTAGACCTGCCTATATCAACAATCATCTCAAACTTATTTTATATCATCATTCACACACTGGGTAAGATTATATTTCTGGTCATTTCCTGCATGTAAAAAATTTTTGATTTAATGTTTGGCATTAACTTTGTTTCTCACAGAGACACATTTAGAGTTGTGGGATTTGAAGTGGAACCACGAAGTGTTAGCTATGATAGCATGAGATTTAAAGGAGACACCTGCCATTTCCCAGAATCAGCTGGTGGTCAGTTGGTAAATCGCAATGGTGGTACGACTTTGTATTTCACTTACTCTGTTGAATGGCGACCCTCTGAAGTTTCATGGGCCTCTCGCTGGGACATATACCTTGGCATGAGTGATGTTAAAATTCATTGGTTCTCCATTATTAATTCATTGATGGTTGTATTCTTCTTATTTGGTAAGTCCTACTTTAAAATTAATTCTTGTATAACATCTTGACTTTTCATCCCCTCCTTGTTGTGATGGTGTATGAAATTTTATTATTTTGTTTTTCAGGAATCATGGCTATGATCATGGTGAGAGCCCTAAGGCGAGATATTGCAAAATACAATACTTATGAAGCTCTTGAGGAGGCTATTGAAGAAACAGGATGGAAACTGGTTCATGGTGATGTTTTCAGACCACCGAGGCATCCACGTCTCTTTGCTGCTGTTATTGGCTCTGGAATTCAAATATTTTTCATGGCCTTATATACCATTGGTTTGTATTGTACTCTTGTTAACTTGATTTGATCGCACATCAATTTATAAGACAGACCGTGATTAGCTGCTGTTTCTTTTCAGTATTTGCTACTCTTGGCATGCTTTCTCCAGCATCCCGAGGAGCTCTTATGAATGCTGCTATCTCTTTGTACATCCTTAAGGGACTTATCGCTGGATATTATTCAGCAAGAGTTTACAAAACCTTAAAAGGGAGGGAATGGAAACGAGCTGCTTTCCTGGTAAGATACGTAATGTAGTTAATATTTGATTGAAAAACCAGGATCTAGTTCACTTTCAAACCTTAACTATCAATATACTTTTTACAGACTGGTACTCTCTACCCAGGAATTGTGTTTGGCACTGGCTTCTTCCTGAACTTCTTTGTTTGGGGAAAGCACTCAAGCAGTGCTGTCCCATTTGGAACTATGGTGTGGCTTATGTTCCTTTGGTTTGGAATCAGTCTTCCACTTGTTTATTGTGGCTATTACTTCGGCTACCGGAAACAGCCTTATCAACATCCTGTGCGAACTAACCAGATACCTCGCCAAGTGCCAGACCAGTTGTGGTATATGAATCCAGTTATCTGGTAAGACAGGAAATATTATGTTTGTTTTTGTTGTTTTCTCTCGTACGATGAAAAGCAAATGATTTTTGTTGTGGTTAAATCTCTTTACAGTTCACTGCTCGCGGGTGTTTTACCCTTTGGTGCTGTGTTTATTGAACTATTTTTCATCTTCACCGCCATTTGGGAAAACCAATTCTACTACATGTTTGGATTCCTCTTTTTGGTTTTCATCATTTTGTTTGTATCTGTGTCTCAGATATCCATAGTCATGGTATATTTCCAGCTTTGTGGAGAGGTAAATGAGGAGATTTAAAAACATTTTTATGGTGCCTTGTTATCTTTTGCCTAAATTTGTATTTGTGTAATATTTAACCTTTCTAAAAATTTATCTCTGATTTCTGCAGGATTATCGATGGTGGTGGCGGTCTCTTGCAGTGTCAGGTGGATCAGCTATTTATGTCTTTGGTTATGCAGTATTTTATTTCTTTACAAATTTAGATATAACAGAATTCACACCCACCCTCTTATACTTTGGTTACACTGCTCTAATGGTAATAACATTCTGGTTCCTAACCGGAACAATTGGTTTCTTTGCAGCTTATTTCTTTATCAGAAAGATTTATGGTGCTGTCAAAATTGATTAAAGAGGGTAATGAAATAACTTATTATGCATCTCTTCAGCATAGGAAAAAGATAAGTTTGTTCTATTTTTTTTTTTTTTTTTTACTAATTTTTGTATAGTCAGCTTTTCTTTCATGAGCTGTGTGGTGCTTGTATATCTTTATTTAAAATGTACATACTGTATAAATGAAAGTATATTTATGTAGCTTAGTTTAATTAAAATTAGACAGACACATAAGAAACCATCAGAGTCGGTCAGGAGGAAATTTATCTTTGCACTGGGGCCTACACTTTAGGCACAACAAAGAAGAGTATGACATGTTTTATTTCGGGACTCTGACAAACATCTCTTTGATCTCTGTGATATATAGGCATTTAGCCAACTATGTTTTTAGATATTGTCTAATTGACATGATCACAATCATTCAGAGAGCAATGTAAGCATTAAGGAAACAGTTCATCATCACGATTCAATCAATATTTCTGTGTTTCTTGTGCATATTTGATGCAGAGCAAATCAAGATGTTTTGTCTATACCTTTTGTTATGTTAATTTTTTAGTAGTTTTGCAACGTATTTGTATCATTTCTGAGGGAAGACATCTTTTTGTTGTGTGTCTCATCATTGTTTAAACAGGGCATGACCTGAGAGTAAAGGATGTGGGGCTGAAATTTTGTTTTGAGCTCTCCATTGACATTTCTTTTTATCTGAAAAAAGTATCAAGATATTCAATTAGTGGCGCCAAGAAGGGGATTGCTCAGTTGCAGCTGCAGACTCACGGGTCAGTAAAATGGAGGTGAGAAAAGGTAAAAGGGAGGATTAAAAAAGCAGAGGGGAAGGAAAAGAGAGGGAGGAGAGGGAGAGAGGAAGGAGGAACAGGGTTAAATAGAGATAAACGAGAGGTAAAGGGAGTCCAGAAAAGGGACTAGCAAACCCGCCCCGAAGAAGTCTTGACGCCACTGATTTATTTAAAGAGGTCCACTTGTTTGTCCCTGTTTGTATCTTAAAGATGCATTCAGTCATTCTGTGTTTATCAGTATAGTATCTTGTAAAGAACTCGGTAGTATCCTCATTTTCTTTTTGTAACATCTTGTGCTCTCTGAACTTTTAGGTAAAATAAGCAGAATAAAATCACTTTTTTTAACCAAAATAACAAAACCAGTTATTTAATTGTGCCATTCAAGACATCTTTTCTGTCCATATGTGACATCTTTGTTGATAAAAACATCAAAATTTTAGCAATTAAAGCATTGCCCATTTCCTATTTGATTCATTTTGATTTTATTCCCCAAATGAACCTTACTGACCTTACTTACTCCCGAGAGCCGATTCGGAATTTAAACCTGCAAGATCCAGATAAATCCAGATTTGGCGGTAAGTGGTGGCATCAGAAACCTACAAAAATCAGGAATTACATTAGATTAAAAGGAAAAGAGAAAGAAACAAGAGGCCTAGTAATAACCAAATTGGTCTTAAAAATTTAAATTGTTCTTTACCACCAAAAATTCTACATTAAACATAATTACTGAAATTCTTTTAATCTTCACCTTATCATCTTTTCATGGTTTCTACTAATTCTTTTTTAAATGTCATTGTAGATAAGGTTCTGATAAATTTAACAGATAACTCAATCCAAAACACCTTCATTCTGAAATAAATGTTGTTTTTGTCAAATTCCATGCCTCAGTTTCGAAAGCCTGATATTATGTGGGCGATAAACCAATACCGGAGGAATGATTCGCAACAAAACCGAGAAAGGGGAGCAGAATCCTCAGAACACGCCCGCTCGGATGCGTGCAAGCGCGCTCCTGAGGTGGATCTCTTCCAAAACGACTCTGAAGGTGGGTGGGTTGCCTGCGGTCACGGCGGTGTCGCTCCACCGCAACGCAACGGCGGCTTAGCCAGCACCCATAGCCATAACACACTACTACCAACTAACGTTTAATATTTGTATACAGAAAATTGTTAAGAGTTCTCAAATATCCATACACACTCATCCAGTATTTCCACTTTATATAAGACATAGTGTACACCTGAATGAAAGTGGAACACCGTGTAAAGCATGCATGCCCACTACAGTAAAGAACGAGTTTTACAATTTACACAAAATTCATTTTGTGTATCCTTCTCCCTTGTTTTTTTGTTTTTTCTTAGCAACGGTCTTGGGAGAGAAGAAGAATTCCTATTTTCCTTCGAGTTGTATGATGAGTTAAATAGCTTACCCCCTCGATTGCATCTTTTGGGCCCTAAAATAAAGACAGGGAAAAGAAAATTCTTCTGCGCCACGCGGAGCTCGTCCAGGCCGGTAGATAGGGATTCCAATTCGCATCGCCGAGAGGTGTGCAATACGGAATCCTTTTCGCATTGGCAAGAAGTGTGCGAACCGACAGCGTAGTGGTTAGCATACCCGTCCCCCGTCCCAAACCAACTACGCTGTCAGGACGCTTTTGTCGTGTTCGAATCTCGGTCGATCATCGTTTTTTTTTTTCGATGATTTTCGGATGATTTCACCCTCGGGGGTTGGTCTGGGGGTGCACTAGAGTCGACCTGGACACTATTCCGTTCTTGGTTTGGGAGAAACTCGCATTTTACGCAAGGAATAGTGAATTGTTCAATCGGCGCCTTATTGGTAGGCAACCCATTCGACGCCAGCCCGCGCCTGCATGTTTGAGAGAAAATCGTGCGAAACGAGCCGTATTCAACCCGGAGTTCAGAAGAGGCGAGGAGGTAACCTCCTCGAAATCGGCTCCTGGTAACAAGAGATTTTCGGAAGCTATGTGGTGCCTGAAGGGCTGCTGACAGCAGAAGTCTGTGGTCAAGTGGTTAGAGCAGCAGGCACCTGCTCAGAAGCTCTCGGGTTCGAACCCGAGCGGCGTTGACTTTCTGCATTTTTTTTTCTCTTAAGCAATGGTCTTGGGAGAGAAGAAGAATTCCTATTTTCCTTCGAGTTGTATGATGAGTTAAATAGCTTACCCCCTCGATTGCATCTTTTGGGCCCTAAAATAGTGACAGGGAAAAGAAAATTCTTCTGCGCCACGCGGAGCTCGTCCAGGCCGGTAGATAGGGATTCCAATTCGCATCGCCGATAGGTGTGCGAACCGACAGCCTAGTGGTTAGCACACCCGTCCCCTGTCCCAAACCAACTAGGCTGTCGGGACGCTTTTGTCGTGTTCGAATCTCGGTCGACCTAATAATTTTTTTTCGCCGGTTTTCGGATGATTTCACCCTCCGGGGTTGGTCTCTGGGTGCACTGGAGCCCCTCTGCACAAACCCCGTCAATTTGGAGGAAAAATATTTTTGGACCAAAATCCCTAAAAATGCAAAGGCTATAGCCTTTGGAAATTTGACCAAAAATCGAAAGTCTCAGATCACGCTGAAATTCACAGGGAATCATCTGAAGGCACTGCGAAACACATACCAGTAGCCAGAGGCACAATACCGTTCTTGCTTAGGGAGAAATTCGGAATCTTATTCGGAAAGGAAAACTCTTCTGCGCGCGCCGGGCCCGTCCAGGCCGGTAGATACGGAATCCTTTTCGCATCGGCAAGAAGTGTGCGAACCGACAGCGTAGTGGTTAGCATACCCGTCCCCCGTCCCAAACCAACTACGCTGTCGGGACGCTTTTGTCGTGTTCGAATCTCGGTCGATCATCGTTTTTTTTTCGATGATTTTCGGATGATTTCACCCTCGGGGGTTGGTCTGGGGGGTGCACTAGAGTCGACCTGGACACTATTCCGTTCTTGGTTTGGGAGAAACTCGCATTTTACGCAAGGAATAGTGAATTGTTCAATCGGCGCCTTATTGGTAGGCAACCTATTCGACGCCAGCCCGCGCCTGCATGTTTGAGAGAAAATCGTGCGAAACGAGCCGTATTCAACCCGGAGTTCAGAAGAGGCGAGGAGGTAACCTCCTCGAAATCGGCTCCTGGTAACAAGAGATTTTCGGAAGCTATGTGGTGCCTGTTTTGTTGTGTAATAAATTGTTGTTTTCAAAAAAAAAAAAAATGGTTAGAGCAGCAGGCACCTGCTCAGAGTCTCTCGGGTTCGAACCCGAGCGGCGTTGACTTTCTGCATTTTCATTTACTCTTTTTTATTTTATTTTTAGCAACGGTCTTGGGAGAGAAGAAGAATACCTCTTTTCCTTCGAGTTGTATGATGAGTTAAATAGCTTACCCCCTCGTTTGCATCTTTTGGGCCCTAAAAAAGTGACAGGGAAAAGAAAATTCTTCTGCGCCGCGCGGAGCTCGTCCAGGCCGGTAGATAGGGATTCCAATTCGCATCGCCGAGAGGTGTGCGAACCGACAGCCTAGTGGTTAGCACACCCGTCCCCTGTCCCAAACCAACTAGGCTGTCGGGACGCTTTTGTCGTGTTCGAATCTCGGTCGACCTAATAATTTTTTTTCGCCGGTTTTCGGATGATTTCACCCTCCGGGGTTGGTCTCTGGGTGCACTGGAGCCCCTCTGCACAAACCCCGTCAATTTGGAGGAAAAATATTTTTGGACCAAAATCCCTAAAAATGCAAAGGCTATTGCCTTTGGAAATTTGACCAAAAATCGAAAGTCTTAGATCACGCTGAAATTCACAGGGAATCATCTGAAGGCACTGCGAAACACATACCAGTAGCCGGAGGCACAATACCGTTCTTGCTTAGGGAGAAATTCGGAATCTTATTCGGAAAGGAAAATTCTTCTGCGCGCGCCGGGCCCGTCCAGGCCGGTAGATACGGAATCCTTTTCGCATTGGCAAGAAGTGTGCAAACCGACAGCGTACTGGTTAGCATACCCGTCCCCCGTCCCAAACCAACTACGCTGTCGGGACGCTTTTGTCGTGTTCGAATCTCGGTCGATCATCGTTTTTTTCGATGATTTTCGGATGATTTTACATTCGGTGGTTGGTCTGGGGGTGCACTAGAGTCGACCTGGACACTATTCCGTTCTTGGTTTGGGAGAAACTCGCATTTTACGCAAGGAATAGTGAATTGTTCAATCGGCGCCTTATTGGTAGGCAACCTATTCGACGCCAGCCTGCATTTTTGAGAGAAAATCGTGCGAAACCGGCCGCATTCAACCCGGAGTTCAGAAGAGGCGAGGAGGTAACCTCCTCGAAATCGGCTCCTGGTAACAAGAGATTTTCGGAAGCTATGTGGTGCCTGAAGGGCTGCTGACAGCAGAAGTCTGTGGTCTAGTGGTTAGAGCAGAGGGCACCTGCTCAGGGTCTCTCGGGTTCGAACCCGAGCGGCGTTGACCTTCTGCATTTTCATTTACTCTTTTTTATTTTATTTTTAGCAACGGTTTGGGAGAGAAGAAGAATACCTGTTTTCCTTCGAGTTGTATGATGAGTTAAATAGCTTACCCCCTCGATTGCATCTTTTGGGCCCTAAAATAGTGACAGGGAAAAGAAAATTCTTCTGCGCCACGCGGAGCTCGTCCAGGCCGGTAGATAGGGATTCCAATTCGCATCGCCGATAGGTGTGCGAACCGACAGCCTAGTGGTTAGCACACCCGTCCCCTGTCCCAAACCAACTAGGCTGTCGGGACGCTTTTGTCGTGTTCGAATCTCGGTCGACCTAATAATTTTTTTTCGCCGGTTTTCGGATGATTTCACCCTCCGGGGTTGGTCTCTGGGTGCACTGGAGCCCCTCTGCACAAACCCCGTCAATTTGGAGAAAATATTTTTGGATCAAAATCCCTAAAAATGCCAAGGATCATAGCCTTTGGAAATTTGACCAAAAATCGAAAGTCTCAGATCACGCTGAAATTCACAGGGAATCATCTGAAGGCACTGCGAAACACATACCAGTAGCCAGAGGCACAATACCGTTCTTGCTTAGGGAGAAATTCGGAATCTTATTCGGAAAGGAAAACTCTTCTGCGCGCGCCGGGCCCGTCCAGGCCGGTAGATACGGAATCCTTTTCGCATCGGCAAGAAGTGTGCGAACCGACAGCGTAGTGGTTAGCATACCCGTCCCCCGTCCCAAACCAACTACGCTGTCGGGACGCTTTTGTCGTGTTCGAATCTCGGTCGATCATCGTTTTTTTTTCGATGATTTTCGGATGATTTCACCCTCGGGGGTTGGTCTGGGGGTGCACTAGAGTCGACCTGGATACTATTCCGTTCTTGGTTTGGGAGAAACTCGCATTTTACGCAAGGAATAGTGAATTGTTCAATCGGCGCCTTATTGGTAGGCAACCTATTCGACGCCAGCCTGCATTTTTGAGAGAAAATCGTGCGAAACCGGCCGCATTCAACCCGGAGTTCAGAAGAGGCGAGGAGGTAACCTCCTCGAAATCGGCTCCTGGTAACAAGAGATTTTCGGAAGCTATGTGGTGCCTGAAGGGCTGCTGACAGCAGAAGTCTGTGGTCAAGTGGTTAGAGCAGCAGGCACCTGCTCAGAAGCTCTCGGGTTCGAACCCGAGCGGCGTTGACTTTCTGCATTTTTTTTTCTCTAAGCAATGGTCTTGGGAGAGAAGAAGAATTCCTATTTTCCTTCGAGTTGTATGATGAGTTAAATAGCTTACCCCCTCGATTGCATCTTTTGGGCCCTAAAATAGTGACAGGGAAAAGAAAATTCTTCTGCGCCACGCGGAGCTCGTCCAGGCCGGTAGATAGGGATTCCAATTCGCATCGCCGAGAGGTGTGCAATACGGAATCCTTTTCGCATCGGCAAGAACTCTGCAAACTCAAGTGTGAGGCAGTATCACACTTTTTACTGCAGTACCACTGCGTCTCACACTTTCAAAAACTATTTTCTGTCGTTGAATAGCAGTCCCGTTTTAGAGAGCAGCATCAGCTTTGGTTTAAAATCTCCGTTAAAACGAGCTACCATGTGATGGGGTTTGGAACAACAATACATGAAATAATCGGAAATGAATGGTTTCGATAATTTATAGGAACGTTGTTGTTTGCGATCAGAAACCCATCACATGGCAGCTCGTTTTAACCGGGATTTCAAACCAAAGCCGATGCTGCTCTCCAAAACGTGATTGCTATCCAACGACAGAAAATAGTTTTTGAAAGTGTGAGACGCAGTGGTACTGCAGTAAAAAGTGTGATACTGTCTCACACTTGAGTTTGCAGAGAAGTGTGCGAACCGACAGCGTAGTGGTTAGCATACCCGTCCCTCGTCCCAAACCAACTACGCTGTCGGGACGCTTTTGTCGTGTTCGAATCTCGGTCGATCATCGTTTTTTTTTCGATGATTTTCGGATGATTTCACCCTCGGGGGTTGGTCTGGGGGTGCACTAGAGTCGACCTGGACACTATTCCGTTCTTGGTTTGGGAGAAACTCGCATTTTACGCAAGGAATAGTGAATTGTTCAATCGGCGCCTTATTGGTAGGCAACCCATTCGACGCCAGCCCGCGCCTGCATGTTTGAGAGAAAATCGTGCGAAACGAGCCGTATTCAACCCGGAGTTCAGAAGAGGCGAGGAGGTAACCTCCTCGAAATCGGCTCCTGGTAACAAGAGATTTTCGGAAGCTATGTGGTGCCTGAAGGGCTGCTGACAGTAGAAGTCTGTGGTCTAGTGGTTAGAGCAGCAGGCACCAGCTCAGAGTCTCTCGGGTTCGAACCCGAGCGGCGTTGACTTTCTGCATTTTTTTCTCTTTTTTTTTTGTTTTTTTTTTTTTAAGCAATGGTCTTGGGAGAGAAGAAGAATTCCTATTTTCCTTCGAGTTGTATGATGAGTTAAATAGCTTACCCCCTCGATTGCATCTTTTGGGCCCTAAAATAGTGACAGGGAAAAGAAAATTCTTCTGCGCCACGCGGAGCTCGTCCAGGCCGGTAGATAGGGATTCCAATTCGCATCGCCGAGAGGTGTGCGAACCGACAGCCTAGTGGTTAGCACACCCGTCCCCTGTCCCAAACCAACTAGGCTGTCGGGACGCTTTTGTCGTGTTCGAATCTCGGTCGACCTAATAATTTTTTTTCGCCGGTTTTCGGATGATTTCACCCTCCGGGGTTGGTCTATGGGTGAACTGGAGCCCCTCTGCACAAACCCCGTCAATTTGGAGGAAAAATATTTTTGGACCAAAATCCCTAAAAATGCAAAGGCTATAGCCTTTGGAAATTTGACCAAAAATCGAAAGTCTCAGATCACGCTGAAATTCACAGGGAATCATCTGAAGGCACTGCGAAACACATACCAGTAGCCGGAGGCACAATACCGTTCTTGCTTAGGGAGAAATTCGGAATCTTATTCGGAAAGGAAAACTCTTCTGCGCGCGCCGGGCCCGTCCAGGCCGGTAGATACGGAATCCTTTTCGCATCGGCAGAGAAGTGTGCGAACCGACAGCGTAGTGGTTAGCATACCCGTCCCCCGTCCCGAACCAACTACGCTGTCGGGACGCTTTTGTCGTGTTCGAATCTCGGTCGATCATCGTTTTTTTTTCGATGATTTTCGGATGATTTCACCCTCGGGGGTTGGTCTGGGGGTGCACTAGAGTCGACCTGGACACTATTCCGTTCTTGGTTTGGGAGAAACTCGCATTTTACGCAAGGAATAGTGAATTGTTCAATCGGCGCCTTATTGGTAGGCAACCCATTCGACGCCAGCCCGCGCCTGCATGTTTGAGAGAAAATCGTGCGAAACGAGCCGTATTCAACCCGGAGTTCAGAAGAGGCGAGGAGGTAACCTCCTCGAAATCGGCTCCTGGTAACAAGAGATTTTCGGAAGCTATGTGGTGCCTGTTTTGTTGTGTAATAAATTGTTGTTTTCAAAAAAAAAAAAAATGGTTAGAGCAGCAGGCACCTGCTCAGAGTCTCTCGGGTTCGAACCCGAGCGGCGTTGACTTTCTGCATTTTCATTTACTCTTTTTTATTTTATTTTTAGCAACGGTCTTGGGAGAGAAGAAGAATACCTCTTTTCCTTCGAGTTGTATGATGAGTTAAATAGCTTACCCCCTCGTTTGCATCTTTTGGGCCCTAAAAAAGTGACAGGGAAAAGAAAATTCTTCTGCGCCGCGCGGAGCTCGTCCAGGCCGGTAGATAGGGATTCCAATTCGCATCGCCGAGAGGTGTGCGAACCGACAGCCTAGTGGTTAGCACACCCGTCCCCTGTCCCAAACCAACTAGGCTGTCGGGACGCTTTTGTCGTGTTCGAATCTCGGTCGACCTAATAATTTTTTTTCGCCGGTTTTCGGATGATTTCACCCTCCGGGGTTGGTCTCTGGGTGCACTGGAGCCCCTCTGCACAAACCCCGTCAATTTGGAGGAAAAATATTTTTGGACCAAAATCCCTAAAAATGCAAAGGCTATTGCCTTTGGAAATTTGACCAAAAATCGAAAGTCTTAGATCACGCTGAAATTCACAGGGAATCATCTGAAGGCACTGCGAAACACATACCAGTAGCCGGAGGCACAATACCGTTCTTGCTTAGGGAGAAATTCGGAATCTTATTCGGAAAGGAAAATTCTTCTGCGCGCGCCGGGCCCGTCCAGGCCGGTAGATACGGAATCCTTTTCGCATTGGCAAGAAGTGTGCAAACCGACAGCGTACTGGTTAGCATACCCGTCCCCCGTCCCAAACCAACTACGCTGTCGGGACGCTTTTGTCGTGTTCGAATCTCGGTCGATCATCGTTTTTTTCGATGATTTTCGGATGATTTTACATTCGGTGGTTGGTCTGGGGGTGCACTAGAGTCGACCTGGACACTATTCCGTTCTTGGTTTGGGAGAAACTCGCATTTTACGCAAGGAATAGTGAATTGTTCAATCGGCGCCTTATTGGTAGGCAACCTATTCGACGCCAGCCTGCATTTTTGAGAGAAAATCGTGCGAAACCGGCCGCATTCAACCCGGAGTTCAGAAGAGGCGAGGAGGTAACCTCCTCGAAATCGGCTCCTGGTAACAAGAGATTTTCGGAAGCTATGTGGTGCCTGAAGGGCTACTGACAGCAGAAATCTGTGGTCTAGTGGTTAGAGCAGCAGGCACCTTCCTGAGAGGCTCTCGGATTCGGACCCGAGCGGCGTTGACTTTCTGCATTTTCTTTTTCTCTCTCTTTTTTTTTTTGGCAACGGTCTCGGGAGAGAAGAAGAATACCTGTTTTCCTTCGAGTTGTATGATGAGTTAAATAGCTTACCCCCTCGATTGCATCTTTTGGGCCCTAAAATAGTGACAGGGAAAAGAAAATTCTTCTGCGCCACGCGGAGCTCGTCCAGGCCGGTAGATAGGGATTCCAATTCGCATCGCCGATAGGTGTGCGAACCGACAGCCTAGTGGTTAGCACACCCGTCCCCTGTCCCAAACCAACTAGGCTGTCGGGACGCTTTTGTCGTGTTCGAATCTCGGTCGACCTAATAATTTTTTTTCGCCGGTTTTCGGATGAT
Organism: Frankliniella fusca; assembly: GCA_029379305.1. NCBI lineage: Eukaryota > Metazoa > Arthropoda > Insecta > Thysanoptera > Thripidae > Frankliniella > Frankliniella fusca. The sequence continues at coordinate 88,694 of JAHWGI010000335.1, read as the reverse complement.
TTCACCCTCCGGGGTTGGTCTCTGGGTGCACTGGAGCCCCTCTGCACAAACCCCGTCAATTTGGAGAAAATATTTTTGGATCAAAATCCCTAAAAATGCCAAGGATCATAGCCTTTGGAAATTTGACCAAAAATCGAAAGTCTCAGATCACGCTGAAATTCACAGGGAATCATCTGAAGGCACTGCGAAACACATACCAGTAGCCAGAGGCACAATACCGTTCTTGCTTAGGGAGAAATTCGGAATCTTATTCGGAAAGGAAAACTCTTCTGCGCGCGCCGGGCCCGTCCAGGCCGGTAGATACGGAATCCTTTTCGCATCGGCAAGAAGTGTGCGAACCGACAGCGTAGTGGTTAGCATACCCGTCCCCCGTCCCAAACCAACTACGCTGTCGGGACGCTTTTGTCGTGTTCGAATCTCGGTCGATCATCGTTTTTTTTTCGATGATTTTCGGATGATTTCACCCTCGGGGGTTGGTCTGGGGGTGCACTAGAGTCGACCTGGATACTATTCCGTTCTTGGTTTGGGAGAAACTCGCATTTTACGCAAGGAATAGTGAATTGTTCAATCGGCGCCTTATTGGTAGGCAACCTATTCGACGCCAGCCTGCATTTTTGAGAGAAAATCGTGCGAAACCGGCCGCATTCAACCCGGAGTTCAGAAGAGGCGAGGAGGTAACCTCCTCGAAATCGGCTCCTGGTAACAAGAGATTTTCGGAAGCTATGTGGTGCCTGAAGGGCTGCTGACAGCAGAAGTCTGTGGTCAAGTGGTTAGAGCAGCAGGCACCTGCTCAGAAGCTCTCGGGTTCGAACCCGAGCGGCGTTGACTTTCTGCATTTTTTTTTCTCTTAAGCAATGGTCTTGGGAGAGAAGAAGAATTCCTATTTTCCTTCGAGTTGTATGATGAGTTAAATAGCTTACCCCCTCGATTGCATCTTTTGGGCCCTAAAATAGTGACAGGGAAAAGAAAATTCTTCTGCGCCACGCGGAGCTCGTCCAGGCCGGTAGATAGGGATTCCAATTCGCATCGCCGAGAGGTGTGCAATACGGAATCCTTTTCGCATCGGCAAGAACTCTGCAAACTCAAGTGTGAGGCAGTATCACACTTTTTACTGCAGTACCACTGCGTCTCACACTTTCAAAAACTATTTTCTGTCGTTGAATAGCAGTCCCGTTTTAGAGAGCAGCATCAGCTTTGGTTTAAAATCTCCGTTAAAACGAGCTACCATGTGATGGGGTTTGGAACAACAATACATGAAATAATCGGAAATGAATGGTTTCGATAATTTATAGGAACGTTGTTGTTTGCGATCAGAAACCCATCACATGGCAGCTCGTTTTAACCGGGATTTCAAACCAAAGCCGATGCTGCTCTCCAAAACGTGATTGCTATCCAACGACAGAAAATAGTTTTTGAAAGTGTGAGACGCAGTGGTACTGCAGTAAAAAGTGTGATACTGTCTCACACTTGAGTTTGCAGAGAAGTGTGCGAACCGACAGCGTAGTGGTTAGCATACCCGTCCCTCGTCCCAAACCAACTACGCTGTCGGGACGCTTTTGTCGTGTTCGAATCTCGGTCGATCATCGTTTTTTTTTCGATGATTTTCGGATGATTTCACCCTCGGGGGTTGGTCTGGGGGTGCACTAGAGTCGACCTGGACACTATTCCGTTCTTGGTTTGGGAGAAACTCGCATTTTACGCAAGGAATAGTGAATTGTTCAATCGGCGCCTTATTGGTAGGCAACCCATTCGACGCCAGCCCGCGCCTGCATGTTTGAGAGAAAATCGTGCGAAACGAGCCGTATTCAACCCGGAGTTCAGAAGAGGCGAGGAGGTAACCTCCTCGAAATCGGCTCCTGGTAACAAGAGATTTTCGGAAGCTATGTGGTGCCTGAAGGGCTGCTGACAGTAGAAGTCTGTGGTCTAGTGGTTAGAGCAGCAGGCACCAGCTCAGAGTCTCTCGGGTTCGAACCCGAGCGGCGTTGACTTTCTGCATTTTTTTTCTCTTTTTTTTTGTTTTTTTTTAAGCAATGGTCTTGGGAGAGAAGAAGAATTCCTATTTTCCTTCGAGTTGTATGATGAGTTAAATAGCTTACCCCCTCGATTGCATCTTTTGGGCCCTAAAATAGTGACAGGGAAAAGAAAATTCTTCTGCGCCACGCGGAGCTCGTCCAGGCCGGTAGATAGGGATTCCAATTCGCATCGCCGAGAGGTGTGCGAACCGACAGCCTAGTGGTTAGCACACCCGTCCCCTGTCCCAAACCAACTAGGCTGTCGGGACGCTTTTGTCGTGTTCGAATCTCGGTCGACCTAATAATTTTTTTTCGCCGGTTTTCGGATGATTTCACCCTCCGGGGTTGGTCTATGGGTGAACTGGAGCCCCTCTGCACAAACCCCGTCAATTTGGAGGAAAAATATTTTTGGACCAAAATCCCTAAAAATGCAAAGGCTATAGCCTTTGGAAATTTGACCAAAAATCGAAAGTCTCAGATCACGCTGAAATTCACAGGGAATCATCTGAAGGCACTGCGAAACACATACCAGTAGCCGGAGGCACAATACCGTTCTTGCTTAGGGAGAAATTCGGAATCTTATTCGGAAAGGAAAACTCTTCTGCGCGCGCCGGGCCCGTCCAGGCCGGTAGATACGGAATCCTTTTCGCATCGGCAGAGAAGTGTGCGAACCGACAGCGTAGTGGTTAGCATACCCGTCCCCCGTCCCGAACCAACTACGCTGTCGGGACGCTTTTGTCGTGTTCGAATCTCGGTCGATCATCGTTTTTTTTTCGATGATTTTCGGATGATTTCACCCTCGGGGGTTGGTCTGGGGGTGCACTAGAGTCGACCTGGACACTATTCCGTTCTTGGTTTGGGAGAAACTCGCATTTTACGCAAGGAATAGTGAATTGTTCAATCGGCGCCTTATTGGTAGGCAACCCATTCGACGCCAGCCCGCGCCTGCATGTTTGAGAGAAAATCGTGCGAAACGAGCCGTATTCAACCCGGAGTTCAGAAGAGGCGAGGAGGTAACCTCCTCGAAATCGGCTCCTGGTAACAAGAGATTTTCGGAAGCTATGTGGTGCCTGAAGGGCTGCTGACAGCAGAAGTCTGTGGTCTAGTGGTTAGAGCAGAGGGCACCTGCTCAGGGTCTCTCGGGTTCGAACCCGAGCGGCGTTGACCTTCTGCATTTTCATTTACTCTTTTTTATTTTATTTTTAGCAACGGTTTGGGAGAGAAGAAGAATACCTGTTTTCCTTCGAGTTGTATGATGAGTTAAATAGCTTACCCCCTCGATTGCATCTTTTGGGCCCTAAAATAGTGACAGGGAAAAGAAAATTCTTCTGCGCCACGCGGAGCTCGTCCAGGCCGGTAGATAGGGATTCCAATTCGCATCGCCGAGAGGTGTGCGAACCGACAGCCTAGTGGTTAGCACACCCGTCCCCTGTCCCAAACCAACTAGGCTGTCGGGACGCTTTTGTCGTGTTCGAATCTCGGTCGACCTAATAATTTTTTTTCGACGGTTTTCGGATGATTTCACCCTCCGGGGTTGGTCTCTGGGTGCACTGGAGGCCCTCTGCACCTAGTTCTGCACTGAAAACTGGATAGAGAGTTCTGCAGTTGCAAGTGCAGAACTAAAGAGTTCTGCACTTACAAGTGTAGAACTAAAGAGTTCTGCACTTGTAACTGCAGAACAAAAAATTTCGGCACTTATAACTGCAAAACTTTAGTTTCGCACTTTAAAGTGGCAAACTACTACACACTAAGATTTGCAGAGTAGATGTAACTCTTTCGATATTATTATTATTATTATTATTATTATTATTATTATTATTATTATTATTATTATTATTATTATTATTATTATTATTATTATTGTTATGCACTCATGTGTATGTTATGAAAGATGTACATCATCCCTGATTTTTGAGCAGTAGTATAGGTGGGATATTGTGACCGGCCGCCATCTTGGTGGGACATTGTGACCTTCCGCCATCTTTGGATGGCTAACCTAAATCTAACTTATGTGAAGGTGAAAGAGCCCTACCCTAAGGATGACCCACCGAAGTGGAACATTGTGATCATGACCATGGATGGGATATTGTGACCATCTTTGGAGTGCCTAATCTATTTTAGAAGAGTGCAGTTGGGATCCTAGAGCATTGTGATCATAACTGGGATATTGTCACCTGTGGCCACCACGATGTAGAAAGACCCGGTGGCGGCGCTCCCTAGGCCACAGCGCCTCAAAAGTGGAACCAGATCTCGTACCGTTAAGTCAGTTCCTGCTGCGTCCGCCGCCGCGCTGCAGTCGAGCGGTACGCACCGCCACCCTTCCCCGCCTCCTTTCTCCGCCAATCGGGGGACGGCCCTAGCCCCCACCCCACCGGGCGGGCGGCGGGGAGAGGAGGCGGGGAAGAGTGGGGGTGCGTACCGCTCGACTGCAGCGCGGCGGCGGTCGCAGCAGGAACTGACTTAACGGTACGAGATCTGGTGCCACCTTTGGCAGCGGAGCGCCGCCATCGGGTCTTTGTACATAGTGGTGGCCACCGAGCAGGCCTCAACTCACCCAAAAGTTGTACACATGATTTCAAGATTTCACATGATTTCACATGATTACACCTCTTATAATTGAAAGAAATAATTCGTAAAGTAAATACAAGCGTAATTTGAGCTTTATAAGCCCAAAATACGCACTTAAATCAATTTTTTTTTTCGGCAATAGATCCACATTTTTTGACAATGATTTCGAAGATATCAGCGATCGTGTACACATGATTTCAGGAGTTGGGGCCCCCTCGGTGGCCACCGAAGGCAGAAACCTAGGCCTAAGTGACAGGTCTGACGCGCTGACCCTCGTCGTCGGCCACCCTCGTAATCGGTCACCCCGGCGGAAGGGGTGGGTCCAGGGCCACGGTCACACCCGTCGTCGGCCACCCTCCTCGACGGCCACCCCAAGGCCACGGCCACCCCAAGGCCACGGCCACCCTCTTTGACGGCCACCCCGGCGGCTCGGGGCAGTGCGCGAAGCGTCTCGCGACCGCAGCGAGACGGTGGGGCGCGGCGCGGCGGCGGCGGGGCGGCGGATGGCGGGCGGCGGGGACGGGGCGGGGCGGTTGGGGGACGGGGTGGGGGGGCTGGGTGAGCGTCACGGCGGCGGGGCCAGCGCGTCAGACCTGTCACTTAGGTTTCTGCCTTCGGTGGCCACCGGTGACATTATCCTATATATGATCACAATGCTCTAGGAATCCCAACTGCACTCTTCTAAAATAGATTAGGCACTCCAAAGATGGTCACAATATCCCATCCATGGTCATGATCACAATGTTCCACCGTGGTTCCACTTCGGTGGGTCATCCTTTGGTTAGGTTAGGCTCCTTTCACCTTAACTTAGGTTAGGTTTAGGTTAGCCATCCCAAAGATGGCGGAAGGTCACAATATCCCACCCTAACTACTTTGAGCACAACACTCATTCCATGCACTAGGAAGGAGAGTGATAAAACAGTGTAGAAAAAACGAACGATAAACAAGTAAATAAAATCATTGAAATTAAGCTAATCTCATGTCAAGTAATTTACTTTAATTATTGAACATAATGTAATCAAGTGACTTAAGATTTGCTCCTCAGCTATGGTATGTCGAAGTTTCGTAGAAATTAATCCACAATTTAGAGCTATGAAACTGGAAAAATATGAAGTGTATGTCCTTTTAATACCTCTTAAAATATCATAATCCACTTCAATGCCACTTTTCCACTTAATTTTTTTTTCCAGGGAATAACTTAATCTCAAGAGGGACACTAAGCGGGCGACCTGTTCAGCAGCATACGTCCTTATTAGCTCAATGAGCTGAAGGGTCAAGTTTGGGCTTAGTCGATAGCTATCTCTAAATGCTGTTTCAGTGACGTCAAATGGATTATTAAAATCCTTAAGTCTTCGCCTTCTTAATATTAAAAGCCTTAATCTTCTCCTCCTTTCCCACATATATTTGTTCCTTATAGAAAAATATAAAAATTCTAATCTTGGGCAAAAACGAGCCGACCTTCACTACACTACGGTGCTAATTTATTTATTTTTTTGGCTTCGCCCCACTAGATAGAATCTATTCAAATCTTAAAAGGCGGAGCCAGTGGAAAGAGTGACACCCGGAGGTCCTACGAGGGCGAGATGGGAACGGGATGAAAGGGTAGGTAACCATAAAACTTAAAATAAGAAAAAAAGAGATATGTGTGGACGTTTGCGTGTTTGATTGACGTCATTTTCTAACATAAATAACAATAATAATTCAAAGTTTACTTGTTTGCAGGGTATTTTATTAGCATATGGGCGTAAAAATCGGTCGTGATGAATGGAGGTTAGTGTTGGCAGTACTGATGGCAGCCTTAAGTTTTATTCAGATTAGTATTCATACTGAGGTGCTCGCCGGCTGGTGTGACGTCTGCTTTTGGTCTGCTTCATTCGGATTGTTTGCTCTATGTTTTTGAGGAACCGCAGCTTGATTTCGCTGTTTCTGTTTTATGATAAGATGAAGTATGAACATTTGCTGTTTGCAGAAAAGATCAGTTGGTTCGTTTGTGAAGATAAGGTTATAACCAGCTAATATTTACTGAGTGTTGTTTATTATAAACCCTGAGAAATGTCAACATCAACCAAGGTCCTGGAGTAATGTAAATATACACTACAGCATGGCATTGCTGTTCCAAACATTACCCGGTTTATGTCAACAGTACCTTGCACACATTGAGTAATGTTGGATGCCTCGTGTAATGTTTGGCTTATCATACATACAGTTCAAATGGACACGCAGCATGCAGGCAGTGCTGTGATGGAAATATTCCAAATGGAAATAAAATCCCTCTGGATTTTGTTTCCAGGCGGAAAGTCTAAAACTGGATATCACATTCCATGTCAAAATTTTCGAGCTGGTTACTAAAAACCATATGCATTTTCAATATTCCAGATGGAAAGTAAACAATTCTACCAGGAAATCACCTTGAGCAACAAGAAATCACTTTTTATGGTGCAGATCGGTTCATATTGCTTGATATTTCTCAATATACTCTACATCATTGCCCAAACATTCAATTTGATACTACCCAATGTGCCTTGAGTTATGTTAAAATTGGTGATTAATGTCTGGTAGTATGGCATTACCAAAGACCCCCAGTAAATGTCGACATTGTGGGTTATTTTTGACATTACTTGGTTTCTCGACTTTACCCTTAACATATGCATTGTACTCTTACACTTAAAGTTAAATCATATAACTTCGTACAGTGGGGAGCACAATGCTCGCTCTGAACATTGTACTTTAAAAAATTTAGAGTCCGAAGAACGAGTAAAAACCTTGAATACTGTGTATTAAGATTTTGTCTCCACTTGCCATCACCATAGTACATTTATCAACAATTTTAAATTCATCATAAGCCACTGAAACTTTACAGAAATAAATTTTATTAATATTTGATTTGAAACCAATTTCATGACAGCACACATCAAAGTAATCTGTGAATTGAAAAGGTTTACTAATGCATCAATAAGCCTGTACCATAATGAACATCCCAAGGAGATGTCAAAATGGGGTCCTTGACAGTTATTATTGTGACGTTTAAGTCCTGGGAGGACTATATTTTGAGGAAAAATGACGTCCTTTAGACTTAAGGTTTTTTCCTTGGATTAGCGGATGCTTTTGTTTGTTACTTTGACAGTAGTTTTCGAAATATTTTTAAAAAATTAAAAATTATGAGAATCGTCAACAGAAGTTCGGATTTGGCACTGAACGAGATATTGTATAAAAACATAGCACACGACGACGACGCAGATGACTTGATCAAAAAAAAACGCAACCACCACCACCTAGCATGTTTCAATTGACCATTTCACGCGGGCCTTTCTGGTCGTTCTTCCGGTTGGTCCCAGCAACAGCAACGGCCCGCGCCACTCTGAAGCGGCAAATATTTATTTAAATTCACAAATCAACGCGAGATTGCATTTAAAATAGTATGTCAAAGTCGCTAAACCGCTCCGGATACCGTGCGGTTGCAAGTAGCGCAGACCGTTGCCTGACCCTGACCGACCGGAAAACGATCAGGAACGCATGAGTAAAATGGTCAATTCACAAATTTGTGCATTTTGTCTTCAGCTCTTGCATTAAAATCAAATTGGCAGACCAGCCTATGGTCGCACTTTTCATCAGCCCCTCTCGCCTGTAAATTAATATGCTGTTCGTGCTGTACACGGGACAGGTACTTTGTACAAATCTTTAGCCTAAAATTTACCACAGTGAACCGAGCAGTCGTAGACTAACAGGGCGAGGCGAAGCCTTTGAATCGTGTCGATTCCACCTAGTTTATTATTATTTTGATTATCCGCTCGATGTTAAGTCAAATGTCACAGAAGGCCCACCTTCGAAACTAAAACAGTCTCGCCAACTGTCGGATGAGTTGGGGAGGCATGAAAGAGTCCCTGAACGGCTCGCTTCGCTTGAGTGCGTGAGTGAATTCACGGTGAGCTCGCCAATCCCGCCCCTGGAACACATCGGATCCCATTAGAACTCCGATGTTAGGCAGGCGGGGCTCGCAGGTTGCGAGTTAGGTAGGGGCGATATATATATATATATATATATATATATATATATATATATATATATATATATATATATATATATATATATATATAATGAATTTGAGGTGTTGTATAATTTTTTCGGTGCATGCTCCGACCATGATACATATTACGTCTCCAATTTACCCGTGTAAACAAGGTCGGAAAAAATCAGGGCACTTTTTTGGATTTTGGGGAAATCATCGAGTCGGACAATCGAGCTGCATCGCAGAGGATAGCAGGCAACTCTAACGGTTCGTTGGGGTCGAACAAAACGAGGTCGGACAAAAAAGAATACCTATCACTCCCCGAGTACAAGGTCGGACAAAAAGAAACGTGTGACGGTGGCGGGAGCAAAATTCCCGAGGATGAACAAAAAAATGGTCGGACAACCCATGTGCTCCGAAGGGCAGGGGCCACCAATAAGGGCTGGAGAAAACATTCTCGGGGTTTTCCAGATACCTAGTATACTGTTATTTCATTATATGCAAATTTGTTAGAGGTAAAACACTTCCTTTTTTAGATGCAAATCTGTTAGAGGTCAAATTACGGTTATTTTTGTGGAGGTTCATCAGATTCATATTTCCACTGCTTTTTCTTAGAAGCAAAATTCTGGTTGGTCTTAGAAGCATTTTCACTACTTGCTGTATACGAGTAATTTGCCTCTATAATTAGAAGCATTTCTCCTAGATGGAAATTTTGAGTTTTCGTGTTAGAAGTTAATTTTGAGTTTGCACAATATCCATCTGAACATGTGCTGTGTCCGGGGTGAAGGGTCGAAACAGGAACACGGCGTCGGCTCATACAGGTTTATTACAGAACTACACACTACAAACACACTCGGATACACACAGCTCTCACACACACAATCACACGCTGGGCTCAGGGAGGTAGCGAGGCGGTGCGCTCACGCTACAGCAGGGGAGGTCTGGGCCGCGTACAGGTGTAGCGGTCCAGACAAGAAGTGACAGCCCGGCCGACGGGGCGGCCGGTCTGTCACCGAATCAGGTGCGCCCTCTGGCGGCGGGTGCCCGTCCCCGGCCAAACCCTGGCCGTATGGCACGGACAGTGCACCCCTCCCCCCCGGGGCCTTATTGGCTCTGGAGGAGCTCCTCCTCTTGAAGGTCTCCCCAATCTCCGACGGGGCCGTCCAGAGGCCGTCCTCGGTGACGTCGAGAACGTCCTCGTCCTCGACGTCTAGGTTCAACCCCGGGGGGTACCCCTCTGCCGGCCGGGTCTGGCGCGTGGAGCGTCGGAGCGGTTGTGGGGGGCTGGCAGCCAGGTCGAGATCGGAGGTGCCCGAAGGCTCCCTCGTTCCTGCTTGGGGATGGACGCATGGCATGTCCTCCCCTCCCTCCTCTTCTGAGGCCTGCTCGTAACGACGCTCCTCCTCGTCGTCCGCGTTGTTGTCTGTGTCGACGACGGCCCGGCCCGGCTGGCACGCGCGGCGGCGCCGCGGCAGGTGCGCGAAGTACTCCGTGTCGGGGCTGGTTGGTGTGGACAACGGAGCCTTCGCGCCTTGGGTCTCCGGCGCGGCTGCTGGGCAGGTTTGAGGCGAGGCTTGTCGCGCACGCTCTTGCCAGACCTCTTGGACTCGCCGGTCGACTAGTTCATCGTCCTGGTGACGGTCTTGGAGCCGGCTGAGGCCGCGCCCATGCTTCGCGGCCAGAGGCTCAGCGAGCGTGTTGGCGCCGGCGCGCCTTTCCTGTTCTGGCTGGCGGACTTGGTGGCGGCTACGGCGACGTCCGCGCCTCGCGGCCACGGGCTCAGCGGGGGCGGTGGCATACCTGCCTGGGCGCCGTCTGTCCGCGCTGTTGTAGCGTGCTGTGGCGCGGTGACCGCGGCCGTGGCCGGGCCGCGCGGCCTGTGGCTCAGCGCGGTCGGCGTGGTGGCGTGTAGCGGCGGGGGTGGTTGCGCCGCCGCGGTGGTGCTGCGTGGCCCGCTGGAGGGGCGCACGCCGCTGTTCCCGGGCCCGCGGCGCTGGCGGTGCCCGGCGGATGACAGAGCGCGGGCGGCGGGGGGCGGCTCTGGTCGTCCCCGCTGTCGCTGCTGTCCTGGCCGATAATGGGGGGGTGGCATGGTGGCCAAGGCGCGGTCCGGCGTTGGGTCTCTGCGCCGGTCTCTATCTTGCCTGTGCCCCGCGGCCTGTGGCTCGGCGGGGCGGGTGTTGGCGCCAGGGCGCCGTTCGTCTTGTGCAGGGCGGAGCCGGCTGCGCCCCCGGCCGCGCCTCGCGTCCGGTTGGGCAGCCTCGCTGCTCCTGCCCGCTCGCCGTATGTCGCGGCTGCGGCTGCGGCTGCGGCTGCGGTCCCGCGCGGTGGGACGGTGCCCGCGGCCGCGTCCATTCCTCGCGACCTGAGGCTCAGCGTGGGCGGAGCGGTGGCGTGGACGCTCCGGCTGTGAGCCGCGCCGCTGCCGCTCTGGGGCTCGCGGTGCTGGGCCGGCCTGCTGGTCTGGGCGGTGGGTCTCCGCGGTGACAGGGAGCTGTGCGTAGGCGTGGCACAGGTCTAGTTTAGTAAAAAACTTGCCTCCTGCCAGTTGGGCAAACGCCTCGTCGAGCGTAGTCACCGGCTTCGTGACTACCACGAGCGGCGTGGCCCCTTTTTCCCACGCGACAGGTGTGAATACTCCCTGCCGCTGGTACCTGTCGATCTCCGCTTCCACGTTAAACCCCAGGTCGTAGGACCAATCCCGTCCTAGGAGGATGGGACCGCGTCCCTCTCCGACGTGGATGGGCAGGCGCGCGGAGAATCCCGCGAAGCACGCAGTTACCATGATTTGGCCCAACACTGGAATGGATGTTTTGTTCCATGCCCGGCTGAAAGTCGTCGAAACGAAACCGCATCGCCATTGTTTACACTGCGTGGTCGTGGCTGTGTAGCTCAACGCCCCCGTCCGCCGTGTACGGGGCGTTTCCGCTCACCGTGTTTTGGCCTCCCGGACACAGTCTGCACGCGCTCTGTGAGTTAGGGAGCAGGTCGCCCGCGACGTGCTCCTGGATAAAACTCAGTGCGCGCGCCGTACGTAAGATAAAATCCCGGACGTGCCGAAGCACGTAATAGCGTTTGATATTAAAAACAAGGTCCGTGGCTCGACGAGCACAACGGAACAGTGACAGCGGCTAGGTTGGCGTGGCTTTTGCTCAACGCCCTCCTTGACCGTTGTTTGTTTACAATAAAATGCCGACCCGTCTCCGCGGCGCGAGCGCTCAGCGAGACGGAGTCGGCCGTACAAACGACCGGGACGTACGGGCGAACACTTACAGGGTCGATGGTAAAATTTGGTAAAAATAAAATTTTCTCACCGGTTGGCGCGTGCCCATTTGCGAGGTGCAGCTGTAATCTCTTCCGCGTCGCCACTTGCTGTGTCCGGGGTGAAGGGTCGAAACAGGAACACGGCGTCGGCTCATACAGGTTTATTACAGAACTACACACTACAAACACACTCGGATACACACAGCTCTCACACACACAATCACACGCTGGGCTCAGGGAGGTAGCGAGGCGGTGCGCTCACGCTACAGCAGGGGAGGTCTGGGCCGCGTACAGGTGTAGCGGTCCAGACAAGAAGTGACAGCCCGGCCGACGGGGCGGCCGGTCTGTCACCGAATCAGGTGCGCCCTCTGGCGGCGGGTGCCCGTCCCCGGCCAAACCCTGGCCGTATGGCACGGACAGTGCAACATGATTAGATGTATTTCTTTTAGATGGATCGGGGCGCGCCCAAAATTAGGCATGAGATGAGGCAAATTCAATAACATGACCCATAAGGCTAGAAATTTTAAATTAAATTTCTACATAAACCCTCATCCACCGAAGTATTTTGTGAAAGAAAAACATTAACGAACTTCGTGCCTGCCAGGATTTCTTGAAATCGTATTTTTTTAAATCATTGTGGCCTATACACGAAATAACTTGTACTCATTATTGAATCTGTTACAAATACGAGATTGGTTACTGAAAAATGTTACAAAATCTAAAAATTTCAAAAGCTTGTATATAAAAAAACAACAAAATATGACCAATATTTTGAATATTTCCGAATTTTCCCCTATATTACCGTAAGTTACCGTAACTTCCTGTTAGTTACCGTCATAGTGAATGTGCTCGGTATTTTCAAAACCCTATTGTCAAAAGTCAAGAAATCGAATTTTATCAAAATTACAAATTTTACCGGAGTCAGTTAAATTGCCGTATTTTGCCTGTAAGTTACCGTATAATACCGGTATCTTTACTGGCGCGTCCATCCCTACGTAGAATGTTTGATTCATTACGGATCTGAGTGACATGGCATAGACGTATCGCTATGGATCCCTCGCAAGCCAGTTAGAGCCTACCGGAGCCTACTTGTCAGCTGGATTACGAGCGCATGTATCCGAGCTGTCAATGAGATAGCGATATATAAGAGATCATTTGTTCCCTCGTCGTTCTAAAGCAAAGGTGATCTGGCCTGTTGACTCGCTACCTTCATTCAATATGCGCTCCATAATTTTAACCAGCCTCTTAGCGGTCTTGTTGGTAAAGTCGGAGGCACAACAGGTAAGTAAGAGCAACACTTTACCCCTAACAGAAACCATAGTTTCTTTACACAGCTGTATACAGCTTATGCGAGAGTTCCTTTACCAGTAGGAAATCCGTTACTTGTGTTTTGTGGGATTCCCCCTCGCCATAAGAATAAGAAGGGAAAAAATACGATTTCATGAAATCCTGGTAGGCGCGAAGTTCGTTAATGTTTTAGTTTCACTAAATACTTCGGTAGATAATGGTTCATGTAGAAATTTACTTAAAAATTTCTAGCCGTATGGGTCATGTTCCTGAATTTCTTTTATCTCAGGATCACTAGTTCAGCAGGTCACATGCCAAATTTTAGATTTCTAGCTCAAAACGATTTAGAAGTTAGTCTCTCTGTAAAAATTTCCTAAAAATTTTCTACATTTCCTGTAAGTTTACGAGATTTTTCGTAAATTTACGACTTTTCGTAACTATATTAAACATGTCGTACCCTTTCGAAGGTAAAGTCGTAACTCTACGATAAATTTCATACTTTTCTGGAAAACAAATTTCGTAAATGGTTTTTATTTATGCGATTCGTTATTTTATGACTTCTTTTGTTGCATCATGGAAAATATTGTATTCTTACAACAAAAAATCAAAAATAGAATTTATAAAGTTTGTAGTAAATTTACTTTTTATAATTCGTAGCTTGACAAATCAATATCGTGATTATAAGTTATCTAATTTGTCGTAAATTTAAGAGTATTTTTCTCACAATGAACATTGTGTTTTGTTCCAGGCTGCATTCAATGTTGATGGGATTGTGGACACTTTACTCGGAAGAGCAGAGGAGCATATTTTGCCCCAAATCAGTCTACCCGATGCCTCTGTCTCGGAAACTTTCAAGGTGGTCTTCGTCAATGTAAAGGCCAGTCTTATGGCACGCAAAGGATGGCTATCCAGTCCTAGGACTGTCCGTAGATTTGACTCTTCTAAGCTTACAATGAAAGACCAAAACACCTTTCTTGTTGACATACCATTCGGTTTCAATGTGATGCATTTTGGGTGAGTACACTTAGCACGGAACGCAAATGGTCTTCCCGAAGGTAATTTGCGTGAATGCACTTCAGACCACGTCTCGCCTTACGGGCTGCTTCGCGAAATTTCGAAAAACTCTGATACGCTGTAACGCGTCTGCGTACTGCGTACTACGAAGACCTGTGGCGCTTTCAGTAAGCCTACAGTTACAGTCGTGTTTGAAGTAAACAAAGGTTGGGCCTACCCAGCAGTGATGAAAGTAATGTACGCAAAAACCGCCCTACATGCTGCGCAGGTATGACTACGAGACAACTGTGGCAAAAATTCCTGGACCAAGAGGGAACTTTACAGCTACTGTAAGCGCGACATCAGTGAATATGAAAGCTAGTGTTACTATCTACGACGATTACTGCCATGCCAAGTTGGATTCACTGGATCTGACTCAGCTCGGTGATGTGACTGTAAGTAAATTTACACTGATTGACAGAACGCATATTGAAAATCAGTTTGTCGGGCATATCCAGATCCAGGCTTGCATGACACATTAAAAAATCAAATTGAAATTTCAGTTTTTGGTACGGTAATTATTATCACTGTTTGGTTTTGAAATTTCATTACAAAAAAATGAAATGAAATTTCAAAATACCAAGATTTGAAATTTAAACTTTCCTTCATGAAAAGTCATAAGATTGTACTGCTTTTAACCAGACTCATAGGACTTGCAGTCATTTCGCATACATACCGTCGTTACCTCGTACTTAAAAGTACCACTTTAGCATCGAAACATCCCCGTAATAAATGATAAATTATTATGTGTGAGACCCATTCCATGGTAAAAGGGCAAGCCATTTGCCAGCATCTCTGGGATGCTGACCGAACTTAGAATTTACAACCCATCTTAGGATGCAAAGATGTTAGGATAGTTTTTAGCCCACCCTTCTGCTTTGAAAAAGCATGAGAGCGGGCTGCTGCAATCGACCTGGTGTCTGTTTGTCTGTATGTATGCATGTCTATCTGTATGTCTATCTGTCTGTCTGTCTGTTCCAATCGAAGAAGTTGAGCTAGAGATGATATTATGGGTCACCCCTGAACAACGAATCACTTTATACAAATCCTGGCTTAAGGCACTGAAAATAGTTATAACGGTTATCCGATAATTAAATTCAAAACATAAACTTATTATTGCAGGTTTTCGTTACCTGCTCGAAAACCCGATTTTGCCCGAGATGATGTAAAGAAGCAAATTTCGTCAAACTAAGTAGTTGTTCGCATGTAGCGACGCAAAGAAACGGGGATTGCAGTGTTGCCAGCTTATCCTGGAATCGTCTATTCAGCACGCTGCAAAATCTGCGGTTTTAGAGATTTTTTGCTCAAATTTGGTGTATGGCATCCACGCCCAACTTTAGTAAGGCCATTTTAATATTTTTGAAATCGAAGACTTTTTTCATGCCAATTTGAAAATGGCTAAAGCTAGGGGAAAACGGACAGTGGATTTGGCTCCGCCTCGATTTGGACACCCTTACTGCACCCTAAAAGCGTTACATTGACTTGAATTCCTTAGTGTACATAGTTGAAAACATATATGACTTCTCTCACAAAACTAACTGACATTCTAAATATTGATGACTTTGGCGTTACTAAAGCACTACATAAAATAGACCATTTTTTTGTGATATCATTATGATATCACTTTACTGATTTGTCCCAATTATCAGAATGATATCAAAAACTGATATCAAATGCTGATGTCAGCTTACTGATACTCTGACCAGGGAACTTCAATAGCAGTCCGAAAACTTAACCAAAATGACGTACGTGGTTAAGAAAGTCTCAAGAAAAGACTGAATGACTCTGAGAATTCAACAGTGTAGCAGCCAGGCCTCTTCATTGCACTTATTTGAAACCACAGAAACGATTTAACAAAAATCTCAATTCAGAATTGATAATAAAAGCAGATGATACCACTTAAGACTAATATCGTGTCAAAATGTTCTATTAATATATTTAGAAATATTTTGCTCGTATATTATGTTTTCTTAAGTTTTTAGAATCCGCTCATTTCCGAAGGCATGCATTTTAGCCCTCGTTATCTTGCATAGTAATTGTTTTAGAAGAAGAACTATATATTTTTATTCTGGTTCATACAAAAAAAGTGCAAAAAACGAAAAATCGATTTTTTTTACTTTGAACCCCCCTTAAACGAATATTCCATTGATTACTTTATGATGATTATTGGACGAAGACTGCGCGGGCCAAGGAAGGCGCTCTCCATCCTGACGCGCTGGGGGAGAGGAGGAGGTGCGGCGCGGTGGGAGTCAAGCAGGCGAGTCCTCACGGCGCAGTACTGTTGGGCGGAAAGGGTGCCTCTGCCTGTGTTCCGCGCGGACTGCGCTTCAGCCAGCCAGCCAGCCAGCCACTCACTCTCTCATCAGTCCCCCCTCCCCGGCACAAAATACCCAGGGTACACTCTTGACTTGGTTTCTGGACTCGAGAGTAAAAAGTTAGCTGACACCTTAAAGTTACAAGTTAAATTTTATGTTTAGTGTGTGTTGTGTTTGAAGGTCAAGGTAAAAAAAAAATTCTGATTTTTTGAGGAAAAAGGGAAAACTTTGAGGACCTTGGATACTTTGAGAAAAACTCCATAAATTTTGAGGAAGTCTCCTCAAAATTTGTGGTGATTTCCCTTATTTTTTGAGGAGCCTTCCTCAAAATCTGAGGGGTTTCCCTCAAATTACGGAAGTTCCTTAAAGTTTTCCCTTTTTCCTCAAAAAATCAGACATTGTTTTTACAGTGGTATCATCTGCTCATAAAAAGGGAAAGAACACTGCACACTCACACTGATAATCCAAGTGTTCAACCCTTCAACACTTTAAAGTGTTCAAATATCATTTAAGCATATAAATGTGTTCAACAGAGTTGTTGTACACTAGCTAGTGTTCAATCCAGAAGTTGTGCACTTAAAAGTGTCCAACTCCCCAGTTTTACACTTCCTTAGCTTGGACGCACTGTATCGGGGAAGTGTGCTACTGGGGAGTTGAACACTTACAAGTGCACAACTTCTGAGTTGAACACTTTTAAGTGCACAACAACTCTGTTGAACACTTTTATTTGTTTAAATGGTATTTGAACACTTAAAAGTGTTGAAGGGTTGAACACTTGGTTTATCAGTGCACGTGGCTCTCGCGGCCGACTCGTTGATCGCAGGGGGTTTGAGCGTTTGCACGCTGGTAAAGGTTGGTTGTGCGCTCCTTCGCGCGCCTGTGCGGATACGTGCCCTCCTGGTTACGGAGGTAGGTGCAAACTTATTAGGGGTTGAAATTTACACGATTTTTTTTTTTTTTTCCGCTCTTGGAAGATCACGAATGGACCGAATCATTTCGAAATTAGTGTGGAGGTGCCTGAGGGGCTCACACCATACCGTGACCGCGGCGACCCGCCGACGGTTCTCCATCCCCTGCACTGGGGGTTGGCTCGTTAGGGGTTGCAACCCCCACGACAACGTCTTTACCGACCGGTCTGCAGTTTGTCACTCCATGAGTCGATCAAGACGTGGCTGAAATCAATTGCGCAACGTGATTTCCGCTTTTTGGACATTTTCGGCTATTTTATTGGAAAAACAAGATTAAGTTTGTCATTGTTTCGGGACTCGACACCCCCTGGACGCTGCGAAGCACAATGTAGTTAATACGGTGTCGGCTCTCCGCGCTGCGGCGGCCAAAAAGGCGGCCACGGAATGGCGGCAGGTTCGCAGTTCCAGAGATGCCACCAGGAGCAGGAGCGCTCGCGTCGACCGATTCCCGGCGAGGGGAAGGGAGAGGGGGCGGGTGCAGTGCGCCGCTCCCCCCGTCTCCTCTACCCTCGCCCGGAATCGGTCGACGCGAGCGCCCCAGGCGGCACCTCTGGAACTACGAACCTGCCGTCATTTCGCGACCCCCCTTCAGACGGCAAGAGCCGCCACCGTATTAACTACAGCGTGCTGCGAAGGACCTGGGAACAGGGAACACTTTTGTCGTGTCCAGGGGAACTCCTGCTAGCTTCATCAGTGAGCCTTAACGAGGATTGGCAGGATTTGCATCAAGTGATTCGTTGTTCAGGCGTCACCCCTCAGATCCCCCTCAAAATTCAACTCTCTATTTCAACTCCTTCGAGTGGAATAGTCAGACAGACAGACAGACAGACAGACAGACAGACAGACAGACAGACAGACAGACAGGCAGACAGACAGACACACATACAAACAAACAAACAAACAAACAAACAAACAAACAAACAAACAAACAAACACCAGGTCGATTGCAGAAGCCCGCGCTCAAGCTTTTTCAAAGCAGAAGGGTAGGCTAAAAAAGAAACTTAGGCGTTAGGTTCAGTAAATTATAAAGCTCATAGTATTCGACGTACCTTCTCTTACCAAGACTGTCCTCTGATACAACCTACTCGACGCTCGGTCGCTCGGTAAGGGAGAGTTGGGCTCTTCCGGACACGGGGTTCTTCCGGACACTTTGAATTTCGCGCAGTTGGCGTATTCGCAGCGACAATCTTTTCCTGACAGTTGAAGATTTCCAGCCGGAGATGAGAATTCCAGCACGCCAGGGTGGGAGGTAGAGTCTTTTGGCCTCCACAACGAAACAAATTTCGAGTACCCTGAAAATCAGGCAAAAGCGAGATCTATATTTCAGCTTACCATGTACAATTCGTACTCTTATGTCACTATACAATCATAAACTAAATTGTGGTATTGCCCATGAACTTATGCTCCTTTCGCTTTATTTTGGTGTTGGGCGAATGGTCGCTGGTCTCAGCCATTAATTGACATCGGTATTTTTCATGAATGAACCCTTGGGGTAATTCCGGACAATACTGAGTAGTTTGCAATAACGTCATATTTCTGAAACAGTTTTTATTCTGACTGTTGTCCATTATTAGAAATAAGATTTTCGTTAGTGAAACATATTTCCACCTAGATTAGGTCCTTTTTTCACACTTTTCACGCATTTTTACATTCTGAAATGTTTCAGCTTGAGAACGGTACGCAATTACATGAAGAAGTAAAAGATCCTCCCTCCCCCCTCCCTACCACTTGTTTTGCAGGTCATGGAACTCCTTCTCAACCTCCCAGAATTTTTTTTTATCCAACTCGTCTAAAAAATTCAGGTTGTCCGGAATCACCCCATACGTCGTCTGGAATTACCCCAGTCTGGGGTAATTCCGGACAGATGCAGAGGTCGTGGGTTCGTACTTGCGCCGACTTGCGCCCCTTTGTACGCCATATTGTGCACCCTAGTTTGGCATGCGAGGTGCCGTTTTGAAGGGCAAGATACACTCTTTCGATTCGAATGCTTGGAGTCGTCAAAAATTGCATCTACTAGCCTAAAGGGTGAAACGAAAAAAAACGCCCCGAATAGCCCCACTCTCCCTTACAAAATAGAGACCACGGGTTCTATTAGGGACCTATAAAGGCGTGGAAGAGAAAGAACGTGCGTGCCGAGGCACGCACTTTAGAGCCTCCTCACTTTAACACTCTTAAAAAAAAATAAAAAAAAAATCCTAATACTTGTACGGCGTAGGCACACCTTTTCTGTTAGGTGCTTGCAAAAACACAGTAGGAAGTGTTTACTATGCACACTGTTGTTTTTCTTGGGAATGTACTGTAAATGGAAAGCGGATTGAAATGGTGTTGTAATTATTTGATATTTCTTTTGTAGATCAATGCTACCGGTCTCAGCGTGGCTAATCCTTTGTACTCCAAGATGCTTACAAAGTTCGCAGAGGCTCAGCGCGATAAAATTCAAGCCGAAATAGCAAAGGAATTTGACGCAGCCACGAAGTGGACTTTTGACTGTAACTCTTACTTGCCACCGGTTGTGCAGCCCTGCAGCGAACATAGCGGTGAACTAAAGCCTTTGCGACCTGTAGCAAACGCTAACGAAAACATGTTTCCAACTTTGAGAAATATATTACATTAATTTTGCGAGTGCTCGCAAGCTAGTAGTGCCCCAGACAAACCGTGTTCCGGGTGGAGACCCGAGGGGGGACCCGATTCATTGCCGGAGGGACCCAGGAGAGACCCGGGGGGACCCGGGCAACTACCGAGGAAGACCCCGGGGTAGGCCAGATTACTGACCCGGAGGGACTCGGTAAATTCCTGTACGGATCCGGGCAGGTGCCGACTTGGTGCCCCCCGGTCCCCGGATTACCCGGGTCTGCCCCGGAACACGGTTTGTCTGGGGTAAAGAAAAATCTGAATCGTTTCCTCAAAAATGATGGTGTCTAAACTTTGTTTACTGTATAAATTTTAATAACAAGAATGTTGCCATAAGTGACAATGTATGTGTTAAGAAATTTCATTAAGTGTTTTGTGAAGAGTTACAATTTTTGTGTTGAAAACATTCATAAAATAGAACCTCACCTAATAAACGAGCGCTGATGATGTGATAGAAATGGCACAACGTGATTGAGTCTACGTAGAACATGGGTGCCGAGAAGAACAGTATCGAGAGGGGAGGCAAGGGATTGGAGGAAAGGGATTGGAGGAAAGGGGGAATTAAGATGAATGCTCCTATAGTGCGACACAACTAGGAAATAGCTCAGGGATAGGGAGCTCCGTTCTGTCTATAAGGCGGCGGCGCGGCGCCTTCCCCAGCTCCGAAGGCTCCGAAGGCGAGCCAAGCCGAGTCGGCTTTGTTGCAGGTGCTCGCTCGGCCACTCGGCCGCTCGGCCCCTCTCCCCCTCTGCGCGGCGCGCATGGGAGGAGGACCGTGGTGAGGGAGGGGGGGGGGGGACTGTTGATTTAACTCATGCGCAGTGGTTCAAAAACTAAAAATTGGAAGAACACGTTGGAATAAAACTGTCAATTCCTTGTTCGAATGACCATTGCATTACGAGTCTACAGTTCAAAGATCAAGTTGATCGGACAGTTTTTTCTAAGAGACTAACTTCGAAATCGTTCAAGCTAGAAAGATGAAATTTGGCATGTCACTTTCCTGAACCAGTAAGATACGCTGATCAAACACTGAGACAAAACAAATTCAGTAACGTCACCTATCGTTTACGCTCACTCGAAACCGTAGGAGTGTACACAATTGAAGCCCACCTTATCAATTCGTACTCAGTTTCATCAAGCTGCAAATCACGACTACGGTAAACTTTAACTCTATAAAGTATATTCCACAAATAACAAAACTACCGGTTTTTCTTTCAGTTTTACTACACCCTCACAATAATTTTACCATAGTTATAAAAACGCCGTCACTGTCAGAAATTTCCAAGGTTATTAGGACGGGTTTTCCCCGTTAAATTTTTACCTGGTCCGGACCGTTTTTATTGGGTACGGTTCGTCCGTACTACCTATGACCGTATATTTCACATGGGCCTATGTTTCAACTTTTTACGAAGTTTCAAGAAACTGAAACTACGGAATTGGTCACGGAAAAAACCGTAATTTTTCAGATACGGTCGTCTTGTCACCAAACAAAATGGTTTTACCGTAGTATCTGGGGCATGGGGGTACGGAATTTTTAACAGTGGTTGTCTACCAGGATTTCGTGAAATCGTATTTTTTTTAATCTAATTGCTTTGAATGTGACAGTAAAATTCATGCAAAGTAATGTGACAGTTAAAGTATTAGTTCCTAAAAATTTCTCCTCCTCCCCCCATGTTGATACACATGCGCACCCCCAAGCTAAAAACACTTCCGGCGCCCCTGAGCCCCCAAGTGTGTGGCTGGCTCGGGAATGTATCGTGGTGAGTTGTGGCTGGGTGCCCCTGGAGGCTAGGCAGTCCCGGCAATCGGGGTCCTAGTGGGGCCCTCCACGGCCCCCTTGTGGATAATAGTGGGCGCAGACTGCAGACGCCCCCTCTTATCAGGCGCTGTGCCCTGGGGCATACGTGATGCGTGTTTGGCGGTTTCACCTGGCAAGTGGTTCATTTAACGAGAATGATCAACGTCTATAGTCGGTACGGATTAAGCTCTCTGTGGCAGCGCCAGTTGTGGACACAAACAGGGACGTACCTGCCTCGCCCTCCCCCTCTTCGGAGTTGGCTGGATCTGGCTGGATCCGCGCCTGGCCCTGCTCTGCTCGGGCCCCGATCGGGTTCGATTGTTGGGGGGCACAAGGCAGCACGAGCTGACTCGCGGGACTTTAGAATCAGAATGAAAACAGAAAATTTGTTAAGAGTTCTCAAAATATTACTATTAAACGTGGAAAAAGATTCATTAAGAAAATTTAGAAGGCTCCCAGTTTTGATTAGTACAAGTTCCATGTCTGAAGGTATTGTCGATTATAAGATTGAAAACTCCGCTAGTTAGTGTGGGTTATGGACTTAGCACGAAAATTGCCAAGATTTGTTAAGTGTTCTCAAAATTATTCTATTAAACTCAAAAAAATGTTCATAGTTCGTAACATCATCAGCATTCCCAGTTTTAAATGGTACAACTGTTATGTCAGTAGGTATTCTGTGTTCTGAAATACAAATGGGATCATGTTACGGTGTTACACTGCACTGAGAACAACACTGGAAATACAAAGGTAGGACTTAATGCCTTTATAGGGGTGTGAAATTTTAATGCCTTTGCAAAGGCATGAAATTGTCCAAAGGCATTAAAATTCAACACCTTTGGGCAGTTTTAATGCCTTTGCAGGGGTGCTAATTTTTAATGCCTTGATAGAGGCATTAAAACCCTTCTCGTCCTACCTTTGTTTTTCCAGTGAATACTTGTTCTCCTACCACCAAGTAGGGCTAGGTGGGTGGTAAAGAACGAGTAAAAAATTACACCCTACGTATGAGCAAAGATTTTTTCACTTCATGAGTTTTTGTTCTTCTCGTATGTGTAGGAAAGGTAGTCTATTCTGACACACGTTTAATCTTACAGTTAGGAGAAGATGGCAACATTTTTTTCACAAAAAATCATAAGACATAGAGCACAGGCTCATTACACAGTGGCTAAAACAAGTAATGTGTACTTTTAGAATACTGAAATCCAAACAACATAAGAGGTATTTGCTTTTAAGCATTGTTATCACAATACTGTAACATTTATTTTCAGAACCCTCACCCCTCTCTATGCGCATGACTCATCAGGTTAAGGGAGTTGCTATCACGCCATTTCTTTCTATACTGAATAACAGACATATCCCGATTTGTTCTAATGATACCACAGTAATGAAAATGCAATGATAATTTCAGGCAACTGCCTCCACTGCTGGTTGCTTCTTGTTGACAAGCTTCAAATAACATGGACCAGGTACAGTGTACTACAAGCTCAATGCATACCTTATATGATCTCAGCTTCACAAACAGTGCCAATCCTACCACAATTATTTGCAAATTTATTATCAAACCTCCATTTTCCTCTTCACGCAAAACTCAAGTTTGCTCATTCTTAAACTTCACGAGTGTATTCTCCAAACTCTATTTTAATTTGAAATCATTAATTACTTGTAATGCAATATATTGAGCTCACTTTAACAAGTAACTCAATTTGTACTCATTAGTTATGTCTTCCATGAAATCTTCATTTCATTCTGACACAAGTAACTGGCAAGAACATAAATGTTCTTCTCAAAACCTGCATAGAATGTTTCACACCAACAATGCCCAAATAACACACAAACACAACCGTTTTTGATTTACCAAATATATTTTAAGCTTTCATCAGGTTTGCAGGAACAAGCTAGCAAAACAAAACATAACCTTCCCTCTTTCACTCCACTTTCGCAATCTAGTAAATGTAGGGAATTTTACGCTACCACGCCGACACTTACCCACAGACTCAGAAGATCTTTCAATTTTGTTTCAATTGAAAATTACGAAAAGACTGAATAAATGTCATATTTTCAGCTATTACACTACACACCGCAACACACGACACAGCGCCAGCGACACGAGCGACACCACTGGACGCCACTGGACACCACCACGCCCGTGCCGTGTCGAGGCGAGCTGAGCTGAGCAGCTGAGCTGAGCCAGCTGAGCAGAGCCGAGCAGAGCCGAGAGCCGAGAGCCGAGTGGCTAGCAGTAGTGCGACATGCCTGTTAAGCAATTTTTATTGTGGAACCATTTGCTAATAAACTGTGTTAAACATATTTAAAAGGATAGTGACTGGGAATATTGTTGGTGGCGAAAGACGGCTTCCACGATTCGCTATATCGCCAAGCTACCAAAATGAGAGTGTGTTTGTAGTTTTAAGGTTCAGTGTGAAGTCTTCCGCCGCCAACAATATTCCCAATCACTATCCTTTTAATAATGTTTAACACCGTTTATTACCCTAGCAGACATACTCTGCCCTCGACCTTCGCTCTTATGTCTCGAACCCTATCCTGGCCTGGATCTCTCCGCTCTCGCCCGTAAGGTGATGCATATAGTCGGCTGCATGCAACAGCGGATTCGACTCTAGCTCTTGTGACTGTTAGCTCTTGTGAACTCTAGCTCTTGTGACCTCCAGCTCTTGTGACTTTTAGCTTTTGTGAACTCTAGCTCTTGTGAACTGTAGCTCTTGTGACTGTTAGCTCTTGTGAACTCTAGCTCTTGTGAACTCTAGCTCTTGTGAACTGTAGCTCTTGTGAACTCTAGCTCTTGTGACTGTAGCTCTTGTGAATTTTAGCTCTTGTGAACGCCGCCCGAATCTTCGTTAAGCACAGTGAAACATGTTTCAGTTGTCAGAAGCACGATACCGGTCTTGGTTTGGGAGAAATTCGCTTTCACGCAATAAAAAAGAATTGTTCAATCGGCGCCTGATGGATAGGCAACCCATTCGACGCCAGCCCGCGCCAGTGTGTTTGAGAGAAGACGGTGAAAAAGCGGCGCTCCGAGCCATATCTGGCCCGGAGTTCAGCAGAGGCGAGGAGGTAACCTTTTCGAAATCGAGTCTCGGTACCAGTCATCTTTTCGGAAACTATGTTGTGCTTGGAGAAATGCCGACAGGTTCAGTCACTGGTCTCGTGGGTAGAGCAGCGGACATCTGCTCTGAAAAGCCCGGGTTCAGGCCCGGAAGCTGTCCTCATTTTTATTTTTTATTGTTTTCATGAATATATCGACTGTTTTGGCGGAGGAGAAGAATTTCTTGTTTTCCCCGAGGTGAATAATGCTTTAAAGAGCTTCTCGTCATCCTCTCCATGTATCTTTTAGGCGGCAAAAGAGCGACACGAGAAAGAAAAAAAGAGAACAAAAATCCGCCGGGATTTGAACCTGCAAAACGTCTCGCCAGCCGAGATGATTGGGGACAGGGGGAAGGTGCGTTAACCATCTCGGCTGGCGGGACGCACATGTTAACGTCATGTGAATAGCTATCACTCTCTACCGGTCATTTTCTCGGGCAAGCGGCAAGAACGAAATCGGAGCGAAAGTCGTCTCGGCCGCGCCGGGCCCGTCCAGGCCGGTAGATAGGGATTCCTATTCGCATCGCTGTCAAGTGTGCGAACCGACAGCCTAGTGGTTACCGTCCCAGCCCCCCGCCCCAAACCATCTAGGCTGTCGGGACGCTTTTGTCGTGTTCGAATCTCGGTCGATCTAATTTTTTTTTTCGCCGACTTTCGGCTGATTTCACCCTCGGGGGCTGGTCTCTGGGTGCACTAGAGCCCCTCTGCCCAAACCCTGTCAATTTGGAGGAAAAAAATTTTTGGACCGAAATCCCAAAAAATGCAAAGGGAAATTTGACGGAAAATCGAAAGTCTCAGATCACGCCAAAATTCACAGGGAATCTTCGTTAAGCACAGTGAAACATTTTTCAGTTGTCAGAAGCACGATACCGGTCTTGGTTTGGGAGAAATTCGCTTTTTACGCAATAAAAAAGAACTGTGCAATCGGCGCCTGATGGATAGGCAACCCATTCGACGCCAGCCCGCGCCAGCGTTTTTGAGAGAATAGTGAATAGAAATAGTGAATTGTTCAGTCGGCTCCTTGTGGATAGGCAACCCATTCGACGCCAGCCCACGCTAAATTTTTACAGTGTAGTAAGAGTAACTCTGAACGGTCGCTGAAAAGATTAAAAAGCTGCCTCACATTTCAACCCAGCTCGTTTTCCTCTCCTGGGTCCATAAAAAGTTGATTAGTTGACTGTTGTTGTGTAAAATGTACCATCCGCTAAAAATAAATAAAAAGTCGGGATTCGAACATACTCTGTGAAAAAATACCCGTAAAGTTACGACTTTTTTCGTGAATTCCGATTACGACACGGAGTCGTAAATTTATGACAGCGGCCCGAGGGGGCAACCACTCCCTATATCCCAGTGTACACAGGATTTCTAATGATATGGGATTTCTATGGATTGCGTAAAGATTTCTCCGGATTTTGTAAAGATTTCATATGGTACATTCGGGTGCATTTCACAAATATATACCAAATTCCACAAAATTCTAAAAGATTTCACGAGGTTTTATGGGATCCCTCAAGGTTTCATGAGATTTCACTGATTTTTGTGAGATTTTTGTGATATTTCTCGAGATGTCTCGGTTGGATTTCGTAGGATTTCATTGAGATTTCCGAGGATTTCATCGAGATTTCCGAGGGTTTGTACACAGGATTTCACAAGTGGTTGCCCCCTCGCAGCGGCCATAAATATACGAGAGCAAATTCTTGACCGTTTAAGTCCACACATGGTGTCAAAAAGCCACTTGTATAACTTTACGACTTGAAGTCGGAACTTAACGCCTTTTTTGTCGTGGAAATTTTTTCTCATTGCAAAAGCGTCCCGACAGCCTAGATGGTTTGGGACGGTTGACGGTGACGGCGACGGCGACGGTAACCACTAGGCTGTCGGTTCGCACCTGGTGGCGATGCCAATAGGAATCCCTATCTACGATGGGTCAATCTCGGGTGAGTCTCGAGTGACTATTTCCCTCCAACCACTTGCCATCTGTCGGGCACCCGTTAAATCACCGTGGCAGTTAAGCCACGGCGGCGCCTCGCTTGCAGCCTTGCTGCAGGGAGGGCCGCCAGCGACCAGGCGCGTATTAAGGGGGGCGAGGGGGGGGGGATCCCCCCCCCCGTGGCCTCTAGACAGCCGCCTGAAAGGTAGGCAAATTGTGCTACAAAACCACTGTATGTAGGCAACCTGAAGGGCAACCCCCACCCCCACCCCCTTTTCCTGTCGGTCGGACCTTCATACGCCCCTGCCAGCGACGGGCGTGATTCCGAGGTAAACTCGATAGGAGCACGGGGTGCGGCCGGGCGTCACTGTACCGGTGAGCTATCTAATTAAGCGTCGCTGAGGCGACAGCTACGAAAGCGACGGGAGCGACGAGAGCGAAGACGGTGAGAACGATGCGAGGACGAGTCAGGACGGTCGGAACAGGTATATACCGCTTTGAAACAGATGCAAATTAACAGTTCATCACCCCTTCACCCGCCTTCACCCGTCCTGACTCGTCTTCGCAGCGCTCTCGTCGCCTTCGCTCTCGTCGCTTATTTCGTCGCTCTCGCCTCGGCGACGCCTAATTAGATAGCCGATGGCATGGCACAGCCCCGACTCAGCCCCTGCTTTTCCTCGAATGGTCCGGCCTCGGTTTCGCAAAGGGGTTACCCGAGGGGTAAATAACTCCGAATTTTGATGTACACCACTAATTCAAAATTCACACTAATTCGAACTAATTCACGCGAATTCAAGGGACGACCACAGAAAATACACGCACAGCTGATCCAAATTATTCTCTCAATTAAATGATTAAATAGGATTTTTACTAAATTATTGTTAATTATTATGATTTATTCCAAATTATTGGAAACTAACTTGCAGCTGCGCAAAATAATCACAATTATTTCAATTAATTTAAAAAAAAATTTCAGAAGCAAATTTTGCTCTGCAATTGAAAGGGTGGCGTGAAAACATAGAAAATTTTTGCGGCAGTAAACCTCCCGAAGGAGGTTCCGGTTCCCGCCAGGCACAGGGCTTTTACCCCCTGTGGCAGCCAACTGCTTCGGTGTTCCATGGGAACCGGCGCTTTGCTGACTGCGATCCTATCGCGCAATTCGACAGATTTGATCCCCGTACCACCATTGGCCTACCCCTAGAGGTACGAGCGGTGTCAAGGGCGTTAGACTTCCTGAACCCAGTTTCAGAGGCCTTACCTCAGAGGGGTACGCGGGGTTCGAACCCACAACCCCGAGTGCCGACACGTAGCCAGAACAGGAAGCGACCCAACGCCCAGAGCCACCGAGCCAACGGCGGAGAGAGACGTGTTTTACTTCTATTTGACCTGCCATCCAGCTGCGGCCAAAGGAAATGCCAAGCGCGAAAAACACATTCCCGAGTGGGAGTCGAACTTGAGACCACTCAGTTCGGAATTGCGCGCTCTACCAACTGAGCCACGACGCCTCCATGTCTGAACTGTGCGACGGGTTCGAGTCGTATTTGCCGTATCCTGCAGCCTCCAGCCAGGGGGAACAGGGCAAATACAACTCGAACCCGTCGCACTGAACAGTCATCGCGGCGTCGTGGCTCAGTTGGTAGAGCGCGCATCACCGAACTGAGTGGTCCCAAGTTCGACTCCCACTCGGGAAAGTGTTTTTCGCGCTTGGCATTTCCTTTGGCCGCAGCTGGATGGCAGGTCAAATAGAAGTTAAACGCGTCTTACCGCCGTTGGCTTGGTGGCTCTGGGCGTTGGGTCGCTTCCTGTTCTGGCTACGTGTCGGCACTCGGGGTTGTGGGTTCGAATCCCGCGTACCCCTCTGAGGTACACTGTGAAAAAAATTTCATTACATTTTCATTACATTGTAATGAAGCAATTTTCATTACAATTTCATGACAATGTAATGAAATTTTCATTACTTTTATGTAATGAAATTTAATGACACGTGTCATTAAATCAAAAACACACAAATATTACGGAAATTTCTTTCAACAATTACTCTTCTAGTTTTTATCATGCGTAGTATGGAAATATGTGGTAAAGGGTTATCATGTTGAACCGCTGTCCTCCGCAGAGGTATAGTTCGAGAGACTCGAACGCTGCCAAGTCTACCGATGATCAAAAATTGAAGGACGCACGTGAGGACTGAATCGTTCTCAACGACGAATGCATCGGAAATAGGCAGTGGAGGTCATCTCGCTGCCGTTTCTGGTCAGCCGCGCGCAAGAAATTCCATTCGGTTACCGTAACTCCATCTAGCGGCAGAAATCAATACTACTTTATGTCATGAAAATTTCCTAAAAAGTAATGAATTTACAGATGATATGAAATTTCAGAACAGAGTAATGAAATGATCATGAAATTTCATTACACTGTATTGAATTTCAGTTTGACATGAAATTTCACAACACTTTCATTAAAATTGATCTACAAAATGTCATTAAATTTCAAACATTTTTAACAGTGTAAGGCCTCTGAAACTGGGTTCAGGAAGTCTAACGCCCTTGACACCGCTCGTACCTCTAGGGGTAGGCCAATGGTGGTACGGGGATCAAATCTGTCGAATTGCGCGATAGGATCGCAGTCAGCAAAGCGCCGGTTCCCATGGAACACCGAAGCAGTTGGCTGCCACAGGGGGTAAAAGCCCTGTGCCTGGCGGGAACCGGAACCTCCTTCGGGAGGTTTACTGCCGCAAAAATTTTCTATGTTTTCACGCCACCCTTTCAATTGCAGAGCAAAATTTGCTTCTGAAATTTTTTTTTAAATTAATTGAAATGATTGTGATTATTTTGCGCAGTTGCATGTTAGTTTCTAATAATTTGGAATAAAGCGAAATCATTCACAATAATTTAGTAAAAATCCTATTTAATCATGTAATTGAGAGAATAATTTGGATCAGATGTGCGTGTATTTTCTGGGGCATCCCCGAATTCAAAACTAATTCACGCGAATTCAAAACGAATTCAAAACAAATTCAAGCGAATTCAAAACGAATTCAAGTAAATTCACAACAAATTCACAATAATTTCAAAAAACTTCGCAATAAATTCAAAAAATTCAAAGCTAATTCAAAACGAATTCAATTTAATTCAGACAAATTCAATTCAAATTCACGGAATTTGTACACTGAATTCAGAGTTGTTTACCCCTCGGGGTTACCCCTCTCTGATTTTTGGATTGTTTGGGTACGCAGGTGGAATGTACGCTGACATGGCTGCCTTCATGGGCCCCATCCTCCTCCCCCTCGAATGTCTCTCGTATCGTTTCTCGGGTACCTCTCGACTAACCCTCGAGCCCTTAAGGGCAACTCCCGGGTACGCAACGAGTAGCCCCCGGGTAAACCCCGGGTAACCCCCGGGTAATCCCCGGGTAACCCCCAGGTCACCCCCGGGTAACCCCCGGGGCACCCCCGGAATCCCCCGGGAGTCTCCCGAGTCTCTCTCGAGCGAGGGGGTGTTCTCTCTAGTCTTCGATGTGTACCGATAATCCCACGACACGTTCTCAGCAGGTTAGGAGTAGTCAAATGAACTGTCCGGAAGTAGATCGAGTAATGATTTATTTTGTCAGTGCTACTTCCGAGGAAGAGTGGGGTGACGTCAGGTGACCACCTTCTAGCATTCCCCTACAGGGGTGCCAACTCACGTATAGAACAGGGGGCATGCACTCGCGTAGTAGACGGGTCACTTTATCTGTAGTAGAGGCATAATGGTATGCGTAATGGAAGCGTAAAAGGATCGCAATATCCAAAATTTCCCATATTCAACTCATTGTTGGGTCGTTTGGGGATGTTTTTGCCTGTTTTTGGCCAAATCTGTAAAATTTCAGGGCGAAATACAGCGTAACGGACGTAATAGTCGGTTCACATAGTTTGAGAGTGAATGTCCCCTCGCTCTCGAGTGTCTCCCGGGTGTCTTCTGGGCAAACCCCTGACTCAAATCTTGTCTGGGGTTCTTTATATATCAGAAATTATTTCTTCACAAATGGGACACGTGATGCCAATTTGTGATTCATCAGAAAAATGGGGAGCTGTGGGTTGCCTACATACAAGGGCATATAGTTCAAGTTGCCTACCTTTTAGGGGGGATCACTAGATCTCGAAGAGGGGGGGAGTCCGTAGCCATTTAGTGTGTAACCCCCTTAAAAAGTCCGTAGACATTTAGTGTGTAGAGTATTTGTTTCTTCGCTGATGATTATTATTGTGTTAAGTATATCATCTGCTAAATAAAGGGGGACTGTGATTGTTAAGTTCCAGAGGCTCAATAATAGATACAGCTGAGGCACCGTCGAGAGGTAAACAAAGATACGTTTGTGGCCTAGCGACGGCGACGAGCCGGGAGGGGACTGGGACTGGGACTAGTCGCGTGCCTCTGTTTGTCTGTCTGTCTGTCTGTCTGTCTGTCCCTCTCTCTCTCTCTCTCTCTCTCTCTCTCTCTCTCTCTCTCTCTCTCTCTCTCTCTCTCTCTCTCTCTCTCTCTCCTCCACACAAACGCTTGCTAGCGTCGTTCGGCTGCCGGACTCGATATGTTACTGTTCTGTATATTGCCGGGTGACAATTATTGACCTACGTCATTTCACGTTGACTCACGTGAGCCTGGCTCCTTCCTTGCCTGTCCTGTCCCTGTCCTCAAACCTGAATACTTCCCCGTTCTGTCCTGGTTTGCGACTGGCAGAACCACGCCATATGGAAACGCAGGTTTTACACTCACATGGTACGCTCGACCTTCCGCCGGGTCGTCAGGCAGTGGTGGAAAAATTACACCGCCGCCCTTGATGCTTGGAGTCTAGGAGAGGGAGAGAAAGGGCGGTACACGGAAAAAATTTCGTCTTGGTTTTCGAGCCCCGGGAACCCCGTGAATTTTCGCTATGAGAGCTCTGCTAGGTTTTTCCAAAACTGCTTTGGAAACCAAGGCGCCGTTTTCTTCGTGAGAGGGAGGGTAGTAAATGGAGGGGGGGGTGGGGGGCACCACCAACGAAAACGTAGGTGTCCAGACGGTTCTTCTACTGTATACGGCAATAAAAACTTCGGTTGCGGGGAGACCGATTGAACATAGGGAAAAATAAAGTCCATGTACTTTCTGAGTGGCGACGAATGACTACACGAATAAGATTACAAAGATGCCCGTGCTAGTTTCCTTCCGGAAAATGAAAATTGAACGAGACGCTGACCTTTGCTCGTGACATGATAATTTTTGCTCGTCGGTCACGAGACGGACAGCTTCCGCTAGAGGTCATCCTCACGTGCACCTCCATGTGGGACGACACAAGGCGGGGCAGGGCGGGGCAGGGCGGGGCAGGGCGGGGCAGGGCGGGGCAGGGCGGGGCAGGGCGGGCGGGGAGGGTTTCCCAGCCGGACTGAGGCGAGGGTTAGACCTTTCTCTCTCTTTCTCTCACTCTCACTCTCTGTACCGCAGATCCGTATGAGGGAGCAGCATTTGAGAGACAGAGAGAACAAAGTGAGAGACCAGATCAAACACAACCAAGGTGGAAGAATACGGGGGCAGGGAGGGCGGAGCAGGGCGGGGCATTTCTTTCCATTACCGATTCTGTATCATTCCATGGAGAGACCGGGGAGGGACGGAGCAGGCCCGGCGCCGGGCCTGGCGCCCGGACCAGCACGGCTACTCTTCGACTGCTTCTGCAAATTTAAGTGCTCCAAGAAGACAAAGGATCCAACACTGAAATAAGAAACCGAATGCGTTCGAAAGCGGTTCAAATAAATAATTAAATTGATATAAAACCGACTTTCCTCTCTTGAATCTTAGCTCTTTGCACTGTAAGTTGCAGTGGCTACGATGAATTTTGTTCGTAAGTTTCAGGGAATATCTCTCAAGTACGTTACAGGGATCAACATGCTGCTTCATTGTAGCCTAGTGGCCTGCAGTGATGCTAAAGAGCTTCGCAAAAGTTACCGTAAGCTTCAAAGCGCGTTCTGCAGAGCTCTAAAAAGCAGCAATTCGCGTACAAATCAAAATTCAATATAAAAAACAAGACGAGAAGCAAATGCGTTATAGCAATTGAAAATGGACTTTATCGCGTTTCTGAAAACGCCGTTAAGTAGCATTCAATTAGTGGCAGTATGGTGGGGACAAAAGAAGAAGAAGAAAAAAGCGATACTGCTGCGCTATCTTTGTTTTCTTAGCTGCCATGTAGGTAACGGTACTTTCGTACACACGGGGGTGGTGTAGGGATGTGAGCGGCGGGGTGGCAGGGTGCGGAAGGGCGGGAAAGGGAGGGCGGGGTGCGGGGCGGGGCGGGGTGTTGTGGCCTGCTTGAGCTGGCCAGCAGAGACGCAAAAATGTGCATAGTGGATCATAGGAACGCTTGGTCAGCAAGCGCCCGGCGTCCGGCCGATGCACCAATGTTTCGGTGGTTCTCTACTAAATAATAAGAAATCTACGATCCGGCACCGTTTATTCGCGTTGTTCTCTCCGGCCCGTCCGCTGTGCAACTGCCCTTCCACGCGCCGGTCCACACTGTGAGAAAAAACTACGATTTAACTACAATTTTTACCGTTATTTCGAGGTACAATAAAATATTGTACTAAAATTGTACCCGGTATAGGGTAAATTAGTGATGTACGGCAACGAAAACCGTAATCCACTATGCACATTTTTGCGTCTCTGCTGGCCAGCAGGCGGATTCAGGGTATCGTTCTGCAATGTCCTCTCTCTCGCTCCTTATGGGCCTGCCCCGTGAGTGCGACAAGGACATATAGAGACGAAGGACAATACAGAACGATACCCTGAATCCGCCTGCTGCTCAAGCAGGCCACAACAGCGGGGCGGGGCGCGGGGCGGGGCGCGGGGCGAGGCGCGGGGCGGGGCGGGGCGCGGGGCGAGGCGAGGGGCGAGGCGCGGGGCGAGGCGCGGGGCGGGGCGGGGCGCGGGGCGCGGGGCGGGGCGCGGGGCGAGGCGCGGGGCGAGGCGCGGGGCGAGGCGCGGGGCGAGGCGCGGGGCGAGGCGCGGGGCGGGGCGGGGGATGGACCTGTCGCGCCGTGCGTATTTCTTTCACGATTGATAACGGCCCGCAAGCGACCACCGGCGAGGAACGAAACGGAAGCTCCGCTCTCTGTGCAGTTCTTTTCTTTTTCTTTTTGTGAGAGGAACCGATCTAATGTGACGCGAGGGGGAGCGGGTGGGGGGGAGAGGATGGATGCGGCCCGCCGGGCCCGCCGCCTCCCTTATCGTCTGCCTGGTAAGCTCATGTGCGACCCTTGCACTGCCCCTCCCCTCCCCCTTAAGTCTTGCACATTGATCTCATCGTAGGCCAGGTCTACGGCGGGGAAGCTGCTCTGTCTTTACGCCTCGCCCAATCACTCTCAGGAAAAAAAAAAAAAATGACAGCAAATGTAAACGTACGGCCAGCAAAGTTTTGCAGTCATGATTGTATTTATTATTACGGTCACACCGTAACTAATTTAACAGACCTGACCGTATCTTTCTTTATACATTGAGCACAGCAGGTTACGGTCTGGTCTGTCACAGTTTTCACCGTATTGGAGCACACAGCTCAGTCTGTATTGGAATGTGTTTGATTTCAGACTTCATCCTCCACAGTGTTATTGCCAATCATACGGTCCAGGCCGTAGCTGGCCTGACTGTAAAATTCAGTACAGTCCAAACGTATTTTTAAATACAGTCCGAACTATTACGGGGGACGGACCGCAAAAAGGAATACGGTCCGGACTGTCTCTGCGGGAATGAGTACTAACTTCAAAATTGAACACAGTGCGAACCGCAGAAAAATGTACAGTACGACCGTAAATTATACTACGGTAAGGATTGTGTGTTCACTCCACTGTGTCTGAGTACACAATTTCTAACAGTCATTAAAAATATTTAATTTTTCAGGCACTAAGTGGGCAACGTCAGTTGTCAATATCTCTGAGTAACAGGCAGAAATTTCAAATTTTGCCCTTACAGTACCATGAGATGTGAAACAATTAACGTACGTTTGTAATTATCCACTGCGAAACGAGGTGTGATGTTGATCGCTCGTGGGGGAGCGATTTTGTGAACCGAATCTCATCACTCCTGGAGGAACAACTTCCACGAAAATCGCTCGTTTAGAGTCATTTTGCGTCATTTTCGGTTAAATAATGACTCAACAAGAGTGATGTTCGGTTACCAAATGACTCAATCAGAGTTATTTTCGCGAATATCGCTCCATTTGAGCGAAAAATATATGGATCGCTCTATATCCGAGCGAGGAAAATCGCTCCTTCTTGTAGTGTTATCAAGTCTTTTTTTTTTAAATTCAAAATAATTTTAGCGCACACTGTAAAAATTCAGAGGCTACAACGGTGCGAGTTACGGTGTCGATGTATGCCGTTTATGATTAATTCACACGTAGTATGGACCGCGGAATAAGGTTCCGCAGAACCATCAAAAAGCTCCGGCTTCAAGCGGTGCAGTGCAGTACGCCCTTGCGGCGCCGCTCTCTGGCTCTCCGGACCAGAATTGTGACGTTGCGAGAACGGTTGTCACATAGAACGAGATCCGTCGGAAAATAATTTGCAGTGCGACACCGTGATTTTACTACAACTATGGTTCGCAACTCGTGCTCAGTCAAATTATCTTTCACTAAATCAGGTGACGACTATATACAACACAATTTTGGCTCACGCAGACATACAGATGTCTCTCTCCCCCCCCCCCCCCCTCTCCGCCTGCCAGACAACCTTGCAGGTTATTAAACGCTTACACTGATCTTACATGTCAGAGTTCAGCGAGACAAAAGTTCACCCACTCGTTGCTCCTTTATCTCTTTTCACTCTTTTCGTGTTGTTTTTCATATGAGTTAAAAAAACACTTGAAAAACACACACTCACTTACATATACTCAAATTTCTTGTTTCGTTCTGCGCTCTTTAGGGCCGGGCACTGCAAGAAACTGCAGTTTTTTTTTTTTTTTTTTTTTTTTTTTTTTAATGTTTACAAAGCGACAGCCCTTTAAGGACAGAGAACAACATGACAACTCGCGTTTCCCTTATGGCGCATCTAATAAGCTCTAAGACCCACCTTTGTTTTTCCAGAGAGCTGGTTCGTGGCGCTCCTGGAGCAGGGCGCCCCCTGGACAGGACAGTCTCTTGCAGGGTGCAGTACGGGCGGGGCGGGACTGCTCCTCGCAGGGCGGGGCGGGGCGGGGCGGGGCGGGGCGCAAGGCGCGGTGGGGGCGTGGCGCGGCGGGGGCGTGGTGCGGCGTGGCCGAGTAGATAGCCCCCCGTGACGTCACGTCCCTGTAGCGGCGCGTCCGGGCGCGGCGGGGTGAAAGGAGCGTCAATGCAGACAATGTTTATCATTAATAGAGACGCGTCGCGCCGCCGACCGACCCGGCCCCGGCCCCGGACCGCCTCACCTCGCCCCGCCCCGCCCCGCCTCACCCCGCCTCGCCCCGCCCCGAGCGCCGCCCCGCCTCGCCCCGCCCCGCCCCGCCTCGCCCCCGCCCCGCCCCGCCCCGCCCCGCCCCGCCCCGCCCCGCCCCGCCCCGCCCCGCCCCGCCTCGCCCCGCCCCGCCCCGCCCCGCCCCCGCCTCACCTCGCTCCGCCCCGCCCCGCCCCGAGCGCCGCCCCGCCCCGCACCCCCCAGGCTGATCCGTTGATCGGCCGTCTGGTCTGACGGGTCCCCACCCCCGCACACTGTCTGTCTCGCTTGTTGCCGCTTCTCCCCCCCCCCCACCCCCACCCCTCTTCTGCCCCGCGAAACCGCCCCTCTTTGGACCCTTGCCGATGGTCTCGGGAAAAATAAAAACACAAGAACGTTTACTAGCAGAACCCACCCACACACACGTCAGAGAGTCAATAATGCAACACATGGAACCGATTAAATTATCATCAAAACACGGCCAATGTACGCCTGGAAAAACACCACACCAACGAACACGTTTATCGGTTCTTTACTGGTCTTGGACTTTGATCACTGACGGGAGCGCTCTTGAAGAGGATTAATTGTGTACCAGCAGAAGGACTCTGGTACTTGAGATCAAATTATGTGCACCGGGCGAGTTGCCTTAGTATTACAGGATCACTTGGTTTCAGCCGTATTTTCCGTGGATCGAATTCTGTAAGCATTAATGCCATTAATGCATTAATGCCAATTGGGAAGGCGAAGGCATGGATTGCAACCATAAGCTCTTGCAACAAGGAGACTAAAAAAGTCACCAAGATGCGTTCGTCTACCTGGTCTACCTGGACAGGTAATGCTCACACCCGATGTGATGCGGACTCGTCCGTATCCGCCATGTTACGGAACGTTTCCGCCATCGGTTCCGTATCATACATTTTTTTTTTTTTAGCATAGTGTGAGTTATGTACTTATTTGCACGTACCTATAAGTCTATGTGCATGCGTGGCTTACGTAAAAAATGTACATACTTACGCATAAAAAACTTAAATTGTGCATAACCATGTACGATTTTGTTGATATTTATGAAAGAAATAAGCTACGCATGCACATAGACTTACATAGCTACGTAAAAAAATAGCACATAACCTGGGAATGTGTTTACAAACAAACGACTCTGATTTTGCGAGAGAAAGTATATAGGGACAATTTTTGTCGGGTTGTTCATATTTGAGAAAAACACTAGCACACTTCTAAACAAGAAATCTATGAGTGTGCGTGTCGCTCACTTTCAGGTGAGTGATTTTTATCACTCTCTCGTAGGGTGTTCGAAAAATCGTTCACACTTTGAAGGTTGAAGGTAGGTATTTACCTGCTCACTAACTATATTTGTACACTATGTTTGTGCAAAGTTAAAAATCAAATGTTTAACACGTTTTTGTGCGTCACAGAAAAAACTATTCGCAAATTTACGACTATTTTCGTCATTTGTTATTATGACTCAGAGTTGTAAATTTACGATTGCAGTCATAAATTTACGACCGCAAATTCTTACTCGTCAGAGAAACCAAGTCGACACGTGTTGTAAGAAAATTATCGTAACAACACAACTAGAAGTTCTATAACTTTACGAAATTCATCATGGAAAATTTTCCCGTAACATTTGCACTGAAACGTACCAATACAGTTAGGGTGTATTGTTGTAGATCCCCGTGGCTCAGATGGACGGTCCGCCAAACCTCCAAAACCATGGGTATAGTGTGCGGAAAATGTCACTCACCTGAGAGTGATCAGCCTTTACTTGCATAGATTTTCAGAGTACAAATTACATCCACATGCCATGCAATAAAACGACCGATAATTTGCTTACCTGGTCGAACATAGAAATTTGCGTTTGATGCAGCTCCCTCATGTTTGAGGTTTATTTTAAAAAAAATAATTAAATAACCCATAATGGCTTTTTGCGCCAAAGACAGGGCGTGTTCGACCAATTTTAACCCTTTATGGTTTTGTTGCTCCTGAGCAACAGAACTTCTGAAAGCTCTGGACAACGTGATTTTCAACCGATTTGCCCCATACTTACATTAAATGAAAGCTAGGGATGTCAACTATGATTCTTATACTGGGGCAAGTCGGCGGGAGCACTTCGGTTCAATCTACAGGCTTACCAACATGAGCTCCTCACCCACGTGAAAATCGCCCTTTTTGGCAGCCTCCAGAAGCCAAACCCAATTCACCGCAGCGAAAAAAAAATTATTCTGAAAAAAGGTACCCATAGGAGATTCAGATCCGCGCATAACAACTTTTGCCCGACGAAACACGTTCGGGGAATTTCAGTATAAACGACTGTTGCCCGTAAGCAACAAAACCCATAAAGGAAACGTACTGCGACATCACTTCCCCCCTATGGTCGTTTGTTGCTCCTGAGCAACAAATTTCTCCAGCGCTTTTCGCGACTAAATTGACCTCAATAATGGCGAAGCTCACGACAGCGAGAGTCACTTGGTGCCAGGGCATGCCCCTGAACCTGCCAAACTTGGCTCCGCACTCGCGCTTCGCCTACAAGCAGTGCCAAAACACCTACCCGGCGCTGTTGCTCCTGAGCAACAAACCCATAGGGGGGTTTGCAAGGAAGTTGCCAAAAATGATTGCCTCCAGTTTGTACGTGCAAGGCGAGGGTACCACTGTAGTGTACGTCAATATCCACATTCACCCGCCTTTTACCAACCTTCCATTCACCTTTCACCAGATACCTTTCACTCGCCTTTCACCAGCCGTAGTCAGACCGGGATAGAACTTTTGTGGCCTCGGTGGCCCCAGAGTGTTACGCATAGTGTTCCTGGAGAGTCCCACGACTAAGGCGGCATCAAGATACCTTTCACCAGATACCTTTCACCAGATACCTTCCACTCGCCTTTCACTAGCCGTAGTCAGGCCGGGATGGATCTTTTGTGGCCTCGGTGACCCTAGCGTGTTACGCATAGTGGTCCTGGAGAGTCCCAGGACTCAGGCGGCATCAAGATACCTTTCACCAGGTACCTTTCACCAGGTACCTTTCACTTGCCTTTCACCAGCCGTAGTCAGGCCGGGATAGAACTTATATGGCCTCGGTGACCCTAGCGTGTATCTGGTGAAAGGCCTGACTACGGCTGGTGAAAGGCAAGTGAAAGGTACCTGGTGAAAGGTATCTGGTGAAAGGTATCTTGATGCCGCCTGAGTCCTGGGACTCCCCAGGACCACTATGCGTAACACGCTAGGGTCACCGAGGCCACAAAAGATCCATCCCGGCCTGACTACGGCTAGTGAAAGGCGAGTGAAAGGTATCTGGTGAAAGGTATCTGGTGAAAGGTATCTTGATGCCGCCTTAGTCGTGGGACTCTCCAGGAACACTATGCGTAACACTCTGGGGCCACCGAGGCCACAAAAGTTCTATCCCGGTCTGACTACGGCTGGTGAAAGGCGAGTGAAAGGTATCTGGTGAAAGGTGAATGGAAGGTTGGTAAAAGGCGGGTGAATGTGGATATTGACGTACACTACAGTGGTACCCTCGCCTTGCACGTACAAACTGGAGGCAATCATTTTTGGCAACTTCCTTGCAAACCCCCCTATGGGTTTGTTGCTCAGGAGCAACAGCGCCGGGTAGGTGTTTTGGCACTGCTTGTAGGCGAAGCGCGAGTGCGGAGCCAAGTTTGGCAGGTTCAGGGGCATGCCCTGGCACCAAGTGACTCTCGCTGTCGTGAGCTTCGCCATTATTGAGGTCAATTTAGTCGCGAAAAGCGCTGGAGAAATTTGTTGCTCAGGAGCAACAAACGACCATAGGGGGGAAGTGATGTCGCAGTACGTTTCCTTTATGGGTTTTGTTGCTCTGAAGCAACAGGCTATATCTCCTAAACTATTTGAGCTACAGGAAAATTTCAAAAATGAGTGGATTCAGGGGACTCCAAACTATAAGAAAAACACAAAAAATAATTTTTTCTACGATGCGTTTAGAATCCGACCATAAAGGGTTAAAAATGCGCGTACATCCTGTAATGGAATTTGAAAAAGTGAGTGCACAATATTCCCCACCGCAGATTCACTCCTCCAGCCCGGAGGGATGAGCAGAACAGATAAAGGCCAGCGCGGCCGGTCCAGCCGGCAGTCGCTACCCGACCGGGCTCTGGGTACGAGCTCTCAGCCACGAGCTCTCAGCCAAGCGACAATCCTGAGTGCGGTCAGCTTACGTCCCTCAACAACTCTACGTGAAACAAGTCTGTTTGAATTTGTAGTCGTGTTTTTTTCTTTTTTCAATTAAAGGTAATTAGGCTTCCTTGAGCAGTTTGGTGATACATTAAGCATGCCACGCAACCGTGAACCTTCATCGACTCTCTCCTCTTTCTCTCTCTCTCTCTCTCAGATGGACACGCCGGTGGGTCTGCTGGCGGGAGTTATCCTGGGGATACTGGTGCTGTATCAGCTCCTGCTCATCATCACAAAGAGAAGAAAGTTCGTGGCGGCGGTAGATGCGCTTCCCGGGCCCAAACCACACATGGTCTTCGGCAACGTACCGGACCTCATGGTCCCCCCAAACAGTAAGTGATGCCCTGCCTTGCCTCGCCTCGCCCAGCCCAGCGCTGCTCCAACACTAAAATAAGAGAGGACAATTTTGTCTCAAGAAAGGTTGAGATTTCTGTGCACATCACCTGCTCAAGACAAATTGTACACCGTTTTGGGTTCAAAACGTGTCCAAACTTATTGGACAGGTCGTCCCAAAAAGTTTGACGAATTCGTCCCAAGCTGGTGCTGTGCACAAAATCTCATTCTTTCCTACCATGCCTTGCGAACGATTTTTTTTCTTTTTTTCTTTTGTGCGACCCGATTTTGAGCTAATGTCGCTGTGAATTCCTTCATACGCTGACAACACGGCCAAATCCTTCGTGCAGCGAAATCCTGTTCATTTTGTCACTGTGTTTAATCATAATGTTCTTCTGTACTTTTCTTCTTGTTTACTATCAGGATCCCTAAGCATGGCACTTGCGTTCCATGCGAAATGTTGAGAAATAGTATACCGGGGAAAAAAAAGGTGGTGCGATCGCAACGTCTCTTAATGTAGTCAACTTAGCCTTTTCACGCGATGCATTTCCGTGGCGGAATGCGTTTGCATTCTAGCCATGTAAAAAGATAGAATGCGTCACAAATTAACTTTGTCTACGCTGATCACATCAATAAACGTTGTGCTCGTAAGAATTGTTTTTCAAGGGTAACCTTTGATATCCCACTCGTGCATATGATCAAAAAACAGTTTTGAACAAATGACGCATATTATGTGTCCCAAGTAGTGTAGTGTGAAGGAGCGGTTGTATACAAAACTGTGAATCATGTAACTATTAATTTAAAAACGCCATCAACTTCCAAAAATATGTTTGCCATACTTATTCACTAAGGTGGGGTTGTTCTTTTGTTCAGAGTTGTTCGAGGCCTGGGACGAGCGGCACAGGAAGAACTCGACGCTCTTCAGGACGTGGATCGGCCCATACGCTGAGATCAACCTCAAGGAGCCAGAACAAGTCGAGGTAAGACTGTTTCTAATTTAAAAAAAAAAAAAAACTCGGAAATTGACGAACTATTTGCTCCAAGAGGGTTTCCGCAACTCTTCCCTTTCTAAAATATATTATTGTTATTGTTATTATTATTATTGTTATTATTATTATTATTATTATTATTATTATTATTATTATTATTATTATTATTATTATTTAAATATTTTGGTCTACATGGTCCGCAACTTTGAAGAGTTGAGATAGCGAAATATTCGATTTTGCACTTCAAAGAAGTGTTGGAATTTCATAGTAGCTCTGTATCGAGTAAGTGCTGGGAAATGACAACGTATTCGTAACAGTGCTCGCGTTGCGCATGGCCTCGAAGAGGCCATAAACTTTTTCTGTTACACGTCCTTATATTATTTATTTTTTGTATTTCAGGCGATTTTGAGCAGTTCCAAGCATATCACAAAGTCCAACGCGTACAGATTCCTTCAGCCCTGGTTGGGGACTGGTCTTCTCACCAGCACAGGTACGAGGGCCAAAATAATCAGTGAAGCCAAATTTTTTCAACCCCCAGTGATGTAAAAGGTACTTTTTTTTTCAAATATCGAATGAACTTTTGAAAATTCCGAGTTTTTCCATTTCAAAATGGAATTTGTCGTGCTTCATTTAATCTGAAAACGAGAGTTTGTGACAAACAAGTATATTGAAAACCAAAGTGTGCACATGCCACACACTTGAATTTTCATTCGAACACTTGTCCTAATAAGAATGTGTGAAACAAATCACCACATTTGTTTAATTGCGCGTCTGGGAACTAACCCTCAAATATGCGTTATGTTCACACTTTTGTGTTTCCGGTGTAACAAAATCATCATGTCATTGTCAACTGTTTACGTGACGAGTAAATTTTCATAAGGCTTCTCATTCTCAGGACACAAATGGCACACGCACAGAAAGATGATCACGCCTACATTCCACTTCAAGATCCTCGAGGCGTTCCACGACGTGTTCGTCGAAAAGTGCGAGATCCTGAAGCAGAAGCTGGCGCGCGTAGCGGACGGCAAGACCGAGTTCGACATGTACCCCTTCATCACGCACTGCACCCTCGACATCATCTGCGGTACGGAGAAAGCGTCTTGATGAAGAAAAAAAAAATCTGCATTTTCGTAGCCCCCACCCCCAAATATAAAAACCCGGTTTGTTCTTTTATTTTAGAGACGGCTATGGGAGTGAAAATCAACGCGCAAGAAAGCTTAGAGAAGAGGAGTGACTACGTCTCGGCTATTTACGAGTAAGTACATAAATTACAGCATAAAAAGGCAGAGATGAAAGGACAAAAATCTGTAGCCACTTCGGCTCGTCTCCATCCCTGACTCTACAAATAAAATTAAACTTGAGCACTAAACTAATTTTGTTGTCCCCCGGTAGGGTGAGCGAGCTAACTCTAAAGCGCGCCCAGAGGCCGTGGCTGTTCCCGAACGTGACCTGGGCTCTGACTGACATGGGCAAGCGGTACAAGCACTGCCTCTCTATCCTACACGGCTTCACCAACAAGGTGATCCGGGAGCGCAAAGGGGTCCGTGAGCAGCAGGCGCTGCACGTGCAGCAGCAGCACCAGGAGGACGACCTCGGTGAGCTTCTCGAGCAACGGCGAGCAGTCCGCTGCAGCAGCCCCCGAGGGTCTGCTACTTTCACGGATTTCATTTGTTTTTTCTTTTTCTGAAATCTGTGCAGTATTGAATAGAGAATAACGCTCAGAATACACTGCGAAGCTAAGTGTGGAACTTTCATACGCACGGTTGC
This sequence comes from Frankliniella fusca, assembly GCA_029379305.1. NCBI lineage: Eukaryota > Metazoa > Arthropoda > Insecta > Thysanoptera > Thripidae > Frankliniella > Frankliniella fusca. The sequence continues at coordinate 45,059 of JAHWGI010000335.1, read as the reverse complement.
GTGAAACAAAATGTTCCCCGCAAGGAAGCGTGGAACTCTGATGTTCCACGCCTACAAGCGTGGAACGCAAAGTGTTCCACGTTTACATGCGTAGAATGAATATTAAGTATGGCCACGCCTCTTTGCGTGGAACATTTTGTTCTACGCAACCTTGCGTATGTTCCACACTTGGATTTCAAATGTGCAACTGTTCAATACTTGTAAGTGTGTAATACCATGTTAATCACGTGAAAGTGTTCAACTAACAGCTATGCAATTGCGACTGCAAAACTCCAAGGCTATGCGCTTGATCTGGTTAGTGTTTAACACGGTAGTTGTGCACTTGCAAGTATTCAACTGTGCCGCTCAACGTTTACCTTGTTCAACACTTGCAAGTGTATGACTGTCGAGCTGAACAATTACAAATGTAAAACTAGCTAGTAGAACACTTGCAATTGACCAACAGTGGGTTGAACACTTATATATACACTGTTAAAAAAAGTTGTTGAGAAACAGCTCTTTTTGTGATGACCGTGTTGTTGGCCAACAGGCATGTCGTTCAAGAACAGCCATGTTGTTTGAGAACAACACAAGTTGTAGCAAAACAACAATGTTTGTTGTGCATTGAAAATAAAAAAAAATTGTTCCGAAACAATTTTGTCGTTATCCTCCTGAACAACTTTTGTTGTTCCTGTACAACTTTTGTTGTTCCTGAACAATTTTTGTTGTTCCTGAAAAATTTTTGTTGTTCCTGAACAACTTTTCTTGTAATTGGACAAGTTTTGTTGTAACTGGACAACTTCGGTCGTAACTGAACAACTTTTTAAAATATATATAACTGGACACTTTTTGTTGTTGGCGGACAACTTTTGTTGTTGGCGGACAACTTTTGTTGTTGCTCAACAACATCGTTGTTGCCTTACAAGTTATGTTGTTGTAAAACAATACTTGTCGCTATAAAAATTAACAACGAATTCGCTGTTAATTCACAAGCTTTTTTTTAACAGTGTACGTTAAACTGGATGCTGCACACTTTAAAGTGTTTGGCAGTTGTACACTTGATTTTACCGTGTTAAAGGGCGCTCGTGGAGGCAGGCGGGAGCGGGGCGAGGAGCCGCTCTTGCCTCCCCGCTTCCTGCCCCATGCCCTGCCCTGATTACTCGTGTAGAAGAGTACTTGCGTACTTTGCGCTCAGTGTGGTTCTCAAGTGAATTTTGGTCTGTCACATTCGTTTGACGTGAATCGAGGCTCACTGACGTCAGTCTAAGCTGATTCCTTGAATGACAGTGCGTGCGACAGACACGACACACTTGAAGATATGCGAAGGGCTATGGCTTCATTGAGAATCTACATGTCATAATACTCACTCCCATACACTTGAATTATGTTTTTCCTCGATTTCTTTGAGAAAGAGTTTTGAAAACTCGCCCCAATAAACTGTGAATTCGTACTCAAATGAAGTTAATGAGGCTAGAATACCTTGCTCACTCCTATCAAGCATGGAAAACTGTCATTCCCAGTTTGGGTGAGAAATTGGATTCGCGGGTTAGCAGAGTCACTCACCGACAAGAGTGAAGGTGATTTTGTACTATTGCTTCAAACTTCTGTGAGCGACCTCCACCTGAACACGTGAAGTGAACTTCAAGAGCATGTACTCGCACGTGACATGTAGCGTTTGGTGAAGAACACATTTCCTTTTAGCCTGCTGGGCCACATGGGTTCACTGTCTCCAAACTGTACGAGTTTGCGTGCGCGCGCGCATATGGGCCAACCTCCTCCACAGAAACTCCATTGACGCGTACCTTGCACAAAGTGATTTAACTGGAGCTCTTACTTAAACTAGATGACTTTTCCCTTCAGGTCGTAAAAAGAGAACAGCCTTTCTGGACCTTCTGCTCGACGCGAGGGAGGCTGGAGCCCAGCTCAGCGACGAGGATCTGCGAGAGGAAGTTGACACATTCATGTTTGAGGTTCGTGTCCCTGCCAACTGTTTTATAATCAAAAGCAAGACTTTGTGCCCTTTGCCACCTTTGCCCTTTCCTTGTCATTTGGCTTACTAACATCGTTATTTCTTTTTTAAAAACAGGGTCACGACACAACGACGGCGGGACTGTGCTGGGCCGTGTTCCTGTTAGGGTCCCACCCGCACATTCAGGTGGGTTGCACTTGAAGAGTTGTTGTCCAATCTCTTTTCTTTTCAAGTGCCTACGTAAGGGACAGTCCTCTCAAGTTACAAGCATGACAAATAGCGTTAAAGGAAACTGCGTGGGAGGAGCTGTCTCACATTTTCCAAGGTTCAGACCGAGCTCCTACCGTCCGGGACCTGCAGGACATGAAGTACCTGGAGCGCGTTATCAAAGAGACACTGCGGCTCTTCCCATCGGTGCCTTTCATCGGCCGGAAGCTGTTCCAGGACGTCGACTTGGGTGAGCAGAATCAGCAATATGATGTAGACTACGACGATATTGTAGTTGTCACGCATAATTGCCGGCCCACCCAAATGGCCGCGCCCTTTATTGCCTTCTCACTGCACCGCACACTCTGATAATGAAAGAGTGTACAATTGGCACTGATTAATCAGTGTACATGGATGCTTGCTGATTAATCAGTGTACATTGGAATGTATGCTGATTAATCAGTGTACCTTTGAATGCTCGCTGATTAATCATGTGTGTATGTGTGCATTGTGCATGAGGACTAGCTGCCTCCCCCACTCTCCACCGTGGGTAAACTATTATTTGTCCTCTTTTCTGGCTATTTTGGGGACTATATAGTAATATCTTTAGTGCAGCAAAGTTCACATCTTTTTGAGTGCAATTATAAGCAAAATTGCTCCTCTTTCTCATTTTATATATATGCAAGTAGAAACAATGTTGTTTATAAATGTCCATTAAAAGAGGATGTTAAAAAAACCTGTAACTGCACTGAAAAAATAGCTCATATAATGTCTTAGTGATTAAATCGTGGAGAATCGAGGAGTGCTTGAATCGCGTGTCTATGCACTTTCGGCTGTTCACGGGAAAGAATAATAAAATTTGATAAAATTTAAAACTGGCAGCGTTGACATTACCTCTGTCCTTTTTCAGGTGGTTACAAGGTTCCTGCTGGCTGCATGATAAACATACCTATCTACCACATTCACCGCAACCCGAAGCAGTGGCCCTCACCTCATGCGTTTGACCCAGACAACTTTCTACCAAACAGAGTGGCTGAGAGACATCCGTACTCTTATGTCCCATTTAGTGCTGGACCAAGGAACTGCATTGGTAGGTGACACCAAATACACTTTGGGTGCGAGATTGAATATACTTTCTTACATTACGACTGATTCTTGCGCACGTTTGTGCAAAGTACAACATTCAATTCGTTTCACACAAATTTGTGTTCAAAAACACTGACTTCGTGCAGAGGTATACGCTCTAAAGCAAGAAAATCAGAGCACAAATTTGCGTGAAAAATTTGACTGTACAAGTTTGTACAAATAACATACATAAATACAGTCCATATGAAAAGAGTTTAGCAGTCTAACACTTGATCTAGCGAATACGTTTATTGTTGTTGCCTATTCGGAGCGAGATAAGTTAAGCGGTCGTGAGCGCTCAAGTGATGATGGGTGACGGGTGGTGTGAGAGGCTCGGGAGCGCGCAGCGCACCGATACCAAGTAAATATGCGGGTTTGTCAATTTTCTATTTGATATTATTGTGCCCTAGTTTTGGAGGTATCGGGAGCGCGTGGGGCTCTCTTGCCCGGCCTCACCTCACGCCTCCCCACATCACGTGAGCGCTCACGCGGGATCAACTTTACTCGCTCCTGATAAACTGGACCTCGTTTTCAAACATTTGAATAATTTTCTGGCAGGTCAAAAATTCGCCTTGATGGAAGAGAAGACGGTTTTGTCGTACATCTTGCGGAACTACAAAATCCATGCTGTGGAGAAAATAGAAGACCTTACCCTTATGATTGATCTCATTCTAAGACCACAGTCAGGTATAAAAGTGAGACTGGAGCCAAGGATATCGGAATCGTAGGCTTAAAATTTCGTAGGGGAAAAAATTAATTACCTGTTAGAATTATTTAATGGCTAACCGCATTTCCCGTTAAAGTAGTTTTCTAACGACTTTGCCCTTTTATTTCATGCATTAAATGAGTAACAATGAGCTAGCATGCTGCCCACCAAAGATATATTTGTTATTCCGATTTTATGCGGAGTTCTGAAATAATAATGGCATACCATTAAATTATATAGCTTATGAGATCTGCAAAATATTGCCATTGTTTGAAACTGTTGAAAAGGTGCCTATTCAGTGTTGTTAGATAAGTAGGCAAAAGATCGTACGCACGCACCTGTGTGCGGCAGACGGGTATCTCCACCTGCCTACCAGGCAAGATGAAGGAGTTTGTCTAGTAGGCAGGTGGAGATACTTGTCTGCCACACACAGGTGCGTGCGTACGATCTTTTGCCTATACTTATCTGACAACACTGTACCTACTAGGCCATCCTGAGATGTACATAAGAATTGTAAATATTATTTTTTAAGAGACAATTAAAGTAATACTTTACGAAAAAACGCCGTGTATACCTTTCATTATCCCCACACACCATTCAATGGTTGAGTTCAATAACATATTTCAACAAAACATGATAAAAACATTTTGATCACGTTTCATTCGCAGTAAAGGAATTTCGAGGAACACTGGGATTATGTGGCATCCCCTAGGGGCCGAGGGGGTGCCTACTTCCGGGATATGACTTAAGATGTTAAACGACAGAAACAGTAATGAAATACCGAAAAGAGATTCTCTGATGGAATATATTCTTGAATGAAATTTGTAACGGTTTCATACTAAGGTTTGAGCTTACCCTTGCTAAGAGCTAAACTCTAATATGTTATTGTTAACAAGAATAAAAATACTTTAATATGCCTTACTTACAACCGACGATATTTACTTTGTCTCGAAACTTGACGAAAAAATAAAGAAATCAGTTCAATCGAAAACTGCTCTGTCCGTCTAGCTATGTCGGTATCCGAAACTGCGCGGCTGCCGGATGGGTTGCCTACGGTCCCGGCGCTTGTTAGCGCTTCGGCTCGTGTGTGCTTTCAAATGGTGGTGACATCGTTCAAATCTTTCTGGAAATACGAGTGAACATACACTGGTAAAACAAATGTGCAATTATTGCACACTTACGTGATTTATTATGTGATTTTGCACATCACATGGAGTTTAAGTAGATATTACATTATGCTTAGTTAATAGACACATGACAAGAGTGGTACTTTTGCACACAAATGGACACACACACACACACACACACACACACACACACACACACACACACACACACACACACCAGCCCTTTGGAATCAACGGAACTCGCCTAGTAACTGCAGACTAAGTGATGTGCAGTTAACTAGCGTAAACTAACGTTAGCTATGTGTAGAAAAATAGCACACTACTTGATGTTTAGTTCAGTTTGACACCACGAAGTGTTAATTATTAATTAAACTAAACACCGATTGGTGCAAAAATTTATTCGTTTTACCAGTGTATGCCTCATTTATAAGTTTTAGTTTTCTTTTGAAAAAAAAAAATCTCACTCAAGTACTTGAGTGTCTGGATGACGCACACATGTAAATTAAAGCCTATGATTTCTTTAAAACAGGCTCTCTGAAACTGTTGGACAGTGTTGCCAGAAAAGTAGGCAAAAACCGCAGGAATACACCTGTGTGGCAGACACCTGCCTACTAGGCAGACTCTCTGCACGAATGACTTCCTTTTGCCTTGTAGGCAGGCGGGGATACCCGTCTGCCTCATACCGGTGTATTCGTGCGGTTTTTGCCTACTTTTCTGGAAATACTGCTGTCGGATAGCGGACGAGTTGCAGCACTCTCCACAACCACAAGTACACCCAGTAATGTAATTCTCATGCTTTAATTTATACTTTCTTGTCCCAATTTATTTAGAAGTTTCAAATACAAGAAGATTAAATAAGTAGGTGTGGATAGAGACCCTACCGGGTACTACCAGCCACGAGGCTTGCGCACCTCTCCAAATACGTCCTCTAGGTGTGGATCATTGTTGTAGATTTTAGTTCCACTGGAAAATAGAAGAGATCATCATTAATGTTAATTGCCTGGAAATTGTACAACGTCATCTTCAATCAACTCAGCCTAAATTTATACATGCAGCAAACGCATGCGTCATGTTGCCTCAAAACAACTTGCAGTCCCCTCCGCTCCGAATCTCCGTGAAAGGAAATTTTTGTATTGTAATTCTAAGAAAAACGCGTTACCTTCTTGCTGTCGTGGAAGGAGAGGTTCCGCCGTAAGTAGGCATAAACACCAAGTCAGCTGGTATGACATCTTTTTCTAGGACCTAGTTTGAAGAATATGTTAAAACACATGTGATTAATAAATATCATGCAGAAACAGACATTTAATTTAGAAAACGCTAGAAGTCTTAAATGCTCATTTGTCAATTATCGCGGACATTTTCTTTCATCAAAAATAAATCTACGGTTTATTATGGCAAGGTTCCCCCTTAATTGTGGAACGAAACCGAAAATTGGTAAAATAAAATAAAATAAAAAACAAACAACAAACGAACAAACAAACAAACAAACAAACAAACAAACAAACAAACAAACAAACAAACAAACAAACAAACAAGCGTTTACAAAAATATTTGGAAAGTCACGAAAAATACATCGAATATGATGATTCCAAAATGTACAGAAATACTCTGAAACTCTGCAGTCTCAAGTGTGATACAGTATCTCACTTATTACTGCAGTACCGCTGCGTCTCACTCTTCCAAGAACTATTTTCTGTCGTTGAATAGCAATCATGTTTTGTAGAACAGCATCAGCTTTGGTTCTAAATCCCAGTTCAAACGAGCTAGGGCTCTTAAAAACCCGACCCGCGGATACCCGGGCAACCCGGGTAGGAACCGGGTCGACGGGTTTACCCGGGTACCTGGGGCACACCCGGGTAAACCCGGTGGAACCGCCCCTGCAAGTATAGGCAAAATGGCATACAGGCAAGTCAATTTGCCTACCTACAGGCGCGGGTCCGCCGGGTTTACCCGGGTAACCCGGGTACCCAGGGAAACCCGCCGACCCGGTTCCTACCCGTGCGGGTACCCGCCCGGATTACCCGGGTACCCGGGTACAAATAGGAGCCCTAAAACGAGCTACCGTGTAATGGGGAATTTACGATTATTTAATGCATTATTCCGAACCCCATCACATGGTAGCTCGTTTTAACCGGGATTTTGAACCAAAGCTGTTGCTGTTCCCCAAAACGTGATTGCTATATTCAGAGTTTACGAAAGTGTGAGAAACAGTGGTACTGCAGTAATAAAGGTGATGCTGTTTCACACTTGAGTTTGCAGAGCCTCCCCCCGCCCCCGGAAAAAAAAAAGAAAAAAAACACTCGCAAAGTTTACACAGACAAGAGTCACTGGCTGCTCCACACCCGTCACACGCGTCACGATACAGAAGTCAATTCTATGCGCAAAAGCGACCGCGTCTGTCACGTCGCGCCGGTCGTGACGGGTATGACAGACAGTACAAATTACAGCCTGATGTGCTGTTTTCAGTTAAGAAGAGTCTGTTTCCACGCCTTAACTGCTGGTGTGGATCCCAAGCCTCGAGGTGTGGCTCCACACTAGTTAAGCACGCGCTTTTGCTCACGCGAGGCGCATCGGTAGGTGATCCTCACCAGCACAGCGGTGGAGGCGGACTCTTCTCAACTATATATGGTACTGAAGGAAAAAGAAATTCAAATAAGCAAACATTTCCCTACAGCATGCAGCGGGAAATTTTTATTCCACGCAGACACCACAACACTGGGAAAACCCCAAAACATGCAAGTATGACGACTGAAGAGGTAGCATGATGTGGTGTGCCTTGGCAAGTTTGCGATGTGTGTATACCCTGTGGAGCTGGCGTAACGTCGCATAATATGGTGTGACGTAACTTGATGTCGCATTACGTGGTTTGACCACTCAGCAAACTCTAGAGTCAAGAGTGAGACAGTATCACACTTATTACTGCAGTACCACTGTGTCTCACACTTCCAAAAACTGTTTTCTGTCGTTGAGTAGCAATCACGTTTTGGTGAACGGCATCAGCTTTGGTTCAAAATCCCGGTTCAAACGAGTACCATGTAATGAGGTTCTGATAGCAAACAACAACGACCATAAAAATTTTCGAAACCACTACCCTTTACGATTATTAAATGTATTGTGGTTCCGAACCCCATCACATGGCTGGTCGTTTTAACTGGGATTTTGAACCAAAGCTGTTTCTGTTCTCCAGAATCTAATTGCTATTCAACGACAGAAAATAGATATTGGAAGTGTGAGACACAGTGGTACTGCAGTAATTAATGCGATACTGTCTCACACGTAGTTTGCAGAGCAAAACTGGTCGCACCTATAGACGTGACGCATGTCACAGAAGTTTTTCCAGCGAAAAACTTTATCATACGTTCGGGAGACAGGTATTGTCATTTGCTTTTTATGGTATTTTTTTTTCTAATATAATTTATTATTTCAGAATGCCTCGCAAGGGTATTGGAAACAGTACAAATAGGGAAAGATAAACATATATGCACACAAAAGCACCATCTTAACACAGTAAAACGATCAAAAACAAATGACTTTCAACGAATTCAGAAACCTAAAAGTAAAGCACAGACAAGTGATTGAACACATACCACATAAAAGTCTGCGTAATTTCAAGTGAAACATTTCCCAATAGAGAGATAGCATTAAAACACGGACCAACACTCAATTAAAACTTTTTTTTTTATGCTGAGTCAACTATTTAAATGCTGAGTCTATTTGCTTTTTGTTTGAATGCTGAGTTTTATTTTCAATGACATTTTGCTCTAAGATGAATCTACAATATTCCTCATATCTCTTAGGGCTCATACGGCCCACTCATCTCTTATTCGCATTTCTGAATGCGCAAAATGGTCGACCCACACTGTAAAAAAACAAGATTGTCGTACGGAACTGACTACGGCCTTTCGTACCTGTATGTATTTGAAAAACTTAGTACCGACGACAGATCACGGCGCCACCGCACCCTGCTTTTCGTGCACGGATCGAGCAGCAACGGCGCTTTCGTACTCTGTTTTTCGTGTCCGGCTCCGTACTCGGTAGCTAACCTAAAGATTGTGAAACCCAAGCAACACAGAAAAATCAAGAATTGGTCAATACTGTGTCTTTGACGTCAATTTGACCACATATGACAATCAAAATGACTTGTTTCGAGCCCACTTTGTGACCTTTTCTAGTCCTTCGGATGTCATGTTGACATCTCCAAGACTTTTTCGTGTTACTTGGGAAATTCACAGACACGGTGCCGAACTACGGAATCGCCCGTAATGAAACTAACGGTAATTTCGGTAGTTCCACTGTCATTATTTTTTACAGCGCACCGTGGGTATCGGGTGAAGGAGACTCGTCAAAATAACCTTACAGATCATTTCAGCAACAACAAGGCTACCTTCATTTCAGCATATATGAGTTGAGCCCTGGCCTAAACCATCAAGGAGAGACAATGACTCTTTCATATATTCTAAAATAAAAGTATTCAAATTTGTTGTTCGTGAGAATGAGATTTTCATATTTTTTCCACAGGGCTTTACAGAAAAGTAAGCTCCTTGAATCGAACCCTTTCTTTGCCCATACAGAAAATGCGAGAGAGATGTGAGGAGTTAGTACACGGGTTCGCATATCAACCGTGTATGGGTTAAGAGGAGAAATGCAGATTCTCCTCCTCCGTGAAATTTACGGTTCAATCCCTACAAATACTGTCTGATAAAACCGCTTTCAAAAATCTACTCTAAATGTATGAAAATTCTTAGGGGAAAATTTACAGTTTGTACATTTGGAGTGAGAAAATTAATGATTCGCGTTTAAGCTGCCTAAAGCATCCAGTCAAAAGTGAAGTGTCACAATGGCATCGATATCGGAAATTTTAATCGAAGCGACGGATATACGTACTCAGTATCGATGTCGATTTAAAGTCGACAAAGTCAAACCGACATCGAAGCAAAGCCATTTAGACTATAGCACCCACATCCAAAATACTTCGTACATTTACAGTTGCCAAACGTTAGTATATTGAGGTTTTCATTTCAAGTAATTTGTTTTCTACAACGCGAAGCCAATATATGCCCTCAATATCTAAAAAATATTCGTAGAATATGACGAATTTTCAATGCTAGAATACTTCAAAAGAAATAACATTACAGGACTGACAATCAGCAGACAGTGTTAGTGCTCCATGCACATTTCATTTTCACATATGGGTTCTGGTACACCGCTTAGGCTAAAAAACTTATGACAAGATCACAAGACGCTGGAAATATTTTTGCCATACTTTCAGCTGTGTTGAGACTGTTAATCTTAAATTTTCCTGGAAAAAAAATGGCTTTAACGTTATCTCGGAAAAAAAGTTAACGCGCCGACGTTTGACGTTACTGTCCCTCGTTAACTTACTCAGCATTTAAACTTGGACGACTTTTTCGCTGACTTTTAGCCAACTTCTCGCCGAGTCGAAGACGAATAGGGGTGCTCTACCAAGGTTAGAAGTGTTGCCCCCATTCCTACTCTTCGGCGTTGACTCGGCAATAAGTCGGCAAAAAGTCAGCGAAAGAGTCAATGATCACACTGCGTTCCTTGATAGAAAACGTGTGCCAAAATGAAAAAAAGTATACTTATTTCTTCAGCAGTGCCAACTGTCACCACAAAAAAGCATTGCTACGAAAGGGAATATTACATCGTTAACGTTTCACATCGGCGTCAAACATTAAAATAAGTAGCCCAACTTAGACAAAAGGGGGTAATGTTTTGATGGTTTTCAATAAATGCTTCGTTTCAGGAATTTTATGAGGATATCACAACTTCAGGTACATGCTTTAAAAAAATTAAGATCCTCATTCATGCGTTTCTGTTGTGCTGTTGTTGAAATAATATTTCCTAGACTTCTGTGCGTAGAATCACTAACAACTTTCGATGGTTCAGACTGCTGTATGAAACTCTCCCGCAGTCCCTTCGCAAGGCTAATATTATGGCACAAAGAGTAATGATAGTTTTCTTTAAAATATAAATTAGTAAACCAGCTTGTCAAAGAAAGCTGTCTCTAAGGTATCTAGTAACACAGCCTTTGGGATTGGAATGCTTAAAAAAATGCTCAAAAGCTCACACGTTGAATTACGAGAACAGACAAGAAATGTGGAGACGAATGTTTTTAAAACTTTTAGCTAAAAACTTAGTTTGAGCATTTTCTACTGTCCCCCACCAAACAAAACAAAAAAAAAAGACAAGACAGAAAACTACAAAGAATCCTTCACTTTTCTTCTTAATTTTCACCTCCTTTTTTATTTGCATCAAATGCATTAAAAACGACCAATTTAAAAAAAAAAGTTAGATTTTTTTGTGTGTCTACAACATTTGGCTATACACCACATAGTAAAAATATTAACTCTTCTGACAGACAATCGCTGTACTAGTCAGCAGAAATAAAACTTGGCAAATATGAACCACATTTAAAATGCAACAATCTACGTTGCTATAAAAACTATGTTCTTTGAGAAAATCTGAACATTGAATTCATAATTCTAATTAATAAATGGATGAGCTAGCTGAAACTACCCCCAAAATAGGGTGATACAGCCACTAATTATTGTCAAACTCTAAATTATTGTCAACATTATTGTCAATTTAAAATTGAAATTTATTGTCAATGATTAAAGGTAATGAATTGGTAATTTTGGGAGTCTGGTCTGGTGTCATTGACCTCACCTCATGCTTATAAATCATGGCTTGGCGTCGAGCGCACGCCACCTAATGCTAATAATAAATGTTAACGAACATTATAACCTGCCAGAACATGGCCTCTAGACTTATAAAATGTATATAACGGGAAAAATAAATAGTGAGGATATTTCAAATCCATGTCAAGACGAAAACACTGTACACCAACTTTGAATAACAGTATTGTACCTTGACATGTAATGAGACGAATGATTAGATGTCCTTTCCTTTGACGTACTCAGATCAAACTTATAGCGGCAAGGTATTACCATTCCATTTGTATACATATAAGCGACTCTCCTCAAATAATTCATTGGCCTTATCACGCAATCTGACACTGCATAGCTGAGGCCAAAACAATGCCTCAAATCACTATTTACACAGATTTTATTGTCAGCGAAATCACAGTCAATCCAGCGCTGTGCAGCGCCGTGCAGCAACACCAACATACTCCAGACAGCTGACTTATTCAGCAGCATCGTCCGAAAATAATCCCATTCCAACTTCATGCTTAGCAAAGGAATCCCCTCCTAATTTTGATTTGAAATCTTTGACCATTCCTCACTCCCCCGAACCCCCATACACTTCATGGCTATTTTATCTTTTCGCTCCAGTTTTCACGAGTTCCGTGTAGCCTATTTACCTTGGATATGGGACACCTCCAATAGAACCAACATACGAGTCGAAGACCGACTCGACTGTTGAAATATGGCAGCCTAAACCAGATAAGCATTAAATCGGAATACTATACATTCACTTCTGCAATCACCCACGATCCATGACCCACAAGCCCAGCCGCAAAATACTTTCATCAACCCGCAACTCCGCATCCATAAACGTTTCAGGTTCACAAGTACAATAACAAGTATCTTTCCTTGTCCACTGTACATTTGGAATGAAGGCACAGTGAAGCAGTCACCCAGGCTCGCATCGTTTGAACTCAGTCGCCCTCCCGCAGATCAAATCGGCCCGCACTTTTGCTCCGCTACGAATGGACTAGGTAAAAAGGCGCGATGAGAGACCAGCGAACACAACACACAGTTAACATACGACCAGACGAACACAACCGACACACATATAGTAAGTCCTTCCCCCGGCCGCTTCAAGCTTTGATCATGTCGTCGCCAACCTGGTCGATGGGTGTGCCGATGGTGCTCACGGCGATGGCGCGGTCGAGTGGGTTCTTCTGCGCCGCCTGCCTGCGCAGGTCGTTCTTGATGCAGGCCGTCATGACCGTCCCGATGAGCAGCGCCAGGCACATGGCGATGTTGGCCCACAGGTGGTCGGCGCGCTCGAAGACCCACCCGTAGAACATGGTGAAGAGAATGCCGAACAGCTGGACGGCCGCGTTGAGGAGGCCGGCCGAGGTGCCCTCCGGCTCCGGGTACGTCAGCTCGGCGGCGAACTCGAATCCCACCGGCAGGTAGCCCGTCATGAAGAACCTGTGCGGGCCGTGCAGAGAAACAATGAAGAGAGGGTGCCGATTGCCAGACACAGTGAAAAAATCCTCGTAAATTTAAAGCACTTTTTGTAATTTTAAGTGACAAAAAATGTTGTAAATCTACGGCTGCCCATTAATTTCTGCTCGTAGATCATTAATTTCAAGTCGATAGGAAGTGCTTGAAAAATAACAATTTAGTTTTGCAATTCTACGACTCGTATCATGGAAAATTTTCCCGTAATCCTACGACTATTATACACGGTGAACGCAGTGAACGCGCTGCAGTAACTTCAGCGAGTGCTTTCAGTGGTCAGATATTTCATCCGTTATTTGTTCAACTTTCTGCATGAGATCTTATTCCAGGAGGACATAGACGCACACATACTTTATGGGTTGATAAGTATTAGCTCATTGCCTTATGGCGTAAAATCGTCGGACGCTGAGGTGTTGTCCAGCAGAAATTTCGCCCAATTTGCATACTTAATAATTTTTCAAATTAATGTAAGTGTGACGAAAAAAAGGTTCCGTGACGGAAAATTGGAAATACATCATCTTGATTTTCTGTCGCTTTACACGGCACTCCTTTAAGCTGATACGAACCTAACACAGAGAGTGTAGTGCACCTTGTTTTCCTTTTTCTCCCCGGATAAATGAAATTGTAATAAACCGTTCGAGAAGTGAGAATTCCTTCGCTGGCAAGCAACTCTAATGGAGAAAACGCAAAGGCGCGTGGACTGGTCGTTCAAGTGCGAAGTAAGTACAATATACAGCAGCAGCAGCCCGTAGCACGCCTTACTCCTCCTGATCCCTACGCCAGACACAGGGGGTATCGACGGTTATTTTGCCATTGGACGCCACAAAGAGACGAGGGTGTATTAGGGGATATCTGCCGGATAGTATCAACTCGCTTTTGACCACAAAGATCTCTTTCATTTCATGAGGCAAACGAATCCGAAAAGCTGGCTCATGCTCATGGCCGAGGGCCTCCTCATCCTGAGGACGCGACAAACAACACCACCCCCTTCCCCCACCAACAAAGACGCTTCTGGGCGCTTACCCGAGTACGGCGCTGGCAAGGTAAACAACCCAGATGAGGCCGGTAAAGAAGGAGTACGTGTAGACCACCATGCCGACGAGGGACAGCGCGTAAACTGCTAGGGTCGTTTCTCTGCAGGGAAAAACCAAAAGAATTTCAACACCATTCGATAGTTTCAGAGTCCTTGTTAGTAATACAGGGCACTTTCCAAACGTCTAAGGGCAAATATTGCACCACATGCATCAGGAAACAGGCACGAGACTGCCTTTAAGGTACAGTGTAATGTTCATTGAGTCGATGCCCGAAAATATGCGGTTCGAATTCCAGTAAATGTCCTTAGATATTTAAGGCATATTTCTTTCCACTCTTCAAATCTGACCTAGCTGGGATGATGACTGGATACAAGTAGGTGGCTCCACTTGTAACCAGCCCGGGCCGTTTAGACCTACTTCCAACCGGTTACACCTAGGTGCAACCAACCTCCTACTTCCAACAGTAATATATATATATATATATATATATATATATATATATATATATATATATATATATATATATATATATATATATATATATATATATATATACAAAGGGAGTTTCAATCTGATCTCTTCTAAATTAATCTGTTTGCGTTATTATCTCACTTAAATCTGCCGGTGGAGTCCAATACGACGCCGCAAACGACAGAGCCCAGCATTCCCGCCAAAACGATGACTAAGCCAATGTGTCCAGCATCTCGACTGCTCTGTAAGCATGGAAAAAAAAAAACACACTCAAAGATCTGCCGTCCATGCTCTGCAAACTCAAGTGACGTACCGGGTGTCCGCGAACTGACATGCGCGGCAGTTGGGTTGCATACGCTACTAGGCGGTGGGAATGGAGCCGAGCCGGCGGCAGCGGCAGTGGAGGGGGACTCCCTCTCCCCCCCTCCACCACCCGGCTGATGGAGGGAGCCGTGACAGGGAGTAGCGCTGCTCAGAGCCGAGCCAGGGCGAGGCGGGGTGGGGGCTCTGGGTTCTCCTTCAGACCTTGCGAGCTGGCTACGCACCCCCCCGCGTCTCCCGCGGGCCCGCGAGCCTCCCCCGCGAGACCGCGAGCTTCCCCCGCGAGACCGCGAGCCTCCCCCGCGAGACCGCGAGCTTCCCCCGCGAGACCGCGAGCCTCCCCCGCGAGACCGCGAGCCTCCCCCGCGAGACCGCGAGCCTCCCCCGCGGGACCGCAAGCCTCCCCCGCGAGACCGCGAGCCTCCCCCGCGAGACCGCGAGCCTCCCCTGCGGGCCCGTGAGCCTCCCCCGCGGGCCCGTGAGCCTCCCCATGCGAGATCGCGAGGTCTGAAGGAGAACGCAGAGCCCCCACCCCGCCTCACCCTGGGTCGGCTCTGAGCAGCGCTACTCCCTGTCACGGCTCCCTCCATCAGCCGGGTGGTGGAGGGGGGGAGAGGGAGTCCCCCTCCACTGCCGCTGCCGCCGGCTCGGCTCCATTCCCAGCGCCTAGTAGCGTATGCAACCCAACTGCCACGCATGTCAGTTCGCGGACACCCGGTACACTACTGCACTAAAAGGTGCAGGACCAATGTTCCTACACCGGGTCCTACACTTTTTGCTGCAGGACCATTAGTCCTGCACCTTTTAAAGCAGTATTGTACGACACTTGAGTTTGCAGAGAGTGTCAGTAAGGCAGGCTCAGCACAGTATAGTACACTTACCGGAAAAACCTTTTGGACGACCTGATTCAACAAGGTGCTGATGGCGTAGAACACTGCAATGTTGACGCCGTAAGACAGTAGAAGCAACACATAGGCCCAGTTGGTGGAGAGACGCTTGACGGATATGAAAAAACCCTCGTTCTCGGAGGCCTTGATGGTGGCCTGCGCAGGACTGGGTGGCAGGGGGGGACCGGCCTGGAAAACTGCCGAAAGGAGAAACGAGAGCAAATAAGAGTCAACGACATCAATACCTATGACAACAGGTTGATACGAGTTGGTCTTGTTCGAGGGACGGCCAACTCATGCATTTCTGTGTACAGGGTGTCCCACCGAATGCACGACAGTCAGTTGGGTTGCCTGCGCTCTAGACTGCAGGCGCTGTGCTGGCGGCGGGGAGTGTCGTCCCTCTCCACCGATCCTACACTAGCGCGCCTTAGGGTGGGGAGTATCGCCGTGGCTTCTGACGGGCGTGACGCTCGGGGTGGGGGAACGTAGAACCCACGGCGCGCCGTGAAAACGCGCGGGGGTGGGGGAGCGCGGCCACCCTCGCGGCTCCGCGGCAACCTTCGCGACTCCGCGGCCACCCTCGCGGCTCCGCGGCCACCGCTCGCGGTTCAGCGGCCACCCCTCGCGGCTCCGCGGCAACCTTCGCGGCTCCGCGGAAACCCTCGCGGCTCCGCGGCCACCCCTCGCGACTGCCCTAACATTTTGTCTGACAGAGACAAAAACGTGAAGTCGCGAGGGGAGGCCGCTGAACCTCGAGAGGTCGCCGCGGAGCCGCGAGGGGTGGCCGCGGAGCCGCGAGGGTGGCCGCGGAGCCGCGAGGGGTGGCCGCTGAACCGCGAGGGGTGGCCGCGGAGCCGCGAGGGTGGCCGCGCTCCCCCACCCCCGCGCGTTTGCACGGCGCGCCGTGGGTTCTACGTTCCCCCACCCCGAGCGTCACGCCCGTCAGAAGCCACGGCGATACTCCCCACCCTAAGGCGCGCTAGTGTAGGAGCGGTGGAGAGGGACGACACTCCCCGCCGCCAGCACAGCGCCTGCAGTCTAGAGCGCAGGCAACCCAACTGACTGTCGTGCATTCGGTGGGACACCCTGTACACTTACTTTGTTTCTCTTGTATTTCTAAGGTATTTTTGGGTATTTTTCTTGTATTTTTGATACGTATTTTGATGAATTTAGTGGTATTCTCGTGCTCTTTTTTTGTGTATTTCTTTCTTTTTTTCTAGAAATACAGGTGTATTTCTGTATACTTTTTTGAGTTGGCCGCCTCTCGATCTTGTCTTGGTCAGCGGATCTGACTCACGAGCTCCCACCCTTTTTTTTACGATTACATCCTCCAATTAAAGTCGGTATATGCCAACTGCACCTATGCATCCACACTGATATTTTATGCCTTATTTTGTACGCAGCTTGCATATACGTATGTAAAATGTAAGATATACAAGTTTTCTTACCCATTTATATCCGATTTCTTACATAATTTGTAAAAAGTTATGCATGAGATTCGCATGTGCTCAGACCCACACAACCACAAAATAATGCATAAAATGTCAGTGTGTCCATTACAATACACCGAAATAACTAACGTGACATTTTCTACACATGTAAGTGTGAGAAAGGCCAAGCATTCTCTGAATGAATGCCTATAACATTTCGCAATAATCAAAAAATCGGCAAAGTATTGAGAAGCAAAGCGAGTCAACTTTGCATGACTTTTGTTGCATAAAACATGCTGGCTGTGCATGCCAAGGCGAGGCCCTATAGCCGAGGGCCTCGGCACTCACAGAAGAGGATGAGGACCAACAGGACGGAGGTCACGCCCGCCACGATGTAGAAGAGGATGCGCAACTGCTCCCCGAGGAGCTCCACGTCCTCGCTCTGGGTCACCAGCATGGGCGGCACCACGAAGCCCAGGGCCACTCCCAGCTGCAACACAACGGAGAGTAACAACTTCCGCTCCGAGCAGCAAGTTTTGTTGTGGCTGAGGTAGACACATAAAGGCCTTCAACTTCCCAAAGTTTCATTAAAATCGGGAATTTACACTTGGCGGGGTTCCCTTGTGAGCTACGCTGCGCCACGCCGCTCCCAGGCTGCCTGCCAGGTGGGTCGCCTACTTGCCAGCACTCGATTCGTGAAATTAAATTTCTATCTAGCTGTCGTAATTTTGATTTCCTAACCAAAGAGTCCTCTATCAAAATACTTGTCTAAGAGCCCCTTATCCGCTCCAGAATTTTGGCAGACACGAAAAGACTCATCCTGTCCTGTATAGGCATCAAGACCAGGGACCCGAGGGGGAATGCACATTGGAAAATCTTGTACAGACTACTCGGTATTACACGGTATTACAGCTGTATTACGCAGAACATTTGATCAATGAAGAGCATATTTTTGTGTTTTTCGGTATTACATTACGGGTATTACCACGTAATACATGGATCAGGTGTACAGTGTATTACGGAAGTGAATTCCCCCTCGCAGGGACCTTCTTGACAAATTTTAGTTTTCCTCCGTGAGAAAATCAAACCGTGCTTCAGAGGAACATGTATGTGTGTGCGTATGTGTGCGTGTGTGTGTGTCAAAATCATTCCTCTTGGAGAACAAGGTATGTTTCTCATCTATTTCCAGGGGACGCTGCTGCAGAGAGCTGTACGACCCCCACTCAGCACTCAGCATATGGCAAACGCATTACGAGGTAACGCCGCCGCTCTATTGAGTATAGGAGTGAAACCCATGGAAATACGCTCGATATTTTCAGCCCTATAGGCGTATAGAAGCGCTGAAGAAGGCAGAGGGGTTCTGGGACGGCCACCGCCGTGCCGCCGTCGAGGCCGAGCAGTGCTCCGCGCAGGCCGCCATGGTCCAGTAGCGTCGTGTGGCGTTGCGGCTCCATCATCTTGCCCGCCGCCCATCCCATTTGTCGCTGTCAGGCGCGCGGCGAGGCGAGCCTCTAGCCTGCTCTAGCACTGCCGGCCCGGGCGGCTTATACTGCCCCCCCCCCCCTCCCTCCCCCAACTCATCTTCAGAACGGCGACTGCTGTGGCCAAGCAAATTGCCTCACATCATCGGAGCATGCTGCGCAGGGGCCTGTCCAGGAGACCGTCGGACCCCAAGGAACCCGCCCCTACCCCTTAAGAGAGAGAGAGAGAGAGAGAGAGAGAGAGAGAGAGAGAGAGAGAGAGAGAGAGAGAGAGAGGACACTCCGCCCCCGCACGCTGAGGTCCAGCACACGCCTCTCCTCGCCGCGAGCGTACGGTAAATGTCGAGCCACTCATCTGCTGACATGATGATCCTACATCACGACACGCACCGACTGATGCGCCTGATTCGCTGCTTCCGGACGTATAGATAAAAGCGACTGGGCTCACTGGAGCGCACAGCGGTTTAGGGCCGCGAGAGAGACGCAAGTCATCAGAAAATAACTATTTGACCAGAGCAATAGGTTTATCGTCACCTGTAACTACAGCGCGCTCTGTACGCCGGCTGAGAAACGTTACTACTGTACCGTTGGACGCACTAACAGATTGTCCCTTGTCCCTCTCTCCTTCTCTCTCAAACGGCATAAGCGCCAGACTACGATCCATGCGCAAAGTCAAGTATGGGTCGAGGGGTGTAGAACAGGCCCAAAAAGTGTACACATGATTGTCTCCAAACGATACAGACAATACGAGACATATTTCAAAAAAATTGGCCAAAAATGTACCCTTTAGAAAAATATTTCATCGAGAAAAGACTCTAATAATGACATCTGGAGTGGGCTATCAGGTCGTAATGTTCGATGATTCCGAGGGGTCGTCAACTGCCTTCAGCCGTGTACGGAGGAATATTGGTATTATCAGTAATATCAGAGTAATATTAGGGTAATATTGTAATATTGTAGGTAATATGGGTAATATTGAGATAATATTGACGTAATATTGGCAAAAATATGGGTAATATTGATGTAATATGAAGGTAATATCGGTAATATTGAAGTAATATCGGGGTAATATCAGTTTCGTGTACGGAGGAATATCAGAGTTGACGACCCCTTGGATGATTCTTCGAAAACGCTGGAGATGTAAACTTTACTTTTAATATTCAGTCCGATTCCGATACTGTTAATTTGTTGCGTTTATTGTCTCACATTGTTTGTATATTATTTCGTATTGTTTACACCGGCGTACACGTATTGTTTCAACTTCCTCATCCCTCGGTCTCGGTATGAGTGTAACGTCCTTGCAGCTGCTCCTAGCATAGTTTGGTGTTCAAAGTAGCGAAAGGCAAAGAAGGAGGAAAGATAAAGTGAGAGAGAGTAGAGGGGAGAGAGAAAGTGAATCAGTGAGAGAGAGAGGGGGAGAGAGAGAGAGGAGGGAGAAGGGCGAATAAGGAGATCCGGAAGCCTCAGCAATCAGCCAATTGAGTAGAGCAGTGGGTCGCGGAGGAAAATATGGAGAGGGGGAGGAGGGAGGAGGGCTGACAGGGCTCGAGGCAGGTCACGCGAGCGCACCGCATAGAGAGGGGATTTAAATAAAAACTTGTCACCGTGAAGGGCAAGGGTTGGGGGCGAACGGGAGGGAGGGAGGGAGGGAGGGAGGGAGGGAGGGAGGGAGGGAGGGAGGGAGGGAGGGCGGAGGGGGGGAGGGAGGGAGGGCGGAGGTGCCAGCAGGATCCCCCCACCGCGCAAGCTTGGAATGAATCCATTCATTTCTACACCCATTCATCTGCCTGCTCCACGTCCTGCTCCCGGCCCGGCCTAGCTCACCCAGCGCGCTGCGGCGAGCGCCGTGTAGGTAGGCAATGCTCCTACTCCAATGCGTGCAGCTCGGCCGGCAGTCTAGCCTCCCGGCGCTGTCTTGAGGAGCGTCTGGGAGCTCGGGTACCGGAAGGCACAGCTAAGTGATTGGTGGGGAGTGGGAGAGTGTGCTCTGCAAACCCTCGAATCCAATTTCTCACGTGGGGAATTTTTCGGTATATTTATACACATTTTTTGAAAAGTCTATAAAGTTATGGAAAACATTTTCTTTAGTTATAGACAAGTTCCATATTATGTTAGTCTATACGTCTTTAATTTATTTAAAAAAGTCCATAGCAGTCTGAGAGTGTTCGAGTGAGGTAATTTAGCCACATTCTATTTGAGTTAAGATCTTTTCGCCTAACTTTATTTCAGTAGAAATCCTCAGTTTACTGGGGCGAGTTCTAAAAATTCTCTCTGAAATAAAGCTAAGAAAAAAATTTTCACTCCTCAGAGAGTAACAGAGTTGCCCTCAAATTCTCTCGCAAATGGGAGCAAGAATTATGTCTCGTAGACTTTCAGTGTTCGTTGAGTCTCTTGGACAGAGCATCTGAACTGCGGGCCTTTCCGATAAAAGTGTCGAATTTCCAACAGATTTTTGAAATACTGCACGTTAATACGTGTCGCAAAACTGTCGGAGTTAATCATATTTTGATAACGAAGAATAGTTGTGATTTCCCAAAGAAGAGTTATAATTCCCCCCCCCCGCACAAAAAAAAACTCACCAAGAGTGCTGGAAACTTTTTTCACGACAATAAATACTTCGTGAATTTTCAAGGTTTTTTTTTTTTTTAACAGTGTACAAACTTTATTCTAATAAGTCCACGAGTATATTTCCCTCGATGAAGAGAGTAAATGGAGCGTCTGGCAGCGGTGGTGGGGGGAGGAGGTAAGCCCAGCCCAGGCCGGCAGCGAGATGCATATCATCTCGGTGCTGGAGGCGCGCGGGGTCGGGCGGCTGGAACAGCTGAGACGAGACGAGGACACAGAGGGGCGCAGTGTGGATCCCAGCCGGCGACGAGATTTGGCCCCGAGGAGGTGGCGGCGTGGTGGCACAGCGCGGCGTCGCGGTGCTCGAGGTGGAGATAACATGTCGGAAATGAAGGGCTGTTATCCGGTGATCGAGGGCTGGAGCTGCGGCTGGAACTGGTACCGGAGTGCCTAGGGCCGGTCGCGGCCAGGGCGAACACGGGGGAGGGGAGGGGGCGGGATAAATGGAGATCCGCGAAAGATTGATCGCTCTGTCTAGTTGCGCCGCATCCTCCTATCCCAATCCCATACCCGAATCCAACCAGATCTGACCGCAGGACAAAAGTAACGTCTGTATAATTCCCAGGAGTTTCTCGCAATTTCCAGGCGCGACAGTCATTTCCCAGGAGCACGCTGGGTTTGCGAACCATTCGCGACCATTCCCCAACGTTCTCTGAGAATTATGTGGCGAGCGCTTCTTTTTTTAGGTCGCGACTGGGACAAACTTCTCGTTTACCAAGGTTACCTGCAGTAAGGTGTAATAGTCGAGGGGTAAACAACTCTGAATTCGGTGTACAAATTGCGTGAATTTGAATTGAATTTGTCTAAATTGAATTGAATTCGTTTTGAATTAGCTTTGAATTTTTTGAATTTATTGCAAAGTTTTGAAATTATTGTGATCTTTTTGTGAATTTACTTGAATTCGTTTTAAATTCGGGGATGCCCCAGAAAATACACGCACATCTGATCCAAATTATTCTCTCAATTACATGATTAAATAGGATTTTTAGTAAATTATTGTGAATGATTTCTATTTATTCCAAATTATTGGAAATTTACTTGCAACTGCGCAAAATAATCACAATTATTTCAATTATTTTTTAAAACTTTTCAGAAACAAATTTTGCTCTGCAATTGAAAGGGTGGCGTGAAAACATGGAAAATTTTTGCGGCAGTAAACCTCCCGAAGGAGGTTGCGGTTCCCGCCAGGCACAGGGCTTTTACCCCCTGTGGCAGCCAACTGCTTCGGTGTTCCATGGGAACCGGCGCTTTGCTGACTGCGATCCTATCGCGCAATTCGACAGATTTGATCCCCGTACCACCATTGGCCTACCCCTAGAGGTACGAGCGGTGTCAAGAGCGTTAGACTTCCTGATCCCAGTTTCAGAGGCCTTACCTCAGAGGGGTACGCGGGATTCGAACCCACAACCCCGAGTGCCGACACGTAGCCAGAACAGGAAGCGACCCAACGCCCAGAGCCACCGAGCCAACGGCGGTGAGACGTGTTTAACTTCTATTTGACCTGCCATCCAGCTGCGGCCAAAGGGAATGTCAAGCGCGAAAAACACTTTCCCAAGTGGGAGTCGAACTTCGGACCACTCGGTTCGGTGTTGCGCGCTCTACCAACTGAGCCACGACGCCACGATGTCTGTTCAGTGCGACGGGTTCGAGTTGTATTTGCCCTGTCCTCCTGGCTGGAGGCTGCAGGATACGGCAAATACGACTCGAACCCATCGCACTGTACAGTCATCGTGGCGTCATGGCTCAGTTGGTAGAGCGCGCAACACTGAACCGAGTGGTCCGAAGTTCGACTCCCACTTGGGAAAGTGTTTTACGCGCTTGACATTCCCTTTGGCCGCAGCTGGATGGCAGGTCAAATAGAAGTTAAACACGTCTCACCGCCGTTGGCTCGGTGGCTCTGGGCGTTGGGTCGCTTCCTGTTCTGGCTACGTGTCGGCACTCGGGGTTGTGGGTTCGAATCCCGCGTACCCCTCTGAGGTAAGGCCTCTGAAACTGGGATCAGGAAGTCTAATGCTCTTGACACCGCTCGTACCTCTAGGGGTAGGCCAATGGTGGTACGGGGATCAAATCTGTCGAATTGCGCGATAGGATCGCAGTCAGCAAAGCGCCGGTTCCCATGGAACACCGAAGCAGTTGGCTGCCACAGGGGGTAAAAGCCCTGTGCCTGGCGGGAACCGCAACCTCCTTCGGGAGGTTTACTGCCGCAAAAATTTTCCATGTTTTCACGCCACCCTTTCAATTGCAGAGCAAAATTTGTTTCTGAAAAGTTTTAAAAATTATTTGAAATAATTGTGATTATTTTGCGCAGTTGCAAGTTAATTTCCAATAATTTGGAATAAATAGATATCATTCACAATAATTTACTAAAAATCCTATTTAATCATGTAATTGAGAGAATAATTTGGATCAGATGTGCGTGTATTTTCTGAGGCCATTCCTTAAATTCGCTTGAATTTGTTCTGAATTCGTTTTGAATTCGCGTGAATTAGTTTTGAATTCGCGTGAATTAGTTTGAATTAGTGTGAATTTTGAATTAGTGGTGTACATCAAAATTCGGAGTTATTTACCCCTCGGTAATAGTACACAGTAAAACCCGAGGCTCCAGAGGTTTTTGACGTCCTGGACATGTAGGGTGGACTCAGATTGGTTCAATTATGATCACCAGTCCAGCAAGAGCTTTCTTACTGTCGGGGACCGGATGAGTTGCTGAGGTATAATTGCAAATGCAGCAAGATTTAATTTTCTTTAGTTACGGAGCACGCTAACTCAAAAATTTAATCCGCTCTAAGTTCCTCCATTAGATTTCTCGCTCAAATTTGGGCGCTGAGAGATACGCTTTTGTGCTCACGATCACGTGTGTTGAAGTCCATAGCAATTTTGTGCGCAAAGTCGTCTAAAAAGAAACTTATTTTTATCCTTTGCACAAATGTTAAATCGAAAAATAAATATCCAGTTGAAGTGTGCAGATGGTCGTTACATAAGTTCCTTTTGAAAAGTTGTGATATGGACCTGATATTATGCAGCGGCCTATGGCCACCTCCACCTTGTCTCTGAAAACATTGCTGAGACACTTAATCAAGAACACGGCACAAGTTTACCCCGCGTCGCTGAAGACGGTAAGGTGCGAGGCAGAGGGTGGTGAGAGGGACCTGTGAGGGACTCCGACTTGTGCCGCTGGCACCAATAGACCGGACGTTGATGAATTGCGCCCTGACTTGAACGTGGTGGGGCAGGGTGGGGCAGCCGGGCGTAGCAGGGAAATACGGGGCGCACTGCTGAGCCCAGGAAAGGAGTTGGCGCGTGAGAGAGTTCACATGATACCCACTCTGCACTCGCGGTAAAGAGAACGCGAGCGACTGCTTCATTCATCCGTCATGGGGAGCGGAGGGGCGAGAGAAGAGAGAACACTCTTAACACTCAGCGCCCGGAGAGAGAGAGAGAGAGAGAGAGAGAGAGAGAGAGAGAGAGAGAGAGAGAGAGAGAGAGACTTTTTCTGATAACTTTTAACATTACTACTATCAAAATCCCCTGCGCAGAATTTTTCGTACGAGGCCATGCCATATACAACAATTGACATACGTTTCCCAGCGATTTTCAAAGGCTTCTCAGTTTCCTAAAAATCACAAACTGTAAGGAGAGAGAGAGAGAGAGAGAGAGAGAGAGAGAGAGAGAGAGAGAGAGAGAGAGAGCACAACGAGACGAAAGGCACCAAAGCGACGGCGATATGGCGATGAGGCGTTGGAAGTTGGTTTTCACGAGAGTATGGACTCCAGCGAAAGTTGTTCCCGGCCCGAAGTCCTGGGGGCGACACGAAACTCGTCGGGATGCGGGATCGGCGGCGGCGGCGGAAAGCGGAACGGCGGGCGAAAAACTTCGCAAACGAGTAGGATTTGACTCTGAAAAGCGGCGGAGGGGTTGCCTCAGTTGTTTGTTGTGTCTGTAAAAGCGCGATATTTCATCAAATCGCAAAAAGAAAAAGCTCCCCTGAACAGCGTTCACTGTAAACTTTTTGACTGTCATTTGACAATTATCGTTCGGATAAAAGAGGAACATGATAAATTTGTCGTAATGAGCCTGAAAATTATTTGTCATTTGCCAATGACGGTAAATTTGTCTAAAATCAATCGATTTTGATAATTTTCTTGTCAAAAGATAGATGTTTTGTCATATATCAGACAAAAAAAATAGTCATAGGCAGACAATCTACTTGTCATACAGTCAAGACAACAAAATTTTCAACAAGTATGTTGTCACATAAACAGATCATTCGTCATATACACAACATGAATTAATTGTCACAAGATATGTTGTCAAATGACGAAAACTTTTAACAGTGTTGAGTCGTATTTAATACTGTCGCCGGGCTGGAATGAACAGACAACATTATCCGAGCGCGGGTCTACGACGGGGAAGTACCCGGGTCGGATACGGACTGGCGCCGCCGCTGGCACGGTAAAGTGGGTTTATTTTGCAGAAGTTATTGTCTGGGTGGCAATACCCCCGACCTGCCCTGCCCAGCCCAGCCCGGCCAGAGGTTCTAACTATTGTCTCGAGAAGACGAGGATTTCATATTCCTGACGCAAAGAACAGCGCCGGCTGCAGATATCAGGATGACAGTTCTCCTGTTCCTCGCCACGGCACGGCGCTGCACGCCACTAATCCTGCAAATGCTCGAGGGACTGCAGCGATATCGCACCGCATTTCCTTAGGCATACTTGCTCCACCCCGAGCCCCTCTGACGCCTGGAGCACCCCCGCTCCTTGCATTGCAAATGCAAAGATGCCTAGCACTTCCACCACAGTAAAGAGAGCAGTTGTCAGAACATGTTTGCTGACATAGACTCACAAGCATAATGGCACCTGATTTTACACGGTATGGGCGCAGCTCGCTCCGACTAACTCTGCGAACACACAAGGACAGGTGCGACATGCGACGTTTCACGCTAGACTTATCATCATTATTGCTCGTTGTACATAAGTACCGCTAAAGTTGGAGCATAACGACCATCGTACAAATAGCGACCCCGCATTGTACAGGCGTGGCGCTGACCTGGTGCACCCCCGCCCAAGCCATGTCAGGCCCGGCAGCTCTTATCAGCGATCAAGCGGCGTATAGCTTGCCGACGCCCGTCCAAGAGAGGCCGCTATCAGCCGAGGATAAAGGCATTATCCTTAATGACACTGGCCTATTCCCTCGTACCCTCTCAAATCCCCATTCTCTCTCCCCCCCCCCCCTCTCTCTCTCTCTCTCTCTCCCTCTCCCTCCCTCCCTCCCTCTCTCTCTCTCTCTCTCTCTCTCTCTCTCTCTGCTCTCTCTCTCTCTCTCTCTCTCTCTCTCTCCTTCTCTCGCTCTCTCTCTCTCTCTCTCTCTCTCTCTCTCTCTGCTCTCTCTCTCTCTCTCTCTCTCTCTCTCTCTCTCTCTCTCTCTCTCTCTCTCTCTCGCTCTCTCTCTCTCTCTCTCTCTCTCTCTCTCTCTCTCTCTCTCTCTCCCCCTCTCTCTCTCTCCGACGTCTCACTGCCATGCAATCTCTCGTTAAGAATGTTTTCAATTTTGTGGTGAAAATTTCTATGAGGCATTAAAAGTAAACGATGACTACTATCAGTACACTATCTGAAGAAAAGTGAGACTGCTGCTAAATACTTGCTACCCGCAAGTCTTACACTTTTATTTTGATAGTGTACCTCACTCTACAAACTCCAGGAAACAATGGTCCTACAGTGAAAAGTTTGAGTCAGAAGCCTACGGTAGACTCAAGTACACCACGTCCCGCAACTGCCCCACTGCCCGTCGGCTACGGTCCACGAGCACAGTAAAATGGGGGTCAGACAGCCTACGTGAGCTGACCAAAAACCGCCACCTCCCCGCCCCACCCCGCCGCATGGGCACGTAGCGAGGCCACCGGACACTCGGAGGCGCAGAGCGGCGCGCACTCAATATGGCGACACGTATTGGGGAAAAAAATGGAGGGGGAGGGGGGGGGAGAAGAAAATACGAAAAGGCGCGGAGTCCTGGGAAAATGAGTCATTTATCGTATGTGACTTTGAGTTATGACCGGTTATGACCGCGAGGTTGACCGGGTGCGATAGGGCGCTCGCTAATAGTGCGGCCGCTGCGTGTGTGTGAGGGAGAGATAGTGGGTGAAGGGGGGGGGGGGGGAGAGAGAGAGAGAGAGAGAGAGAGAGAGAGAGAGAGAGAGAGAGAGAGAGAGAGAGAGAGAGAGAGAGAGATGCTTAAATGAAAAATGTGTCATAATAAATGTCAACAAAGCAGCGCGGCAAAAGCAGCACGCCTGCGCTAACACCATCATACATTTGTTTTCCTTACTATCTTTTTATTTTTTTGCTGTCGCAGAGAGCCGTGTGCTGCTGGCTGCCTCTACTGGCGCGGCACTAAAGCAAAAACGTGCCAATAACGTTGAGAGGGGCTGGGCTGGGTGGGTAGGGCCGAGCCAGGCAGCAGCGCGACACGTTTTGGCGCCAATTCCCCAGGACGCTGTTGTTTCCTTGACCTGCTCCATTGCTTTTAATTGCTCGAACCCAACCCCGTTCCCTGATCTCTCTCTCTCTCTCTCTCTCTCTCTCTCTCTACCACACACACACACACACACGCATACTTCCTCTAACTCGCACATACACGACGTATCTCAATTGCACACCGGCTCTACCCCAACCAGGCCGAAGGGGAGGCCTTCCTAAATGACTACGCCAGTCCGATGTCCCTCACGAAATATTCCTCTCCGTCCCTCCAAACATATTACCTCCCTCTTTCTCTCTCCCTCCCGTCACACTCGGCTGCACGCGGCGCGCGCACTGGCTGCATCAGGGTGCCATTGCGCCGGAACTTTTGTGCATAATCAGCCGCCATAGACATAACGGCGCTGTCTGGCCCTAGCGAGCGCCTGCACGACTCAGCACCTCTGAAACCAGAGCCGCGCTCACTGGCACCCACCCAAATGTGTGAATGTGAACACACTTATTGGTGTGTGGATTACAATTTAATTTCTACACTTGTACCTGAAAATGTGTGAAATAACTTGGAAAACTCATACATTAAATTGAAATTGTTCAAGTGCTTGTAAATTTACAAGTGTATTAGAGAGTGTGGCAGAGGGGGGCTAGAAGTCGAGAGGCTATATACGCGACGCTGAAGTTCCAGAAGTTATGGAGGGAGCTCATGAGGGCCTCCCCAGTGTGTCCCACCTCACGCGAATAAAGCAAAATGTCGGTAAGTAATAATAATAATAATAATAATAATAATAATAATAATAATAATAATAATAATAATAATAATAATGTAATAATAGTAATGTAATAATAAACATGCATACCCAACCCAAACAAGAAGAGCATTTTGTGACTCAATAGTTTGAAAATCCCGCAGCAAAAGCAGGAATCGGTTTTTGTTTCTTCCAGGCGCGGTTTAAGGGGGGGGGGCGGGGGGGGCGATCGCTTCGGGCACTAGATAGCCGCCTGGAAAGTAGGCAAATAGCGCGACAAAACCCCTGTATGTAGGCAACCTGGGGAGCGCCGCCTCCAGTCGGACCTTAAACCGCGCCTGGTTTCTTCCCATTTCCCCTGATGGAACTCTCTGGACAAGACCTGGATGCGAGTCAGTCCCGAAACCGTCCAATTCGTCTCAAAATGGATGGATCGGGGAGACTCTTAATCGGTCCAACGTCTGTCCGTTGGGCATCCACGAGGTCCCAAATGCAGTCCCGTCTCTATCCAAAATGTCCACAGGCCATCCTCAGATCTCCTCATATCCTCTCCTGCGTTTGTCATTAGGATCCATGGCACGTCCAGCAAAAGCACTGCTAATGGTGTCCAGGGGTACTCCTATGGCATCCGGAGTGCATCCAGATTATCCAAAATACATCCACAGTATCCAAACACCATCCACTATCCCTGATGGGTTCTGAGGACGGGTCCAGGACAGATCCGAGCGTCCGGATCTCGTCCGATTTGTTTTACATCGGACCAATTTCGTACAGACTGTAACTCGTCTTATATGCGTCCTGTGCGTCCGAGATCCGCCTCCAGTGTGTCCTTCACCGGTCCTCATTCGTCAGTAAACCGTCCGCTGTACGTCCTTCGTGCGTCCCGCGAGTCCTTAACGCGTCCCAATGGCATCCTAAACGTCCTGCAGTCGTCCTCAGCCAGTCCGCTGCCCGTCCCCAGTGAAGCGTGCCAGTCCGGGAGCCGTCCTGCGCGTCCTGCTCCTAGCGAGTACTGTTGCTCGTCCACCATGCGTCCTGCACGTCCCACGGCTGTCCTACAGCCGTCCGATGCAGGTCCAGTGTGTCCAACACCTGTCCGGAATGGCACTGGTCCGTCCGCGATTCGTCCTGCACGTCCCACGGCTGTCCTACAGCCGTCCGATGCTGGTCAAGTGTGTCCTACACCTGTCCGGAATGGCACTGGTCCGTCCGCGATTCGTCCTGCACGTCCCACGGCTGTCCTACAGCCGTCCGATGCTGGTCCAGTGTGTCCTACACCTGTCCGGAATGGCACTGGTCCGTCCGCGATTCGTCCTGCACGTCCCACGGCTGTCCTACAGCCGTCCGATGCTGGTCAAGTGTGTCCTACACCTGTCCGGAATGGCACTGGTCCGTCCGCGATTCGTCCTGCACGTCCCACGGCTGTCCTACAGCCGTCCGATGCTGGTCCAGTGTGTCCTACACCTGTCCGGAATGGCACTGGTCCGTCCGCGATGCGTCCTGCACGTCCCACGGCTGTCCTACAGCCGTCCGATGCTGGTCCGGTGTGTCCTACACCTGTCCGGAATAACACTGGTCCGTCCGCGATGCGCCCCGCTCGTCCTATTGGGGTCCTACAGCCGTCCGATGTTGGTCCAACGTGTCCTACACCGGTCCGGGATGCCGCTGATCTGTCCGCAGTGCGTCCCGCTCGTCCTCCTGGGGTCCTACAGCCGTCCGATGTTGGTCCAACGTGTCCTACACCGGTCCGGGATGCCGCTGATCTGTCCGTGATGCGGACGGGCCAGGATCCATCCAGAAGTGCCCGGGACGGGCCAAGTTACCTCTGGAGGCATTCTGGACCGGAAAGGATCTGTCCGGACATGTCCTGAACGGGCCAGGATACGTCCGGACGCGTCCTGGACTGGTCAGGATAAGACTGGACGGGTCCTGGATGGGTCCTGGACGGGTCCTGGACGGGTCCTGGACGGGTCCTGGACGGGCCCGGATACGCCCGGACGCGTTCTGGACGGGCCAGGGTCCATCCAGAAGTGCCCGGGACGGGCCAGGTTACCTCTGGACGCATTCTGGACCAGAAAGGATCCGTCCGGACATGTCCCGGACGGGCCAGGATACGTCCGGACGCGTTCTGGACGGGCTAGGATCCATCCAGATGTGCCCGGGACGGGCAAGGTTACCTCTGGACTCATTCTGGACTGGAAAGGATCCGTCCGGGAGGCTCTCTAGTTAAAACCGGTGCGTGCGTGCGTGCGTGCGGGCGCGCGGGCCTGGGTGTTTTAAAGGCCTTTCCCGACTCTAAAAGCCTCTGAAGTTCACTGACACGCATATTAGTGGAAAGATAACACTACAATGAACAGAAAATTCAGTTTTTGCCGAGTTGCCTTGACTCAACTCAGCCCGGCCAGGCTCGGCCGCTTTCGGCTCGCCGGGTCGGCCGTCCTAAGCGCTTACTGAAAAATTGAAGTTTTTCGAGAACCCGACGTCGTAACACAAATATAAAAATATCAGTGTAAAGCTAAAAGCCTAGCGAAAAATCGGCTCGCTTTATGTTGAGCTCCAAAACGTCTCTGCTAAACAGTGGAAAAGGTGATCTGAAAATAACTTCACCCGCTCGGGAGATGCACATAACCTATACGTCACATACTTCCACTTGAGCATACCGACAAAATAATACTCATTGTGATGTTACCCTTCCACAAATATGCGTGTCGGTGAACTTCAGAGGCTATTAGAGTCGGAAAAGGCCTTTAAAACACCTAGGCCCGCGCGCCCGCACGCACGCACGCACGCACCGGTTTTAACTAGAGAGCCCCCGGACATGTCCCGGACGGACCAGGATACGTCCGGACGGGTCCTGGACGGGCCCGCATACGCCCGGACGCGTTCTGGGACTGGTCGGAATTCGTCCGGACGAGACCTGGACGGACATGGATACGTCTGGACGCGCTGGACAGACTTATGACGTGTTCTGGAGACGCTGGACGAAGCCAGGACGTGTCTAGGACACGCTGGACGCATTGAGACTGAGGACGAGTTCAGAATGCTTTTGGGACATCAGGGGCACTTGCGACGTAACTGTACCACTATGAACGCAGGACACAGGGGACGGGATGGGGACAGGGTGCCGGATGGGTGCGACGTGGTAGGGTCGTCGCCGAGGTCATTTCGACATTTCGATGGGCGTCATCGGCTTCCTCTGAGGCCGCCGATGACGCCCCCCTCCTCCCCCGAGACACCCAAGGCACGGAGCGACGCAAAGACACGTCCGCACTCCGTGGCGTTTGACGCCGTACTGACGGTACCGCACCGACACATTGATATTCCAGCATCTGCGTTCCCAACATTGCAATAGGAAAAATACACATTCACATTAGTATTCACTTTCTGTGTTCGTGGGTTGGCAATAACTTTTTATAAGTCCGTCTACCGTATCCTGAACACGTCCTATGTCTGTCCAGCGTGTCCTCAACACGTCCTTACTCCGCCTTCGTGTCCAGAACACGTCCTAGCTCCGTCGAATGTGTCCTGGACACGTCCTAACTCCGTCCAATGTGTCCAAAACACGTCCTAGCTCCGTACAATGTGTCCTGGACACGTCCTAACTCCGTCCAATGTGTCCAGAACACGTCCTAGCTCCGTCCAATGTGTCCTGGACACGTCCTAACTCCGTCTAATGTGTCCAGAACACGTCCCGACTCCGTCCAATATGTCCTGAACACATCCTCACTACGTCCAAGGTGTCCGGAACCCGTCGTATTTCCGTCCTACATGTTTTGAAATGCTCCTAAGTTCGTATTGCAGTGAGTGTGTGTGTGTGTGTGTGTGTGTGTGTGAGCGCGGCATATACATATACTCGCTGGATGCCGCGGACAAACTGTGGATTCTCTCGAGGTGGACTTCAGACGTCCCGGATGCACCGTGGATGTGGATACGGGTTATTGTTCGGGCAACTCATCGGATGCTCTAGGGATGGATTGGATATTATATGTGTTGTACGCCAGTGCGATGCCCTGGATATGAAACCGACACAGGACGGGCTGTGTATGTGCGGTAGATACTCACTGGATGCTGTGGACACACTAGGGACGCCGCGTATGCACCGTGGCCGTGGATGTGGATACGGGATGCAGGGGGACACACCGGATGCTTGGGATGGATTGGATATGATACGGATGTGCTGGACGGCTCTCGAAGGCCCTGGATATAATTCGGATGACAGAGGACGGGCTGTGGACGCATTGTATGTGCGGTAGATACTCGCTGGATGCTGTGGACATACCGTGAAGGCTTTTTTACGTAGACTGGGGTCGCCGTGGACGTACCGTGACATAGATCCTGGATGTCTGGGAGACACACTGGATGGTTGGGATATGATGTGGATAGTTTGGACGTCCGTAGGATGCTCTGGATATGAAGCGTATGCCTCAGGACGGGTTGTGGACGCTGTTTGCAGCGGATACTCGCAAGACATGGATTCCTTGGATGCGTTATGGACACGTAGGAATGCTGGACGATATTGAGGTGGAACGAAATGGTCATGAGGATAGGTTTGGTATAAGCTCTGGATGTGCCCCGGACACGTCTTGCCTGGACAAGATTTGGACACTAATGGTTTCGGAAGTTATTTGGATGGGTTGCGGACCCTGGAGAGGCTTTCACTAACTACGGATATGCCCTGGACGCGTCTTGTACGATAAGATTTGGACACTTATGGTTGTTGACGTGTTTGGGATGGGATTGGGGATCTCCTAGAGGTTTGGATAATCTATGGATATCTTCTGGACGCGTCTTGACTGGATAAGATGAGGACAGTTATGGTTCTGAACGTTACTGGGATGGATTGCGGACACCGAAGATGTTTGGATAAACTACGGATGCGCCCTGGGCGCGTCTTGTATGGACTAGACTTGGACACACAGAATGTGGACATGAATGGGATGCGTCCTGGATGTTCCATGACACCGCGGATGGTGCCAGGATGCTTTCTGGATGAGCGTCTCATCCAGATCCTATCCACAGTTCCATCAGGGTCGGAATGATTTCCCTACCAACATTCCCAACGGCTTTGCCCTTTGCAAAATGCCGTCACCGCGTCCTTCAACTTGCCTGGTTGCCGAAGACGCCGATGGAGCAGGCGGAGGACACCTGGCCCGGGCCGAACCACACGGCGGCCAGACGGGCGGGCACGTTGAGGATGAAGACCTGCGACACGGCCACGATGGTCTGCCCGAGGAAGGTGACCCAGTAGCGGTCCCGCGCCACCGAGAACACCTTGACCCACGAGCCGGCGCACGTCCCCAGCGCCGCCAGCACCAGCGCCCAGCGCAGCCCCTGCGGCAAGGCACAACACGCGTCACACTCAGTTTATGTTAATATTCAATCAAATCAAATGGTAAAACTTTCATGTTTTGTGATTCCTTCGATCAGAGTACGATCATTTTTCATCCCAAAATTATTGTGATGAAATATACATGGAAAAATTATCGCAATATCAATGTGATGACGTTTTATCGCAGAATGTGAAGACTTATTTTCGTAATCTACGCAAAATTCCGCTTCAAACGAGCTTACGTGCGATGAGATTCTGTTCAAAAACGGCATAAATTAGTTACATTATTTGTCCTTTCTTACTTGATTTACATTTGATTGCCGCTCATCATAGCCCTATCACATGTAGGCTCGTTTGACGTGGAATTTTCGAGGAATGCGATAGTATATCCTAAAATTTCATTGGTATGTTCATAAAGAAAATAATTAAAAATAATAAAAAAGAAACTGAAAATGTACACTTTAGCTCCCCTGAAACGTGTTTAGCACCCCTAAAAAGGTAGGACATCGCACCTTTGTTTTTCCAGTGCAGTGAACATGAGAGATTTCAGGAACAGCAAAAATCAAATCACAATATATTTTAATTTACTAAAAACTATAGCAATTTACGCACGGGTACCTTGACCTTGTAAGCCTGAATATAAAATTACACATGTCCCCCGCACTACGGGGGCAAATGTTTCTATAAAGAACGAATTGCCTTCCACGGGCTGCCAAAGGTTTTTTCCTCTTTAATTGCACAACCTTGCTTCGAAGATCTTTCAGCATTATTGCAAGGAAACAGCTGATGTATAACCCGGCGCCCCGCCCCGCCCCCCGCTCTCCCCAGGCACCAGGGCTATGACCAGGGCTCCGCGGGCGCACCTCCACCTCGCTCCAACACCCCCCGACCGTCAGCAGGAGCAGGGCACCAGGGCGGGGTGGGGCGTCTGTCTGGCGCCCTTCGACCCTGAGTCAGCGGGCGTTGACCTAGACCCGCACCAGGCACCCGACCCGACCTGGGGCAACAGAGGGGGGGGGGGGGCATAGCAGGGGAGGTGAGGGCGCGGCGAGGCCTGGCGGGACGGGTGGGGCGGGGTTGGAGCGGGGTGGGGCGGGGTGGGGCGGGACGGGGTAGGGTGGGGCGGGGTGGGGCGCGGTGGGGGCCAACCGGGGCCGCGCTGAGCGCTGCACATCCACGCTGAGCTTTATTGCACGGCCGCTACATAATTTTTTTTCGGCCGCGTGCTGGCGGCATGCGAGGTAAAAAGTACTGAGACGTATTTCCCTACTTCCATCAACACCTATTACAACACAGGGCTCGCAGCTCGATCATACAGTCAAAGTGAGTATGCTTTCGTTAAAAGCTGGGTTAGTTGCCACTGCTAGAAGATCGGCTCGGCTACTCGGAACCAGAAGCGGGCACCCGTTTGCCCGTTCATGCCCCCTACTGTGAAAATTATCATCGCAGATTTACGATTTATTTTGAAAACAACGACTTACGAAATATGCTGTAAATTCACGGCAGACCATTCTTGCTTGTAATTGAATTTCAAGTCAATAGGTATAGTACTTGTAATTTTACGATACAGGACTGTAATTTTACAACTCCACTTCGTGGAAAATTTTCCCGTTAACCTACAACTATTTTTCACACTGTATACCCGCCCAGTCCAGGCCCGCCCACCACCGCGGAATGTGTGTGTTGGGGGGTCACCATTCGGCCTGCGGTAATGTAATGTACGGTCCATAATGGAGAGGGGATGGGGGGAGAGAGAGAGAGAGAGAGAGAGAGAGAGAGAGAGAGAGAGAGAGAGAGAGAGAGAGAGAGAGAGAGAGAGAGAGAGAGAGGGAGAGAGGGAGAGAGGGAGGGAGAAGGAGGAGAGGCAAGGACAGGCAGGATAGGACCGTAATCACGCAGGACAAAAAGGACGAGAGGAGCAGGAAGCGAGGCGGCCCCGGCGCGGCCCTGGTGCGGCCCCGCCCGGACGCCCCTGCCGAAGTCCATGAAAAATAGCCGTTTGGTCCCCGGCCAAAGCACAGGCGTTTTATATATCAACTGGCGGCTGGGCGGGGCGAGGGCCGTGGGCCGTACGAACACCGAGCCCGCCCGCGGCAGTCTGCTGGGGCTAACGCGTCTCCCCCCTCCCCCCCTCTCTCTCTGTCTCTGTCTCTTGCTCGCTCTCTCTCTGAAGGGCGCTCTCCCTGTCCTCGTCACACAAACCGACTAATTCTCTCCTTAATCCCCCGGACCATGTCCATTTGATGAAAAATAGAAGAGGCGGGAACACCGAAGGGCAGCATTCGGCAGCGTGCGGAGCGGGTTGGGGTGGGGTGGGGTGGGCCGGGGCGAGGCGGGCCGCTATTCATCTGGCCGGCTGGCAGGGCAGCGCTAACCAGGGGACGAGGTCTGTCGGGGGCATAATACTTATTCAGCCCGCGCTGCTGTGATATACCGTGATTTTTCAAACAGCGGTCCCAAAGAATTCTGTGCAGCCGTAATACAAGGAATTTTCTTTGTATTATTAAGATTTTTCTTTGTGATACAAAGAAAATTTTGCTTTGAATTGCGGTTGCACATAATTTTTTGTAATATCCTCGCTCGGTGTTAAACACTGGTAAAACAAATGTTTAGTTTCTATACATCATGGTGTATAGTTGACGATTCTATACATGACATGATGTATAGCAGGAACTAAACATGACAAGATGTTTAACACCTATACACTTCACAAATGTTTAAAGATTAAACATTTTGTGATGTATAGAAGTATACACTTGGGCGAAGCTTCACATGGAAAAGCATAGGGACACCACGCTGCGCCAAGTGTATAGCCAACTAAACACTTGCAAAGTGTTTAGAAAATAAACATCTGCTGATGTATAGTTTGAACTAAACATGATATAGTGTTTAAGTATTAAACATTAGCAGTTAAACATCATTTGATGTTTAGAACTATACATTTGTTTTACCAGTGAAGTGCGGGCGCAATCAGCACGAACAATTTCAATGATTGGGTTAGAGGATTAATAAGGTGTAATGGGAAACTAGAGGAGGGCGGAGGATTACCGTAAAACGGGCTAATATGGACCATGTGGTGTAATATGGACCACTCTCTCCTTCCTATGTTTCGCTTCTGCTTGACTCGTGCAACCACTGAGCTGTCGTACAGTATTGTCAGGAACACAACAAAGTGGTAAGTACGAGTCGATCAAAAGCAGACAATAGGAAAAAGAGGGTGGTCCACTTTACTAGGGTGATCAGATTTTCCCACTTTGTTAGTTGGAGAGTGGGAGTACTTGTCATTCCGTTCCAATGTCCAAAAAAAAATCGTGTGAAAATTTGAGAGAAATCGGACAAAAATTAAAGGTGGCGCAACGCGGTCCAATTTTAACATTAGTGTCTTATGGGACAAACTGTTAAAAAACAAAAATTTGGACTAGGCCTTTGAAAAAATTTTGGAGGTCCAAAATAAGTTTAGAAACGGGTTCTTCGTCGAAGGCCGAGTCTGGCGATGTGCCACACTTCACTTTCGCAACTCCCGTACCAATTTAAATTTGCCTGTATTTTGCGTATTTTGGGTCAAATTTGACAAAATTGGCGCTTATTTTCTTTCCTATAGAAGATGCAAAAGTGAAGAGAGGAATATCACCAGACTCGGTTTTCGACGTAGAACCCGTTTCTAAACTTATTTTGGACCTCCAAAATTTTTTCAAGGGCATAGGCCAAATTTTTGGTTTTTAGCAGTTTGTCCCAAAAGACACCAATGTAAAACTTGCACCGCCTTGCGCCACCTTTAATTTTTGCCCGATTTCGCTCAAATTTCACACGATTTTTTTTTTGGGACATTGAAACGGAATGACGAGTACTCCCACTCTCCAACTAACAAAGTGGGAAAATCTGATCACCCTACCACTTTACTCGACTTGGTCTATATTAGTCTGTTTTACGGTAGCTATGTGCAGCCATAAAAAGAAAAAAAGAAAAAAAAAAAAGAAAGCTACATATTGTAACCTTTTTTTCCCGGAGCTACACCACAAAGTAAACATAGGACTGCTGAAAACTTAGCTCTAGGGCAAAAAGTTTATCTACACCGCTAAAATTTTACGTATCCGTTACTTACTGTAACTTATCCGTATAGCAGATAATTTTTAGCTGCACAGCTAATCCTTTTTCTCTGTGTGAGAGCTCAAGGGAAGTACCAGGAAGAGGGAGGGAGGGAGGGAGGGAGGGAGGGAGGGAGGGAGGGAGGGAGGGAGGGAGGGAGGGAGGGAGGGAGGGAGGGAGGGAGGGAGAGGGGGCGAGAGAGAGAGAGAGAGAGAGAGAGAGAGAGAGAGAGAGAGAGAGAGAGAGAGAGAGAGACGAGGAGGGAAAAAACGGGAGAGGGCGTCCATGATCTTCAGAGCGCAGTGATAGCAGACGACGACAAAGCGACCCCACACCGCAGGAGGGGGGGGGGTGTGAGCACGATTCTGGTCCCCTCCATACCCCGCCCCACCTCGCCCCACAGAAGCAAGGCCACGAGGTGACTGTGCCTCAGTCTTCTGTAACACGGCGGCGCGCAGCGGCGGCAGTACTAGGTATCCGTAGGAGGGACAGGTGGGCGATTTATGTCGAAACGCGTGGCCCGATCTATTGACAATAAGTGGGGCACGCGGCAGGTATAACGGCCTGCAGGAGGAGCAGGGCCCGAGGGGGGGAAGGAGCCGCGCGGAGCTGGACGCGGCTATACGTGCCTCGCTCCCCGCGGCACACGTGACACTCTGCTGTGCGGGGGACAAATACATTCGTTTCGTCTGTTCCGCTTACCTTCTTGTCGAGCAGCCAGGACCCGGGAAGAATGAGGGGGATGTACGTGACCATGTAGATCATGGAGGTCCAGTCGACCCAGAACGCGGCCACGTTGTAGTAGGCCATGATGGAGTCCGAGATGATGGAGTACTCGATCCACTGGAAGGCGCTCGTCATGGAGAGCGTCACGAACATGGCGAGCATGGCCCAGCGCCGCGGGTACACGGCCGTCTCGGCGCCCGGCAGAGCCGTCGTGGCGTCGTCCGTCATCGTGAGAGTTGGTCGGGAGAACTCTACTTATGAATTATTTTAGCGCACTAATAATACTCTGGTCTTTTGGCGTTGCGCGTCTAATACTTTCTTTTTTTATGTGTGTGCGTTCGTGTGTTGGTTAGGAAGAGAGACGAAAATAAAAAGGGGGGAATGGGGTAATATTATTGTCAAGGGTTGCAGTCGGTCAGTCTTCTCTCAGACGCACGGCGCAGGCGGCTGGGACGCCGAAGCGGTCCGGGGTGACATGCCGTGCTGCGGACCAGAGGCACTGCCAGGCACCTGCAAACAGAGAGGGGGGCAAGTCAGACAGAGTCAAACAGCGAGGGGTGGCGTCGCAAAATACAAGAGAACATGAGGAGTGTGCGAGACGAGGGAGGAAGGAACTATCAACTATCGCTTAATATTCGGGTCAACCCATCCGTAATGAAGGCGTAATAATATGCGTAATACAAGCATAATAGCCAAAATTAACCAGATTTCACTCATTTTTGGGTCGTTGGGTAATAATTGGGTCACAGATTTTAAGAATATATTCCCCCTCGGTGCGAGAGCAAGAGGAAAGACCAGCAGCACTACTACACCCCTCACACCCACTCACCCCCCCCCCTCTCTCTTTTCCCTGCATCACATTGTCTCCCCCCCCCCCTGTCAGGCTATGCGCCTGGACGGCAAAGGGGCGTAAAGCTAACGAATAACCCTTTTAGCTCATTGCAGCCACGCTCCGCCACGCTCCGCCACGCTCCACCGCCCCTGCCGCGCTCCGCCACGCCACTAACGCCAAGAGCGACGGAGGATAGCTTTCATTAGAGCGACAGCCAGCCGGAGCCGAGGCCGGAGCGCACTATACCCCTCTGTGTGCGCGGGGCGGGGGCAGGGTCGTATAGAGGTAGGTTGGGTGAAGGGAGGGCACGAGATGAAAGAGAGAGAGAGAGAGAGAGAGAGAGAGAGAGAGAGAGGGCGAGAGGCACGCGTCAGCATTTACAAGAGGCGTGTACACGAGATGCTTGCCTCCACGCCACTCGCTGCAACCCCACGGACAGTGGAGCTCTTCATGAATTACGTCACTCCAGCCGAGGACGCGGCGGAGGGCAGGGAGGGGGGGGGGACGAGCGCGTCTTTTCCAGCCCCCCTCCAACACACACATACGGCTGCACATCCTCAATCACAACGAATATACGCTCTTTCTCCTCTGTGCCTTAAAATTTAATTTTCCCTCTGTTCCTCGGAACATAATATCTGGCAGTCGTTCGCCCATTCCGCCAAGCGGATCGAATCGAAAAGCCCGATCATCCATCGTAAAAAAATCCCACCGCACGCCCCCTTCCCTCCCCCCCCCTCCCCCACGACATTAAATGAGATAAGCACCTCTGCCCCCGAAAAGTTGAGATGTACTTTTCAATGAAAGCCTTCCTCGACGCAGGGATGGGTCTCTCCATATAAACGAGATATTTAAAATCTGCACCGGAAAAGTAATGGTGGGGCGTTAACAGCGCGAAACGAGCCCTGCGACCGCCGGAGCTGGGCGCCGCGCGAGGCTCCGGGCCGGGGTGGGGGTGGGCTCTGCGGTGAAACGGCGCCCATACTCATTTACTCTCACCGCCACGACCATCCCTGCGATTAAGGAATGCGGGGGAACGAGAGGGGAAGGGAGGGAAAGCGCTATAAGAGTGAGAGGGGGAGAGGGGGAAGGGGGAAAAGGGGGGGGGGGGCACGAGGAAGAGAGGTACGCGGGAACAGAGCGGACGAGGGAGGGGGGCGGGGACAGGTGCTCCCTCATTTCCAAACGTCAGTGGTATTGCGGAAAACTTTCTCATGGGAGGCAGTGAGTCTTCACGGCAGTTTTAACACAACTTTCGTCCTTCAGCAGCCGACACGCCAGTCGCTGCTGGCGGGTAGGGGGTGGGGGTAGAGCTGAGCAGAGCTTGAGAGCGCTACCGTCGCAAGGCTAGCCGTCCGACTCCGAAGACCGCTCTCGCGCCTCGCCTCCATCCTTGTCGCTCACATGGGGCACTGCCGTCCCCAACATAGGTCACCACCATAGGTGCGACAAGGACGGAGGCACGAGACGTATCTCTTCGGAATCAGCCGGCTGTGGACGTGGGGCCGGACCATTCAGATCCGCCGCTGGGCCTCGCTGACAGAAAAAGACCGCCGCTTCCTACTTTCACGTACCCCATATGAACGGCTCATACCCCTCCTCTCTCTCTCTCCCTGTTTCTCTCTCCCTGGCCGTGCTGGTCCACTCGGTCACCGCCACCTCCCTTCCCTTCGCTTTAATCGTGTGCGAAATCTGATCGTTTGGCCCGCTTCCGCTCCGCACCAACAACAAACTCCGATAAATCTACTTTCCTTTCTTTCTCACTAACTCACTCACTCACTCACTCACTCACTCACTCACTCACTCACTCACTCACTCACTCACTCAGGCCTCTACTTGTCCGGCCTGCTGGCCGGGCCATGCCGCCGGACCAGCCATCCGTTTTTGCGTGTGAAGAGTAACTCAAAAGGGGGGTAACTCCTGCGGGGGGCGGCCAGCTTATGTATTTCTGTGTACACTTAGTTTGAATTTCTTGTATTTCTCATGTTGTTTATTTGTATTTTTCTTCTAGTTTTGATAAGCATTTTGATGAACTTCTTTGTACTCTCAGTATTTCCTTGTATTTTTGTGTATTTCTTGTCATTACTTTGAAATACACGGTTCTGTGTACACGATTTTTGCGAGTTGGCCGCCCCTTGAACTCCAGTGAGCGCACGTGGAGCGCACCAAACGCGCGGGTGCCTACCTACATACCAACAAAATGATGAACGGTAAAAAAGAAGAGGGACCAAACAACGCTCGAGTCACACGTCATCATGGTTCGCCATAGATGTGCGGCGCAGTGGTCATCGACGCCGGGCTCGAGTCCGGTCAGACAGTGCGTATATAACCGTTTCGGCATGGACAGGTTTCCTTACTACACATGTGCGATTTCAGTAGGTTGTTGGTTCAGAACGCGCAGACTGAGCAGAGAGCCGCGTGGAGCGGCAAAATCTTGAGAGATTGCGATGGCGAGGCGAGCGGCGGCGCGGCCAGATGGCGGGGGGCTCACCGCGCGGGGCCAGGCTGCTGCACGCTAATATATTATTGCCGTCCGAGTTACGTGAGCGTGAGCCGCGCGGGGCCTGCGAGCTGCTCGGAATTATTCTTTTATTGCTTTATTCCTTCCTATTCTTTACTTTCCTCCTTTGCGAGTCACGCGTTTCGGGTAGTTCTAGGTTACACCGATGGATGGACCGTCGGTAGGAAGCAGAGAGAAGGAGGGAGAGAAAGAGAGAGACAGACAACAGAGCTAGGAACAGAGAGAGAGAGAGAGTATAAGGGATAGGGCGGGCACGCAGAGCAGACGACATGGCAATAAAATAAAAGGTCCCCGGGTAGTGAAGGGCCGGGCCCGGCGAGCCGAGGGGCTGGAGGGCGGAGCTTGTTGATTAAGGGTGACACGAGGCCCAACTGAATATTCATCCTTCTTGGGCACACGCCCTCTCCCTCCTTCCCTCCATCTCTAACTCTCTCTCTCTCTCTCTCTCTCTCTCTCTCTCTCTCTCTCTCTCTCTCTCTCTCTCTCTCTCTCTCTCCCCCCCCCCACTGTCTCTCCCAAGACGTCGACGCGATCGCGGACCTAGCAGCACTGCTCCAAGGAGAGCTCCTTGGAGTGCTGAATCAGGGCGGCGGTTGGTAGGTCCAATTAGTGCTTCGCGGCTGCGCCTTGCCCGCGGCTCTGTGTCACGCCACAGAGCACGCCGCCAACCCAGGGCCCCAACTCCAAATGTATTCCCTTCAGACAGAGTTTTCACCAACATCGTTTTACACTTACGAAACGTGCTACACCCCTCAAATGTATAGTCTCGTGTATAAGAAGAGCAATGTGATCACAGGCAAAATGTGTAACAGTCCTGCACTTAGGGGCTCAACCCTAAAGTAGACGAAAATTGGGAAAGAAGTCTCCATTGAGCGGGAGCCGAGGTGGGAGCGCAAGCAACGGAGCAGTCTACGCGCGCGTTCCCATACTTCGTTTCATGTGTATATGGAACAGCGAATGAGACAGAGGGAAAAAAGATAGGGGCGAAATAAAGACAGTGGGGTCAAAACCTTGGAGGTATCATAGAGAGGGAAAGCGGCCGAACTTTACAGATCCATACTGCATCGACTGAGGTCGGAGTGCCAGAGGATGGGAGAGCAGAGGGAGGAGGGTAGGAAGGAAAAGGGGAGGAGGAAGTAGGAAGGTTGGAGGAGGAAGTAGGAAGGTTGGAGGAGGAAGTAGGAAGGTTGGAGGAGGAAGTAGGCAGGTTGGAGGAGGAAGTAGGAAGGTTGGAGGAGGAAGTAGGCAGGTTGGAGGAGGGTGAGAGGAGGTAGGTGGAGGAGGGCATAGAGAAGGTCTAGGAAGAGGTTAGCTGGGAGGTAGCACGGGTGTAAGGAGAGGGCGGGCAGTCGAGGGTGAAGAGGGGTTAGTGGAAGGAGCCTCTCGAGCGGGCGCGACCGCACCGCTCTGCACACAGCCGTCTGATTCCGAAGATCGCGCTCTCGCTCCCCACATAGGGCACCGCCACAGGTGCGGCAAAGACGGGGGCGCCAGAGCAGCCTGCAGGCTGGAGCAATAGTAACACCTCGCCATTCATCTCCTTCTCCGGCTGCGCCAGCGACACCTGTGCACGTGCGGAGGGACAGGTGGGGGTTACAGATAAACGTGTTGCGAGCGCAGGAGTGGAGAGAAGCGATAGGAGGTCAGAAGGAGAAGAGGAACGAAGAAAAGGACAAGGAGGGGGAAGCGAAAGAGAAAGAAGCTGAGGGGTCGCGGAAGACGACGAAGAGCATTAGAAGGGAGGAGGTGGAGGACGCAGAAGCCAAAAAGGGGGGACAAAGAGGATGAAGAGGAGGAAGGAGGAGGTGGAGGACGAAAAGGAAGAAGACGAGGAGGACGATGGAGAGGACGAAGAGAAAGAAGAAGACGACAGGGACGACGACGACGAAGAGGACGAGGACGAAGGGGACGACGATGAGATCGACTAGAACGACCAAACGGACGAGGAGGACGGCGAGGAAGTGGAGGACAGTCAGGAGGAACATCGGGGTAAGGCGATGCAGATAAGACAAGCGAAGGTCGACCTACGGCGTCGGAGGCCTGCACGGCGATCACCGCTGTTTGGGTCGATGCTAGGACTCGAGCGCCTGGGGCTTATGCACTCCCGCAGCACACGCCTGCGTAACAGCACTGCCTACCCCTCCCGGTGCCCTGTACGCCTGGTGGTTCTGATGGGTATGCACTCCCGTAGCACACGCCTGCGTAACAGCACTGCCTACCCCTCCCGGCGCCCTGTACGCCTGGTGGGTATGCACTCCCGGAGCACACGCCTGCGTAACGGCACTGCCTACCCTACGGCGCCCTGTACGCCTGGTGGGTATGCACTCCCGGAGCACACGCCTGCGTAACAGCACTGCCTACCCCTCCCGGCGCCCTGTACGCCTGGTGGTTCTGATGGGTATGCACTCCCGGAGCACACGCCTGCGTAACAGCACTGCCTACCCTACGGCGCTCTGAACGCCTGGTGGGTATGCACTCCCGCAGCACACGCCTGCGTAACAGCACTGCCTACCCTACGGCGCTCTGAACGCCTGGTGGGTATGCACTCCCGCAGCACAAGCCTGTGTA
This sequence comes from Frankliniella fusca, assembly GCA_029379305.1. Classification (NCBI taxonomy): domain Eukaryota; kingdom Metazoa; phylum Arthropoda; class Insecta; order Thysanoptera; family Thripidae; genus Frankliniella; species Frankliniella fusca. The sequence continues at coordinate 248 of JAHWGI010000335.1, read as the reverse complement.
ACAGCACTGCCTACCCTACGGCGCCCAGTACGCCTGTTGGGTCTGGTGGGTATGCACTCCCGCAGCACACGCCTGCGTAACAGCACTGCCTACCCTACGGCGCCCTGAGCGCCTGGTTTGGTCCCCCCGCCCCCTCCCTACTTGTTTCGTCACGCTGACGTCCCTCCTGGCAGGCCCCCCACTTAGCCGTAGTTCTCTCCCTCCGGGCGGGTGGAGTCCGTCGCCTCAGCACGACGCAGCGCTCGCCC